>CM073768.1:1423123-1506842 GCA_037158775.1 Hetaerina titia | reverse complement strand
TGGCCATACTCTATGGAGCCCGTTATCGGGGAATAGTCCATTGAGAATGACTAGCAATAGAGGGCAAAATGAAGGGGTCACGAGGAAAGTGGGGTGCCGCGAGTTCATTCAACTCAGTTGCGACCGATACTGCGGATGCTGATGGCTGAGTGAGCGTTTTTTCAAAGAATATGAGAGCAATTTGTAAGACATAAAAAACAAAGTGATAAAATTGTTCGCAATATTTCGAGTCCTAACCCTTTGAAGTCGTATATTACTGGAGATTAGCTTAAGATAGACCAGAAACCTTTAAGAGACAATCTATCAGTTATCCAAATCTTTCATTGATTGGTCAAATCTAATTATTCATCTAAATATTACAAATATGTCATATACAGCGATGATGAGCAACTGTTGGGTAAAAAATATATATTTATTTCAATAATGTTAACACACACATCAAAGTTTCTGAAAGATTTTAAGAAAATAATATTGCTTCTTAAGATTCTTTACTTTTTTGTAAACATACGAGCTCATAAAACACATCTAACCTTAGTAAATGTCACAGACAAAGTCCACAAATAAAACAGCTGAAAGTTTTATTTATTCAGGGGCATGTATACCAACATAATAAAAAAAAGGTTGACAATCGGACTCTTCAAGCCCATGAAATGAAAAAATTCCCGTTAATTTTTGAACACACCTCGCATATGCATGCCTGATGCCAGTCTTTGCCTGTGTAATAGTAATGGCTCTTCTCTTTGTTTTTGGAACTCAAATTAAGCCACAATCATCAATAAGATATCTCTTGATTGCTTCGGGTTTGTATGTTGCATAACTGTATAACTGTTATTCTCATAATGAACTTTATACTTCTGATGCTACGTGCTAAAATGTTAAGTTTAAAGAATTCTGAGCAAGCTAAAGAATTGAGTAAGTAATTAGAAGGCCGGAGAAATCTAAAAATTAAATGTACTAAAGTGAAACTTATGAGGTTATTCTTGTTACAAAAAGAACGGCTAGTAAAATAAATTTGTTTTCAGTACCAATTATCAATTAATATGAGGAAAACTAAAAGTTTTTAGAATAGTCACAATGCCGGGCAAACGTTGGCGTTAATGCATAGCCCTCTGTTCTGCGACAGTTTCCTAAGCATCCACATTGTCTTAATAAATACGATGATTAAATATTATTTGGTATTCTTGCGTGCTTTGAAATCTCCTTCTTGCATTTGGGCTTAACTGATGGAATTAGCACTTGGAGGAGGAATAACTCAGACTCGTATTTCTCTTGGTTTCACCCGTTTTATATTTCTCGATACCAAAAAAATTATTCTTAACCTTGTTTCTGCGTGCATGCTATTCGGTATAATACTCTTGTTTTTATGGACATCTATAAGCAAATGAAGTAAATTTACGCCGCTGAAGATTGTGTGATAAGACATTAAAATCCTAAGAATTCACAGTTATGAAAGCGAGCTAAGTGCATCTGTAGTGATGTCAGTAGTTAGAAAAAAAGTGGAAATGAAATTAAATTTAAATAATACATAAACTTTTACCAGCAATATTTGGAGACAGTATTAAAAAAATTAAAGCCACACAATGAAAGAGTAGAGAGAGCAATTGAGAACTGTTTCCGGGGCAAATTAATTAATGGAAAGCACAGTCCAAAAACTATATACTAATAGTATTGATTTATGAGTTCTGGTTTAAAGAATACAAAATGAACTCATGGGATGTTTAGCACTGAATCAAGCCGTAAAAACTGAAATATCAAATCAGAAGAGTGAGAATATTATCAAACATATTCGAGAATCATCATTTATTAAATGATTTAGGGAAGAGCAAAAGTGTATTTCATTAAAGATCAATTAATTAACACTTGGAATGATAAGGAGATGATGAGAAATCTCTCCCTCTGTTATTTGCTCTTAGGCTCACATTGAAGGACCTTAAAAAATAAATTGAGACAATTTGTTTCCCCTGGAATTGGCGAGGGAACTATCGTAACATGGTGTGAGCAAAGCGCAACGTGTCTGGAAGGAAACTTGAATAAGCCACGAAGGCAGAAAATTGGAACGTGCTTGCTTCAGGGATCACATAGCAGCAGGTCAAAGGGCGAAAGGTGCCAGGCTTGGTGATGCTCGACTTCCACTTAAGTGGGTTTTCATGTATCGTACATAGAACTCTAGTGTTTTAGCCTATCCCCGTTGTTATTTCATGTAAATAATTCAGAGCAAAAGACTAAAACCTCTCTATTATTGAAGAAAAGAACAAATAAATGAAACTAAAAGGGAAAAAAAGCTATTTTAGAGAAATAGTAAACAAGAGAATTCCATAATCAACCCGTAATTGATAATCTCCATGGTGCATTAATGGCTGCATCAAGGAGGAAGTGGAGTTTGTTCGGCAAACGAGTTAAAATGGTAGTGTATGAGGGTGGCGTGGTGTGCCAGTGCGGTGCCGAATTCACTTGGTGTTTCGTGAAGTTCAAGGTGGTAAACTTCCTTATCCCACTTGTCCTTTTTATGCATGACTTTGCATTTGCTCACCAAATCTTCTGGTATTCCTAGTGATCCGTACAGGCAACCTAAATGAAACTCACACGGTTGAAAAATGTTTGGTATGCACAGAATGAAAAACCATCACCCCCCACTGAGAATATAATATGACAACAACAGCGTGCAGACAGGAAACATATTTCGCTTTTTTTCCTGCACAGGGCGTAGAAAAAAAGCAAAAAATTTGAAAACACCAAATAAAAATTAAGCAATGGTTAAAATACATTCGCGTAGCCTATTGAATCATTAATAACGCAAAACCTATGAGGCAAATATTATTCGGAAAAATCCATATTATAGGGGTTACGATTTGTTTAAGTTACTTATGAAGAATATATTATCGACAAATATCATAATTAGGGTGGCGGAGACCATTAGTATAAGCTTTGAAAACTTTAAGAAAGTTTTTTAGCGGTAGATGACGGAAGCGGAAGACAAATGAAAGTTTTAAATGATGGAAATTTGGCAGCAGAGAATAATGGGACATCAAAAAAGATTGAATGAATAGATAACGAAAACGTGCAGCAAGGTACGAGAGAAAAAAACTACGGGAACAGATAGAAGAGAGAAATATTATCATATGAAATTAGGGTTCACTATATCTAGACGAAGGTCGTTGTAAAAGATGCATGGCGGGGAGGAGCTGACGAGAGTTACATGATCATGTGACTCTGGGGGAAGATACGTACCACGAATTAATGTAGATATTGACAGAGAAAATATAGTACAATCCGAAGCACAATCTTGGTCAATGGTAATTATTGAATACCGAGGACCATATGAATAAATATTACGGAAGAAATTCGTAAATAAGCGAAAAAACTAAAATGCATGGGGTGGGATGAGGTTGGCGCTAATGGATGGCCATATCCTTGTTATCATGTAACCAACCGTGCAGACGTGTGCTGCAAGCAGCTACATTAAAGGGGTTCTCCGAATCGCAGAAATGGCTGCAAAATATCGCGACTGAACTTTGAATAGTCCAGGGAAAATAAAATTAACATGTGCTCCAGAATGATATATTACATGTGTTCATGCTTTGTACTATAATCACATGTTAAATTAATAATGGTAAATTAATGAAATAGTTTTTGACAAATAAGCAGGGCATAATCATCTAAATATACCACAAAAAGAAAAATATTCCCTCGGTCACAAATAAAATATATTTCCTTAAAGATTTGGTGACATAAATAGTTGAACGCTTATTGCACATTTCGCAAAAATATAGATTGAATGGCAGTGTAATAACAAGTCTATATATGTATTTATACCCATAAATTAATTTTAAAAATCGCATTTATCTCAATAATTTTGAGTATCTCGTACAAAATGAGTAAATAATGCTTTCAGCATTTTTTTTCTTTCCCCGAAAGAATCGTGAATGTTTATAATCAATTATGCACTTGGCCCCTTAGTTTGAAAGCTTTTATAAATATGCATATGATGGAATAATCAAGGTGAAGGTGAACAAAATAAATTCTGCGGGAAATAATAAATAACATCCGTAAAATATAATTGGAGTCCCTCTGGAAAATGTAAAACATGGCACGAATACCCGACAAAATGAGCAACGAAAATACCTCTTTGAACCAAATAATAATTGCACAAATATTCTGCAACCAATATGTATTCGAATAATATATACAGACAGTTAGAATCATTAAATTTTATTTGCTTTGGCCTTGGACAAATTTTATAATATACGGGGGTTTAAATCATGAGAAGTATTACTAATTTCGTATTTTTAATGATCTATTTATTGAAGTAAAATTATTATTTATTCATTTACGATAAAATAATTATTCATTCTCACTTTTCTCTATGTAAATGTAACAGATTAAAGAAAAAACACAAGTTATGAAGCATTATATGCAACACCTATGGCGTAGTAGAAGCAGTGGGTAGAGTGCCAACCGAAATCAAAGTATTTTATTGAACCCGATGAAGATTTCCCGAAGCTTTGTGAATGGCGCTTCTGGTACCAAACACTCCTGGGAAATCAAAAACGACTCGAGGAGAGGTATTTTTCCGCCTGATATGCTAAATGAGTGAATGTCACACACCGTAGAGGTGTGAGGTGATCTATATATCCTCACCCATCAAGGCAACCGTCTGGTTGACTGACGTGCTTCAATGCGATTACATGGTCTTCCATAGAAAATATGTTCGTTCTCTAGTTTTTTATTTCATTATTTTGAGTTTGGCAAGTGTATCAGAAGAACAACGCGTGTGGGAGATGACGAAGTACGATGAAATTACTTCAAAGAAAAAGAAAACAGTAATTTGACAACGAGAAAAATATGAAAATTCAAGTATGTGTTTATGATAGAATATATAATAATAATTATATAATAATATAATAATATATAATAATAATATAATATAAACAAAGATATGGCAAGAATATTGGAGGAGTGCTTTCTCCGAATATTTCTTTTTTCCGTCCTTTGACTTTGTCATTTCCCCTTTCCTGGCGCCTGAGGTGGTTACATTCATTGATAGTCCTGGAGCCGTTTTCCCGCACGCCAACATTTCCCTCCTTCCCATTCGCTGCCCTTCGCGCGTCCTCGCTCTCCATGGGCCCGGGTGACGTGAACCCGGCAGGTTGAACTCGACACATTGGGGCGTGTTCTTTGGCCGTCATCCCCCTCCGCGGAAGGGGAAGCCGGCCGCAATTTTAAGCTGTGCTCCGACATGGCGAACATGTGAATAAATAAGAGTCGTAGACGGGCAGGAGGGGTGTTTGCGGGGTGGAGAGAGGGAACGGGCGGCCTCGCTTTGGTCCCGGGGAGGGCGCACGCGTGGTATCCTCAAAGGACCGTCTAAGCCGAGTCCTTCCCCGAATCATCGGCGGCGGCTGGGGCAGCAGACGGCCTCACCCCGACCTCCACACGCCCACTCCCTCCATCGCCGCCCTCCTCCCTCGCAGCTACCCCGGCAGACGAGGAGGAGGGCGGGGGTGGGGTAGGGGAGAGAGGAAGCGGAATGGGCGGCTGTGCGACCCATTTCTCGTGACCCACTTCTCCAACGCGACTACTATCGATCGTCTGGCATGGCAAAAGGGGTCATTTACACCGCGTCCACTTTAATCCCATCCGGGAAACAGGAAGAGCTTCCCCCGATTATTTCTTTTTTCTGTTCTAAACTCCGTTCACTGATGTATGCCGGCCTATAGGGCTCGCTGCATTCCAAAGCCCTTCTTTGTCCCTTTTTATTAAGGTGTTCCTTTTTTTCTTGTCTCTGTTTTTTGCCCTTCCACTTGAAAAGGTCTCCAATTTTTTTGGAAAATTTGCGCATGTTTTGAACTACCGCCCTGCTGGACATGATTACTTACAGTCAGATTGTGAATGAATCTGTCGGTAATTTAATTTTTGGAGGAAAAATATTTCTTAAAGTAAATAAAATTTTCATAGTGTGATAATTTTTTATCAATAGTTGAAGGATATTTTCCAGGTTACAATATCGTGTAGCAGAAAATGAGAATACTATCTACAATAAAAGGTTTACAAATGCTTCCAAGAGAATATTTTTAATCGTGTTTATTGGATCATAATAAAACCGCAGGAATTATTCATGGTTACATTCACTTACGCTTGAACGATTTTTCCTTTATTTATTCCACCCTTAAATGTATTAAGTGCTCCTGTAAAATACAAAAAGAATATATTTTGTAATTTCGTTCTTTTACGCCGAAATGTGCAACAGAATTCAGCTAAAAATATATAAATCTACCGTTTCGAAATTGCCTATTATTTGCTTACTGCACACTTAAATAATATGGTCTATAGATGTTGTCAAGATAAAATTCTAAATGTCTCCTGTGAACCTCAGCTTATAGATTAATTTGAATAAACCTCTTTTTCTAAATTATGATGAAGTATTCATGCCATTGAGTTAATTAGCTGAAGTTTCTGACACTTAACGTAGTTTCCTTACAATTGTGACTGAAATCGAGAAAATCTCTCCTATCTCAAGGAGTAATTTGTCACGGTAATGTACGCTTTAATTCTCATTTTTAATGATGTACCATTTTTAACAATAAATAACTTTAAAATCTCTATAAAAATTTAATAAATAATAAAAATAATTTTTAAATACCTTTAATGAATTTAATAATTTATACAAATAGTAAATCGTGGTATGGAGATTTCTGCCGGAATACAATGTTTCATGGATTTAGTTCAACCGAAAGAGAGGATTAAAGCAGTCGCCGTCCCCTACACAACATTGGTGACTTCAGGCGGTATCAAAACACACCCGATCTAGCGACAGGGTAAATCTCGGTAAATCGGTAAATCGGCGTTCGGTAAATCTCTCGTACTCTCCGACAGGGAACGACATATTGCATTGGACTACGGTCGCGCTACATGAACATCGCAATGCGGGAGTTTCACTTATTCGGGAACTGCATTTTGCCAGAGGGCACAATCTATGCGCCGGTGACATTGCAATCGGCGAGTTTGAGCATATTTTATCTCGGTCGGCCACCAGACAACTTCATCGTGCTCCGTCTGAAATCGTTCGAGAAAACACTGGAGTATAAACATTTCAACCGCATCCCCTATTATACACTTCCTGGAAAGAACAATACGGCACAATGCACTTGTTGGAAGCTTTATAGTGAATTCCTTTTGCTGCACTTAAATAAAATTGAAATGAAATTTCCTCTAGAGTACTTGTACTTCTGACCGGCCTACTACCGTGTGACACAAATTCCATAGTATGGGTCTCCTTCGGCCAGCGGGTTAGGTTCGGCTTGCGACATGATTTTCTCCGATTCGTGGAATAATGTGCAGAAATGCGTCAATCAGACTGGAATTCCAATTAGAAACGCCAAAAAAATGTGGAGTGTCGTAGGTTTCACATGCATCAATAAAAATCGCGATAAAAATACATGTATATCATCATTCCACATGACATATATTTTGATATTAGTCACAATTTCATTCAATACTGAATAGTTATTGCATGCTCAGCAATATTTCTTCGTTTTCATATTGCCTCGGTCGACAGTGCCAATTCGCGGTTCGCGGTAAAAATTCTGCGTCAACGTCTGTTAACACTAGAGAAGAAATGGAAAAACCATGCATTTACGTGAAATTGGTTAATCGCATTTATTTAGCATAATTTATAACAAAACAATGCCTTCTTAAAAATGAACTACTAATATTACTGTTCCGCTAAATTGGGTTTTAATGGGGCCCTAAATAAAATAGCCTAACGCAATACGACTTGGGACTGATTGAGTTTAGATATCTCGCATTCAAGAAATTTATTTTCCCTTGTAAACTTTCCGTACCTCTGCTGGACAGTCCTAAAGAGAGCAGAGATACTTTTTTCCGCGACGCAAAATGAATGAAACAATTATACTCCCGTGAAAGTAGGTAAGGTTAAAACTCATATCTCGAAAAATTAAAGTTGGCGCAATAATGGAGCCACCCACCACGCAGTCATACTACCTTGAACAAAACGTTCCCGGAATAACCACCGTGTGGCGCTCTAATCGTTCCGATTTGAGTTCTGTTTTTTTGTTAAATTGGTACATCTGTTGTTGATATTCCCTTTAAATCTTAGTGTCATAACTTGACATTTGCAAAAGTTACGTAGCCAAGAGTACATCTATCTCTGTGTCTGTTGGCGATTTTTTACAATTGCAGAAATGGATTTAAATTTGCAACAACGAACTTGTATTAAATTTTGCGTAAAAAACGGATTTAGTGGCGCACGGACGTTGGAAATGTTGGAAAAGTGTTTCGGCAACGATTCTCTAAAAAAAACGGTCGTTTACCAGTGGCACGAGCGGTTCAGAAGTGGTCGTGAGTCAATCGAAGATGATGAACGCAGTGGCAGACCATCGACATCGAAAGTCGGTGAAAAAATTGATAAAGTAAAGGAAATGTTGGTCAATAACCGCAAATTAACCATCAGAGAAATAGCGGAGGACTTGAACATTGCCTATGGATCCGCCCAAGACATTGTGGTTAATGATTTGGGTTTCCGTCGTGTAGCAGCAAAGTTGGTGCCAAAAGACCTCAATTTCATGCAAAAAAGAGACCGTGTTGACGTCGCAAAAGACATGATTTGCGAGGCTGAATCCGATCCCACATTCATCAAAAGGATCATTACCTTGAGACGAGACGTGGGTTTATGAGTACGACACGCAATCCAGACATCAGGCAAGTGAATGGCGTTCACCAAATGAGCCGAGACCAAAAAAACCACGTCGTTTTCAGTCAAAAAAGAAGGCAATGCTGACGGTTTTCATGGATTACAACGGTGTAGTGCATCATGAATTTTTGCCAGAAGGCCAGACAGTAAACAAAGAGTATTATTTGGGCGTTATGAGACGTTTGCGTGAAGCAATTCGCCGAAAGAGACCAGAAATCGTCGCACAGTGCTATCATTATTCGTAATTTTTTGACGAAAAATGCAACAAATACCATCCAACAGCCACCGAATTCACCTGATTTGGCTCCCTGTGACTTCTTTCTGTTCAATCGAGTTAAAAAACCATTACGGGGAACGCGTTTTAGCAGCCGAGAGGAAGTAATGGAAAAAACGCAGGAAGCACTGATGGACATACCGAAAACCGAATATAAAAAATGTTTCGAGGATTGGATCAAGCGCTGGCATAAGTGTGTTCAGTCGATGGGGATTACTTTGAAGGGGACAATATAGATTTAGATGAATAAACTTGTATTTTTCATTTTCTGAATAAATTCCGGGAACTTTTTAATCAAGGTAGTATTATGGACATGTATACGAACTTTCCCGTACATTTATGATTATCGACTACTTGCCATTTGTAAAATTGGAATTTTAGACGGAAAAAATTTTCCATGAACTTTATTTTACACTGTAAATAGAAGAACATTACTTTCGAATAAAATTCAATTAAAAATATAAAATGTATTATATCAAAAATTTTTCTTTAAACTCAAACTTCCTACTATTTGAATAATGACAATAATATCTCCTAAAGCACAAGAAACAAGGAAGATACTAATAAATATTTAGGTGAAGGCAGTTTTAGTTTTTCAAACTATTTAGGAATTACTAAAAAATATAAAAAATATGGACGGTTTTTCCATTTTGCTATTTTTCTTATTGCTATGAAAGATTGTTTCATAGTTTCAAGGAAGATCAATCCGTCGGAAGAAGCCAGCCAATCCGATTCCTGAAATGAAAATTACAAATAGGAATGAGAAAATGTCGATGGGCTGATGAAACTTGTAATTATAAATAAAACCATCAATATGCCACGGACGCCATAAAGTAAATAATTTGACGGTATTGCAAATAACTTAAGGCATGAATGCATTATTTTTTGAGCAAGAAGAAATCAAAATATAATATTCCTCCTGCAATTCACCAAGTAGATATCTCATATAAACAACATAGACTGTATTTTAAAAAAACAAATGTTAGTGAACAAGGGTAAATGTACGCTTTGGCGCGATATATCTTTATATATATATATATATATATATATATATATATATATATGTGTAGATATATATATATATATATATATATATATAATATTTATACACATAAACCCTATAAACTTATACCGTAAGAAGAGACGTTTCAGGCGTGATTTGGTGAAATATCATGATTAATTAAAATTGCCAATTTTCCACTAAATACTAAATATTTTGAGGAAAATTTGCAATTTTAAAAAATATACCGTAAGATTGAACGCAAGTGGAGCGTCATTGCAAGTAGAGCAAACAGACTTGTCTATGAAACCTGGAGGTTTGACAACTTATGAGTAACTGAGCAACTTATGTACAACTGAAGAGTAACGAAGCCTTTCAACTGTAGTAATGTCAGCCGTAAATAGAGTGAGTTTCATGTGGTCCAAATTTTTTTGACTCCGAAATAATTTTTATTCACTTAAAAATATTGAAAACTCGGATTATTTTTACTGAATATGTAGTTTTTAAAACAAAACCGTAAATAAGATTTCGTTGGAGGGAAATTAGATAGATATAATGGTAGCAAAGTGCACAGTAAAAAGTACATAGTCAAAGTGAAATAATCATGTTTTAGAAAAATGACGCACAAACTTACTTCGAAAATATCATATAATTATAAAGTATGAGTGGTTGGATGGAACATATCATAAGAAAATAATCTTGAGTAGCGTAGAAACAAAGGAAGAGTTAAAATTACCAAACTGGGATAAATTAGTTGGCCAAGGGAAACGGGATAACAAAAGGCGACGGAGTTAAAAGGAATTACGTGGATAGGAATGAGGAGGGGAATGAAGTGCCGTAAGTGCCGTGTTCGACCGCAGCGCTATCCATCTCGGACAATTTTGGTTAAAAATATATTGAATCGTGTATTTTAATGGAATTTTAAAAATAACGGCCTTCAGCATTTCACCTTTCCATTTTTAAAAAATCTCCGTCCTAATAAATCTGTTAAGTATATCCTGAATGGGCAATCTGGAAGCTGCGCACTTTCAAACGACGAAAGGAAACCAAAATCGGCACATACAAAATGATTTTTTTACACGAAGTCAACAACTTCAATATTATGGGGCAAAATAAAAACTTTCAAATGCCACTACGGGGATTCGAAAGAGGAGGAATTCGTACCGAAAAAACACACCATCCTGCACACCAGCCGTGGTCTTAAAAAACACGGCCGTTTGGGATAAGTGGGCGAGGAAGAAAAGGATACGCTGAATTGGGTATATAGGATTTTTTATTTGCTCGTGTTGCCTTTAAACGTCTCATTTCTGTTAACAAAATATTACAGCTTTGAATGGAAGTTCACTGAATAAAGAAAGAAAATACAACATAGCCATTCCAGACTATTGGAAGCGAGCGTAGCGTTTTTAAGCCATTAATACTAAGAAATCACCAAGATATCTGAATTATATTTACTCTGCATATAAGTTGATTGTTATGTACGTAATGTCGTCAATTACTGCTGATAATGTAGATTATTTTGTTCCACAAAGCCGTAGATTGAAGTAACTCGCAGTTTGGATAAGGTAGAGTTTCACAGTGTTCCTCCATTTGCAAGGTTACAGAGAGCCCTGCAAATCCATGATGAAATGATGGCTGTTTTAATGGAAATGATAGTCCGTCATTTAAACAGTTGTGAGTTAGGAAAATAATTTTCAGAGTAGCAGGCACATGTCCTTTTCACAGACGATCCAAGAAGACCATCGCTCACGGACGGTGCTACCCCAGAGTAAAGAAGAAAGCGAAGGCCACACTGTCTCTATTAAAGCGAAGATCAACCATCGAAATGATCATAAATGAGACTGGTGGTCTTAGTTGAGGCAGTGTCGTGTGGAATATTATTCACGAGGAACTGCACATGTCAAAGGTGTCCGCACTTTGAGTTCCACGACTACTGACTCCTTTACAAAAGCAAATACGGCCGCCATGACATTCGAAATTTGGCCACATCCACTCTACCTTACCGATTTCGAACCAAGACACTTTTTCTTATTCTCAGAACTAAATAAACTTTAGCGGATTTTGAGATTTTACAACACAAACGACTTAATTCAAGAGGTGGAACAATGGTTTTCAACCCAATTTGCTGAGTTCTACAATGACGGACTTCGAAAAATAGGAAAACGCGGGGATATGTGAAAAACTCTAGATAATGGTTACATCATATGAATGACAAATAAAAATTAGATTTTTATGTCGATTATTTTTTACTAAAAATTAAAAGTTTCCAAAAATCCCTCGAGCATTAAATAATTCTTCTTCATCCTTCAGCTTCGATTGAACCATCTTAAATTTACTAATAAATGGGAATTGGGATGGGAGCCACTATTTGACCGTAGGCTTAAATACAGGTTATTTTACTGCCTAATTTTTTAGGCAGGTTACTTATCTGAGGATATTTAGAACTTATTACAGCCCACCACTTACGATAGTAGATCAGATCACCAACGTAACATCGAGGCGATTTATTGCAGAACGGATAGATTTAAAATTTCGTTAATTCATTGTGCCATTATAAATCAAAAAAGAGATGACAACAATCGCTTAGGAGGTCATTTGAATAGTTATTGCATACATATTTGTCAATATCCTGCATGTTGTTCTTTTTATTCGATAGACCCATACCTGCTACAGTTCTCCGACATTATTTCAACATGTGTATCCTTATATTGAATAATGTTGCATGTTAGTACTTTCTTTCGCGTGATTAATATATTTCGAGTGGATGATTAAAACTTGTACTTGTATAGAGATGACTTGAGTGGGATCGCGCATGCATTGCTGGCAACCTAGCACTCCCCACCACACGCCCTTGCGGCGGCTTTCGGGGTTTTGTGTAGGTATAGATGTAGATAATCGGTAATAAGTTCAACATATATTTTATTTGAGTGCGCAACAACATAAGGAGCGTTGTCCAATTAGAGAGAGCGTCACTTTCTTAAATAGAATTGTTACTTATCTTGAAATACCTCCGGCCGATATGAGACATTTCTAAATAGCTGTTTGCATATCCAGTCATAATGGCTACAGAACAACATGAAACCAAAATACTTGTCCTTCCGAATTTCGGATGTTGGTTGGATTGGCCCCTCGTTGTTTATTCCTTGATGGACAGTATTTGATAAAAATCTCAAAATTTGTTGCCTATATTTTAAATTTTTTTAGACTCGTTTGGAGATTAGTGTACGCGCGCTGAAGTCTCTGTCGGTTCAATGCCTTTGATAGGAATTGGTGAAAACCCTCATAACCGTGTGCTTTACCTCGGAAACTTCTCGAATACAAAATTGAGATTCACAGGCGCTCCATCAAAGACCTATCATCGTACCTATATTAATTTAGTTCCTCGACCCTACTCTCGGAATATCACCGATATGGGATCCCTAATATACATGAGCGAGGAGATCACCAGGTGACGATTACCCTGGACCCTTATTCCGCTCATCAAGGCGAACGTGCACCATGCGGGACCGTAAGGAAAGGCATCCAGGCGACTAGCCCATCCCTGGAAATCTAGCTCTTCGCCAAACTACTGAGCTGCCTGTCTTTTTAGGCGCAAAAGACGTCGTAAATTGGGATCCACCTTTTTTTGCCTCTTCACCTTAAATTAGAGTAAGAGATGCTGAAGAAAGTAAAGGCGAGGATACGTCTCCTCGCCTTTAATGGATACCCAGGGTTCCAGCCGCCACGTTCCCCGAACCCCCAACTCACGTTACGCGGCAGACTTGCATCAAACAGCACCCTCTCGGGGACGACCCTCCACCCCCTCCAAAGGTCTCCCTTCCCCCTCCCGTCTCTTACTTCCTCCTCACGACTTCCCTCCAGCCTCTACGCGTCTGCCGCAATGGGATCGAATTGCCTACGCCGAGAGCTTTAAAGGAAAACACAGCCGCAGCAGACAAAAAGGGAATATTAAAGGGTCGTCCTTGCGGGACCCCTCACCTAATTCTTCCGCGTCTCCCGGACGGATGGTCCTATTAGGGCTCGGTGCACCGCGGGGACCGAAGGAAGGAATGGGGGCAACGAAGGGAGGAGCCCGCTGGGAGACGTCTTTCAAATGAAGCGGGAGATGGGTGAGTTGAGGTGAGAACTCAGTTTATCTAACGTATGTAGCAAGTATTCAAGCTACCGGAATCACATCCGGCAAATGGAAGCTAGCTGCCACATCTGCGCATAAAACGACAAAGTCAGGTACGAAATGAGTAGAACCAATCAACAACGATGGAAACTTTTGTTCCGCGCGGTCAGGACTTCTTCTTCTGGAGTCCTTCGATGGATGCCTGCCATTCCCTCAATCCATTGCGGCCCTTGAACACGTTATCATTCAAACTTTAACTAAGCCCTAATAGCCGTAAAGAATCCACCATATTTTCATATTAGCCACCGATAGTATTCTTGATTCAAATCCCCAAATCCAAATGAGTAGCCCAAATTAATCCATGTTGCAAGACATAATAGGTTGTCCCGGAAAGAACACTGTCCAATTGTGAACTGCCAAAAAGTTTTTCGGGACAGGGAAATAGATCTTGCTCCGCGTCTCTTGAAGGCTCTCCTCGTAGTTTGGCACCGTAGGTAATGGTTTTTTTTGGAAATGGAATGTGAAATTTTTGGCAAATATATCCAAATTTCAGAAAAGTGAAATAATGACCTAGATTAAGTAATTTTAAAAATATTCATAATCACTTCTATTGATATTCAGTCTAACGACAATTCCATAAATTCCAATTTGATAATTGAAAAATGAACACGTCCAAATAATTACTTACATCCAACGTAACGTATTTTCATGCTTAAAAACAGAATCGATCGACCTATTAAATGATTGAAAAAGCACCACGATGAAGAGGAAAAATGAACCAATTACAATCCACACTACGACGGCCGATGTTCACAAGTGCAGTAATATCATATCTATCCGATAACTGGCTAACAACAGTTGTGCCAGTTCCTCTTTTTTAATTAAAATTAATTCAATGAATGTATTTCTCTTCACTATCAAACAAGGAAGTTTTAGAGATATTTGGGGCCAATATTTTGTGGAATTTCATTTTGACGAACTAGGAAGGATCAGATAACTTTGAGTTTCCATGGGAAAGAATTTATTATAGCCATTTATTAGTTTCCCTCCACTGCAGCATTATCGGGACTCCAGTTGATGCTAGAGTGGAGCGAAACTAGGCAACAATAGTAAATTCTCTCCCGTGGAAATACAAAGTTATTTTATCCCCCCTCGTTAATTAAGGAAGTGCTAGACAGTCTTCCTAAAGTGGTAAAGTTGAACAAATGAATTATGGATGGATAAAGCGTTTAAGCCAGATGGCGGCTGGCCCAAATATTAACACTTAGTTTATTTTTAACAACTAATATGGAATATTCATGGAAAATTTAGATTTGCGATACCTTTTAAAAGTCATTTTTAATTTGTTTGCAAACAGAATTCAAGATATTTCATTTTTTTTCTTTAAAAATAGGCCGCACTTTGTCATATGTAAAGTTTTTCATGGATGAAATAATGTCTATAAGGATATAACAGCCACCAAGTGACCTATTTTGTACTAGTATGTCAGAAAAAGTTCAATTATCAGTGGTACTACAGGTTACATAGGGCAGGTGTGCCAAACCAAAAGTTTGTTAAGCATTATACAGTACTTAATATTTATGAAGCATGAAGTATGATAATTTTGCGGAAAATTACTTATTAGGTTAGCGTGAGAATTTTAAAGCTTACACACCAACTGAAAGGGCTTGTTTTAATTTATTTTGCCATCGATAAAATTGTAGTTTCGCGTGCATGTGTAAACAGTTTTCAAAATTTGTCAAAAAGACCTTTTTATTTTCAAAACCGCCTAAAATCCTCATCTAGTGACGAGCTTTTCCCATAAAGTATTAATTTAATCACCATACCCGCCTAGCTTCATTAAACGAATTATTTTCATTTTTGGTTTGGCCGCCAGAATTTCTATTGTTTTACATTCCATAGTCCAGTTTTCGACAATTCTCCCCAATATTTGCCTTAGCTGGAATCCGATTTGTATTAACTCATGTTAGCAGTATTCTACCCGGTTAGGGTGTACAGGGTCCGTTCTATAAGCATCGGGACTGGTTCGCTGTAGCCTCAATGGAGCGGTGGATGAGGGTTCCGACCGGTCTAGGTGAAGGTGAACTGAGTGGAGACGAACCCCTCTTCCGAGCCGGTAGAAGGGTCCTTCACCACTCGGGCCCACTTAAGTTCAGTCGCCTTCGGACATGCATCGAGACAGGGGGTGGATTTTTGTGACGTGTGATTGTTCGTGGTGCCGTCGCCACAGCATGGAGCGCACCGTCGAACAACGCTGTGCCGCGAAGTTTTGCGTTATCTCGGCAAATCCCCGTCGGAGACCCTTGAACTCATTAAACAGGCTTGTGGGGATGATGCCTTACGCCGCATAAGAGTTTTTGAGTGGCACAAAATGTTTGAGGAAGGCCGGGAGCTCGTCGAAGACGAACGCCGCGTCGGACGCCCGACGACCGCTCGAACCAATTCTCAGGTGGCCGAAGTGAAAAACGTTTTGGGCTCTGACAGCCGTTTAACCATCGCCCTTATGAGTGAGGAGACCGGCCTTTGAGTTGAAACCGTCCACACCATTGTAACAGAGGATCTCGCGATGAGGAAAGTGTGCGCGAAGCCGGTGGTGCCTAAAGTCTTGAGTGAGGAACAAAAACTGTCGGGGGTGGAAATTTCGCTGCTGACGAAATTTGGGGTGGCAAACGTTGCCTCACCCCCACTAAAGCCCCAACCTGGCTTCACTTGACTTATTCTTGTTTCCGCGAATAAAAAGGGAGCTCAAAGGACATCGGTTCGACTCCGTCGAGGTGGTTCAAGCGGCGACGGGAAAGACTCTCAACAGTATTCCGGAAACCGACTTCCAGCGGGAATTTGACGAGTGGCAGACGCGCCGAAATAAGTGTATCGATGCAGGAGGAATGTATTTTGAAGATTATTAAGTAATTGTAATGATAACTACAATAAAGTTTGATTTTTGGAACCAGTCCCGATACTTATTGAACGGACCCTGGATTCATGGATATAGGTGTAAAGAAAAGGGATACGAACACATATAAAAGACAAACAAAGGTTGAGATTAGAGCATCAACCCGGAAAGTGGAAAGATCCGGTGTTCAAATCAAGGTCAAGGGAATATTTTTGCGCTTGTCATCTGATCGGTTCCGCCTTCCCCACCTCTACTGTCTTTGTCTTTTACGTGTATTCCTATGCCTTTTCCTTATATCTATTTCCATATGAATGAATATTTGCTCGGCATTTGGCGGGTTTCCGTGTAATTGTTTCGTTATTGCATGTATACAAATGCATAAAAAATTGACTTTAACATTTATGCACAGAAACATGGGAAAATGACATTCACATATGTAGTTTTCACGTTTCGAAGGCACGTCATCATCAGAACCTGATGACCATCTGATGATGACTGCCTTCCTGTCAAAACGTCAACTAGATATGTGAGGGTTCTTTCTCTCTGTTCCTGTGTGTAAATCATAGCTGCTTCAGCTGCTATATATATATATATATATATATATATATATATATATATATATATATAAACTTGGAAAAGACGCTCTCCGGCGACGCACAAACACACAAACACTAACACAAAAAACACCACACACATAGAAACATAAAAGAAGGACACTTACATTGGATATTTACGTTTCGACGGCACGGCCGTCGTCATCAGAATGCCGTTGTTGGGGAAGAGCGGAGAGGACATGTGCAAGAGAAGGGTGACGGGAGGAGAGGTAAGGGGCCAATGGGAAGCGGACAAGGTGGGGGAGGGGGAAATGGCAGGGGGCGGTAGAGTTGCCGCGGTAGGGGAAGAGCTGGAAGGTCCCGGTCGTGAAGCGGCCGGGCCTTTAGCGGGGGACTTGGTGACCGATTCGCTCAGAAGAGTGAAGCGGTTCTAGGCAGCTATGGATAAAATCCTTATATATATATATATATATATATATATATATATATATATATATATATATATATACAAATGCATATATATACATACATATACACATATACATATATATATACAAATGCATATATATACATACATATACACATATACATATATATATATATATACATACACACACTCTTCTACATATATAAAAGGAGGAGGAGAATTAAGGGGCCAATAGGAAGCGTACAAGGTGGGGGAGGCGAAATGTAGGCAGCATTGGATAAAATCAGTGGGCTTGGTTCAGCCCGGGGGGTTTAAAGGACTGGAGCACCCAGATATGTGCCATCTCGCGAGTTCTCACCTCTATGTTACTAGCGGAATTGGGAAGGATTTCAATCACTGAAACGGAGAAGCAGTCATCAAAAGACTGGTTGTGGGAAGCAGTGTGAGTAGGGATGGGATAATTAAGGAAGGTGGGAGATTTGGTGGAATAGCGGTGGTTATTCATTCGGAGGGAAAGGGTGGTCGTGCATTCACCCACGTAAAAGGCAGGGCAGAAGTTACAGGAGAGGCGATATATAAGGTTTTTAGAGGTGCAAGTGGCTATGGGTTGGGAGTTGGTAATAAGGGACGTGGAAGGTCTGAGGAGATGGCAGCATTTACAGCGTGGGCGGTTGCATGGTGCGGACAGGGGTGGGGAAGAGACAGGGGTGCTCGTAGGTGGTTTTATAGACTTAAAGATATCACGCAGGTTTGACGGGCGTTTAAATGAAACGGAGGGACAATGTGGGAATAAAGGTGATGTGGATTGACTATTGCTAATAATTGGGAAGAGTTCACGGATTATCTGTTTAATTTTGTGGGTTCCGGGGAAGAAAGTGGTGATAAGGTTAGGGCATTTTGGGCGGTTAGGTTTGGGGAGAGGAGTGTATTGGGTTGAAGGTTTGAGAATTTTCCTGTTGAGCAGTGTTTCAGGGTACCCACATTCTCTGAGAGAAACGTGTAACTGGTCAATGTATTTCCGTTTGGAGGGGGTGTTGTTGCAGAGACGGAGGCCGCGGACTGAGAGTGAGAAGGGGATGGAGCGTTTTGTGTGCGATGGGTGACAGCTATTGAAATGGAGATATTGTTGGGTGTTGGTCGGTTTAATGTGAACTGAGGTGTAAAACTTATTGTTCTGGAGATGAATGTCAATGTCTAGAAAGGTGAGATTTGAGTCTGATATAGAGGAAGTGAAAGAAACCGAGGAGGAGGAGTTGAGAGAGGAAATGAAGGATGACAAGTTTTCGCGTCCGTGGGGCCAAAGGAGGAAAATATCATCAATGTAGAAGATGTGAAGATGTGAAGGAAAATATCATCAATGTAGAAGATGTATGTATGTAGAAGAGTGTGTGTATGTATATATATATATATATATATATATGTGTGTGTGTATATGTATGTATATATATGCATTTGTATATATATATATATATATATAAGGATTTTATCCATAGCTGCCTAGAACCGCTTCACCCTTCTGAGCGAATCGGTCACCAAGTCCCCCGCTAAAGGCCCGGCCGCTTCACGACCGGGACCTTCCAGCTCTTCCCCTACCGCGGCAACTCTACCGCCCCCTGCCATTTCCCCCTCCCCCACCTTGTCCGCTTCCCATTGGCCCCTTACCTCTCCTCCCGTCACCCTTCTCTTGCACATCTCCTCTCCGCTCTTCCCCGACAACGGCATTCTGATGACGACGGCCGTGCCGTCGAAACGTAAATATCCAATGTAAGTGTCCTTCTTTTATGTTTCTATGTGTGTGGTGTTTTTTGTGTTAGTGTTTGTGTGTTTATATATATATATATATACTCAGAGTCTGACCTGAAGAAGGCCTCGGAGTAGGCCGAAAGCTTAAATCATCTACAGTGTGAGTGTCCTTTTACGTGTTATCTGTTTTATTCTGTGTTCTATTGTGCCGTCCAAAAGTTATATTGCTCTCGTGAGTACTTCCGCATCATCTATATATATTATTATTAGGTAATCTACCGGTTAAGGTAGGTTTTTGGATGGACACAACTATCAAATAAACATTTTGTGACTCCCCACCTAGCAAACTAATCTATATCAGGTCCCTCTTCATCTCGGTGTACTTCTTTCCTCCCTTCATCCCGTCCAACATCCCTATCCTGTTCCTACCCTTACCTCGCTTGCCCAACATTCTCCCCTCTATTACCCTCTTCAACATTCCACTACCGCTCAATACGCCTTTCATCCATTTTTCCTGCCTCCATAGGATTTCTCTCAACAAACCCCTCTCCTCACCCACCATTTCCAGTACTTCCTCATTTGTTTTCCTTTCGGTCCATTTCACCTTCTCCATTCTTCTCCACACCCACATTTCAAAAGCCTCCAATCTACGTCTATCCTCCTGCTTCAGCGACCACGTTTCCGCGCCGTACATAGCTACGCTCCATATCAGAGTTTTTACGAGTCTTGTCTCAACATCCCTACTCAACGTCCCCGTCATCAACTCCCTCCTCCTCGAGAAAGCCTCCTTGCCTAGCGCATTTCTTCTCCTTACGTCCCTACCACTTTGACCGTATTGGTCCAAAACACTTCCGAGATATGTAAACTGCTCTACCTGCTCTATTCTTTCCCCGCCTATTTTAATATTTAGCTTAGCCTTTTTCTTTCTGGAAAATCGCATAACCTTTGTTTTATTAATATAGATTCTCATCCCATATTTATCGCACTGAACCTCCAATTAACTCAGCAATGCTTGCAACCCCTTGGCTGACTGAGCAACTAATGCTTGGTCATCAGCAAACCTAACCGATTTTACGAGTTCCCCTCCGACTTTCATTCCTACCTCCAGTTCTTCCCATGCCTCTTTAATCATTTCCTCTACATATACGTTGAACAGTACCGGTGACAATGGGCAACCCTGCCTTACACCTCTTCCTAACACTGCCCATCCAGACGCTCCGTTCCCCACCCGCACCTGAGCAGTCTGAGACATGTACAGGTTGCGGATCAGTCTCCTGTCCCTCCAATCCATTCCTATTTTCTGCAATACACGCATTAATTTTTCCCAATTCACTCTATCAAACGCTTTTTCGAAATCTACAAAACAGGCAAAAACGTCCTGATTGTATTCTATATATATATATATATATATATATATATATATATATTCTCTTGTCTTCGGCCAATATTTACAAACAGTTCTTGAATTTCTAATTTTTATCGACTACTATTTCTCCCAAAGTATTTCAGTTCATGTTCCAACTCTGTTTTCATAAGAACCAGAGTAAATTTAAGCAATAACTTTAGTTTTAAACACAAAAATTTTACTTATTATGCCATCAGTAATTTTATTAACAAAAACTTGTGATATTAAGTAAACAAGAGTGAGCAAACCCGTAAGAACCGGATTTTCAGCCCATATTCAATTAACGCCCTTGTTATGCATCAATATTTCATAGTTTAAAAATACCTCATTACTGGCCAAAATGAAATGAGTTCCCAATCAACACTCGTAATTAACGAAATTTATAACGTTAGGAGGCTATTCTTTACCATTAGCTAATGCTAATTAAGTAAAAGGTACATAGTAATACTACTCCCTTAAAGTTTCTCCCATCGTGTTTTAAATATCCTGACCTGCACACTACTTCTATAAAACCTTTCGTTTGACATTTTAAAACTCCGACAAAGGCATCTGAGATAATGTGAAGATAAGTGATTTGCCGTGAGCATCATTAACACTTTATATTGTCTCTTTCTATGCTATTAAACTCCCTAGTGTAATAGTTCAAGAATCAAAAACATATTATTGATTTTCTATTGACAACTAGCGAAAGTAGCTAGTTTGGGTTTCATTTTCCCTTACTTCGGTAAGCGATGCCATCATGCAATTTTTGGAAACACTGTTTTGAAAATCAGGGTAAACAAAAGAATCTCATTTTCATTCAGTTTTCCCAGTTCGAGTGTTCAATGGATATTCACGCTACCGATTAACCTTCGACAAGTTGACCTAAATTTATAAGATTCTGGTAAATTAATGTATTTACAATATATCTGCGATTCCACGATGCCTCTAATGCTGTAAAAATACGGTTTAATGTGTATCCATGGAGTCAAAGAAATCTGTCTTACTTTACTTGCAGTTTTTTTATATCTATCACTAGTTTCGCCTGCTGCAAGCCTAGAAGTCGTAAAAATGGTTTCCTCTTCTATCCTCCCATGAGAATAATAGGCATCTATTTTATGCAGACAACTGAAAATTCAGAAGAAATTCCTCTCGGAGTGATTCAGTGACTATAAATTATGATCACAAAGAGATTGTCCGAGTCCATTTGACCTAAGGCTTCATCTTTCATTAATTGCTGGCAATGATCGTTTAAAATCTTTAGAATTGCATCAAAATTGATTTGAAACATTTCCGTCCGTTGTAAACATTTAGCAGGAAAACATCTAACTTTATTTTTTTAAATACAGGTATGTTTCGGTATATCTTTCAATTATAATTTAATTTCCATTGCCAAATGATCGTCTGGGGGGAGGGGGACAAGTTTATTCAATGAGTAGAGCCTAGGGTTACTGACCAGGGTGCCTACGTGTGGCCACTCAGCCGATTTGTGGTGGAAGGTGTTGGGAAAGTAACGCCAACCACATCAGTTGTCAGCGTTGCATCGGGCAATTATATCACGCAGATTGCTGTTAAACTGGACCCCTGTACGACGGTCACGTCACGAATCACGATTCCACGTTCTATGGCATATGCAATAAAATTGTGCAATAAGCTTGGAAAATTGGATTCGGATACAATGACCATGGTTAAGGATGCTTATGGAGATGGCAAAATGTCCCAAGTGATGGTCCCCAAGGTGCTGCTGTTGGAAGACTGCTGGTGTGACAATCCTTCTTTGGAGCACTGGGGACCCGATTTTTTTAGAATACGTGGTTACTGGTGACCTGACATCGGTCTTTGAGTACGACCCAAGTACAATCCCTTTGAGTATCATTTTTGACCAGTGGATTATGCCAAAGAGGCCGTGACGAGGTGCCTGGACGAGGGTCCTGTTGATGATGCCTTACATACCACAACTGGCGGGGGCACAGGCATTGGTGTGTCAATACATAAAGGTGATCGTGTGAAGAATTTTAGCAATTTGCACTTTGATCTGCAATAAATTAATTTCCCCAGATTTATTCTCATTTTTTTTAACTGATCATGTAGTACATGTTTTGTTATTTCTTTAGAGCAAGGAGTCGGCTCAAAATTACATTTCTGCTCCTTTTGGACATTTATCTTTTTTTACATTGCCAGAGTTGTTTTCATCCTTCATATTGCGTCAATAGGGCATATTCCGTAGCAAAATTAATTATAATTACATTCCAAGATATTTTGATTCCTTCGTAGATAATGTCCGCATCGGTCACTCGTTGAGGAACGCTCCTCTCGCATCAACGCCGTCAGTTTACAAAGTGAAAACTTCGATTTGCGAGCGGCAGGGAAAACAGCATGCTTAATTGATTAGATTAAGGATCTGAAATCGGAAGTACGTCTTTAAGGTGAAGCAGATTGTACTTTCGCCAGAAAAGAGAGGTGCGTCTCCCGCATAAAAATTCAGCATTTTCCAAGCAGCCAGACTTGATCCGATAAAGTGTCTATTCTTTTATTGCCCTGCTGGTTCCCTTGAATTCCATCCAGTCCGAATAGAAACTAATACTCAGAATGACCATTTGGAGCCAATCCTAATATGCAGCAATGAGTTTTTACAGCTCCTTCGGTGATTTGTGATCAAACATGAATGTAATATTTTGCATACGTCTGGTTCTACTGCCTAGCTCCACGAGTCCAATTTTTTTTATGAGGTGCAAGTAATGGCATTCAAAAGTTCAGGAACATCTTTTTGGATGTTGTATAATCGAAATTTGTTTAAACTTTAACGCTTTATTTAACGAAATAACTTTTTAAATTAAGAGAAAATACCGAGAGTACGGAACCATTCATGCAAAAAGTAATTTCCTCGGGTAATGGAGAACAATTCACTACTCTTTATCGGCAAGTGTGATTTTACATGTTTTAGTGTTCCAGCGCCGCCTCATCCCATCACTCCTCCCCACCTCCAAAGATCTCTCTCTTGCTCTAAGTGCATTTCTCAGAAAGGAGGAGAGATGGGCCCTCCCTTCAAAACCTATTTGCCTCCTCGCTGATGCCGTCACAAGGACCGAAACAAAATGCCTCCCAAAATGACTTTACACCCTGCCATCGGCCATCTTCTTCCTCCATTCACAACCCCTCCCCCCAACCTTTCTCGGCCCTCCCGTTGAAGTTTCTCTCCCACATATCACACACTCCTTCCGTCCCCCCCTGACCGCGGGAGGGAGTAGCCCTGATGGTGGTCGGCGGGGTGGGGTGGGGGTTGCCACGCCGCAACCCGTCACCCCCTCCCCGTTTCCACGTCATTATCATCTACTTTCACCCCACCTCCTCTCGTCCCCCTCCTTCCCAGCATTCATCCCTCACTCCTCCGCTCTGTCTATTCCCTCTCCCTTCCTGTTAAACTTTTCGTCTCGTCCCTCTGACTCCCTCCGTCAACACTCTCCCCATTCTCTCCCCTTCCAACCACCCTATACATCACATTTCCCCCAAACTACCCCCTCCATCCCCCTCGCCCCCAGTCACTCCCTCTCCCCTCTCCACCACCACTCACACACACGCCTTCCCCCCTTCCCTGTCACTTCATTCCGACGCCGCCTTCAATTACCGGCGCACGATCCTCCCTCCCGTCCAACCGTGTGCCCACACAACCCGAGGCACCCGAAAGGCGGCGCTGAAGTAGGGGCACTTATATCTCTCGTCAAGAACCTTTAATGCAGTGAGCGGAAAAGGCAAACATTTACTCTTGCCTATCGTCGATATTTTGAAAAAGGTCCGAGAGCATGGACATGTGGAGGACGGTGGACACAAGCAGCCCGCATGGCAGAGATTACCCGTGGACCGAAACTGCGACAACGCTGCCGAACAAAGAGAGCGCAGAATTAAATGGCGCAGATTATTGAGTGTCGAATAAAACACGGTGCCTTTCCAAATGATGTCCAAAGAATTTTGACTGCAGGGATCTTAAAAACGTGGCCAGCAAGTGGTAACCATTTTGGCACTCCATACAGGGGAAAAAAATCCTTTGGTCCAGTTAGTCAGAAAAGCAACTTCGGTATACAAGTTTGTTGGGCGTGGAGACGGGAAATTCAGAGACCATAACACATTATCCGAGTGGAATACGTTCTTTTGAATGGATGAACTCTGGAAGCGTTGCGACAACTATTATGAAAGAAACAACTTCTTTATTCTCTCCGGAGTAAAAACAAACTTAATTTACCGTGTAAAAACGCATAAAATAATCCGTCTATATCTAACTCGAAAGCAGTGACTTCTCACTGAACTTTCAGTAGTATCTCAGTTATTCTTTTCACTTGTTAAAACAAAGAGGGTGTGAACTATTGGCTGTGAGTTTGTATGGTGTCATTTCTGTAGCCAATATTGATTTTGTGGACCTCTATAACGAAATATTGGTCTAGATTTCTTAAGAGTAAATCTTGGCTTTAGGATTGGCATCTTATATACTGTCACGTGTTGTCAACCCCGAGGATTTATTTTAGAAACTCGCCAAACTATGCAAATACCTGCTACTCTCCCGATTTTCTTATACCACTTTATTCAGACCTTCTTTTGATTCAATCGCGATTACAAGGGCTCAGTAAAATACCAATACCAATGGGACAGAAATCATCGGTAAAATTAATTGAGTACAAATTATATGATGATTCTCGTCGATACTCCACCTCTTATTCAGTACTCGAATGGAATCTGAGTTTACGAATCGCACAATATACACTTATTAAGTTATTTGGCAATATAAATTGCATCAAATAGGAGATTTATTATGCACATTAATAATGTCGAGTCATGTGAGAATCGTTAAGGATCATTTTTTATTTTTTTAAATCGTTTTTATAAATTATTGTATGAAAATGAACAAATTTTTGACAAATATCATTTTCATAAAACGAATAAAGAATATTAGGGACCTATTCTTGATTTAACGGCAAAATAAGTTTCCTAGAAATATTTAATTTAGAATTTTTTCCGAACAAGTACGGAAACATTTAAAAAATATACTTTTAATATGCTCTGGCAACGAATACACATGTCAACTCAAGATATACTATAAGTAAGTATACGAAGATGAAATGAAAGAATTTCGGTGTCGGTAGGTAACCATCATTCTAATTATAACCGAGGGTGCTTATCAAGAGCTCCACTGTTCAACTCCCAATCTGACGGAGGGTACATTAAGTGGTAATGATGGCTGGAGTCTACATTCTAGGGCAGGAGGGCGACGGATAATCAATTTTAAAGGAAGCTTAGAGATTCATAACATAATCCATCATTAGAGCCCCCCGTTCACTCATTGCACGGAGCTTAAGAGTCCAATCGGATGAATACAACAGCGAGTGGAATGATAAGTTCCTTCGACGGTTAGTATACGTGATGTTATTAATCGTAGGAAAATGTAGACCTCTTCTAGAGGGTGGAGAGTGTCGGCCGGGGTGCGTAACGGAACGAGATTGTAACCAATGAATGGCTTTTCCTTTTTTTTAAACGGGAAGATAGACTAGACTAGAGTTAGAGGTTGTCGATAAATACAAGTGGATTAAATCCTTTTCCTTCCTTATCTCTCAGAAGGGAACCAGACTATTGGCTATCTATATACTCTACCGAGCGATTTTCTTTTCATTTCTCCCTCATTTGTATCCGAAAGGCACTCAGAGATCGGAAACATCAGATTATTAATTGCAACAGTTAATTTTCTGTCCTTTCGGTGGGCTTCACTCGTCGAACGAATGAGTACGAAATCGTTCCAAATGAGTGCGGATAAGTAAGTATCAATGAAACGGGCGCGCGAAACTGAGTAACTATGAAAGGTTGCCGTTTCAACCTTATTCCAGTGTTTGAAGAGCGTTGAATTTCTGTCTTGCGCACTTTTTCATTCCTTCCGAATTTTACATGTTTACTGTTATGATACTTTAATTACTTTGGAATCAAAAATGACCTGTTCGCTTGACTTTCAAAAGTATATTCTTGCCTTTACGTCCAAAAATTTATGATAAAACTCAATATTAATTCATCGTCATCTTCTAACGGCGGAGCCTTGTCGTTGCAACCATTGATCTCTTACCATTGCCGTTCTTTCCAGTCCGTTGTAGGTTGTTACTCCATTAGTACTTTCCATATCATTTATATAATTCTTTCTTGGCCTACCTCTTCTTTGTTCCCTATCATTTTCCCCTACATTGTTTTTTCCAGTTAGTTGTTACGTCTGAGAACATGCTGATGTTCTCATATGATAACAATTTCAATTATTTATTATTATTAAAAAAGATTACCTTGGAAGATATCAAGCTTTATAGTTGCTCAGTCAGCCAAGGGGTTGCAAGCATTGCTGAGTTAATTGGAGGTTCAGTGCGATAAATATGGGATGAGAATCAATATTATTAAATCACAGGTTATGCGATTTTTCAGAAAGAAAAAGGCTAAGCTAAATATTAAAATTGGCGGGGAAAAAATAGAGCAGGTAGAAATGTTTACGTATCTCGTAAGTGTTTTGGACCAACGCGGTCAAAGTAGTAGGGACGAGCCAAGAATGGCAAAATGTATGCGGATGAACAAAATGTCCCACTAAACATGAAACAAATCCACACCTATTGACTTCAGCCCTCCATAATTAGTGAAAGACATTGAGACCCGGATGTTGATAGGCTTTACACGGCCGTATAAATGCTATTTCTATTGTTTTGTTTTTATAGGGTTATCGGATGGGGAAGGAATGCTAGAACGGAAACATTGTAACAGTGGCTGAAGGGGGTGTTGTGGTGGGAGGCATGTTTTAGGATGGGAAGACCCGAGGACGGGGAAGAGGGATTACATGGGACGCGATGATTGTTCATCCAGAGGTTTATGGGTGTGGAACACAGGCCTATGTAAAATGCTGGGCAGTGATCAAGTCAGAAGATAGATTACATTCTGAGATGTGCATGAGGAGTTGGGGAAGGGCGGGAGAGAATTAAAAGGTGGGATGGAGAGGGGTGGAGTGGTGAAAATAGGACAAGTTTTACATCTTGCTTGCCAGCTCGGAGTGGGCGTGATTCTGGGGGCGGGAGGGGATTTGGAAAGAGGCTTGGTGGATTTAAGGAGATCTGATAGGTTGGCGGGCGGGTTTGAAGGTGATGTATGAAGGTATGGGATATCAAACTTATTGTTCTGTAATCCTCACATGACGGAGCCTTTGCCTTTTTTGGAATAGGAACTAACACCGATCTCACAAAACTTGCGGCCAGATTCCTTCTTCATAGATACTACGAATAAGTCCATATAGGGCCTTCTTCCCGCATTTTCCTAAACATTTCAACAGTTCTATAGGTATAGTATGTTGACCACCCCCACGGCCTTATTTGCTTTCATCTCCTTTTATGCCCTTTCTATTTCATCGTCGAGTATGCCTGGACCTAAGCTATCTTCTTCTACGTCATGTTCCTTTTCTATGTCTAATCTTGTTGACCTAAGTTCTTTACCATACAGTGTTTCTATATATTCCTTCCATCTCTCATGGAGTTTTCTTGGTTCAACTATTATCTTACCCCATTTATCTTTAACTGTTAGCACAGATCATGCCTTCTTACTTCCCGATAATAACTTAACCTTGCTGTATAGAGCACCAATTTCACCCTTCTTCTGTAAACTTTCCATATCCTCGCATTGCGTTTTCCAACATTCTTCCTTTGCTTTATTCGTGGCCCTTCTCAATTTACTGTTTAACCCTTTGTACTTCATTTTGCCTAACTCTGTATATATATATATATATATATATATCGATACGGAAGTACTTACGAGAGCAATATAACTTTTGGACGGCACAATAGAACACAGAATAAAACAGATAACACGTAAAAGGACACTCACATTGTAGATGATTTAAGCTTTCGGCCTACTCCGAGGCCTTCTTCTGGTCAGACTGAGAGGTTTTGAGGGAAGAGTGACTGGGGAGGGGAGGGAGGGCGGAAGGTTTAGGGACTGTTGGGAAAGAAATTAAAGATGGCGGTTAAGGGTGGGAATTTTAAAGGATCGGAAATATAGGATGTATGCGGATTCGCGAGTTCTCACCTCTCTGTTGGTGGGTGAATTTGGTAGGGATTCTAGAACTGTTAGGGAAAAGCATTCGTCAAATGATAGGTTGTGTGAACTTGCGTGTAAAGGGATAGGAAGAGAAGAGAGTGAAGCAGAATTACATCAGTAGTGGTGATTGTTCATTGGGATGGATAAGCGGGTAATGCATTCGCCTATGTAGAATAAGGTGCATTGTTTGCACGACAAAAGATAGATAATATTTTTTGAGAGGCAATTAGCGTGGGAACGGGGTGAAGGGACAATGAGGGGATGTGGGAAGAGGAGAGCAGAACTGATTAGGAGACATGTTTTACTTCGGGGGTGATTGCAGGTAGGGGAAAAATGTGGAAATTTGTCAGGGCGGGGTGTCAAAGGGTTAGTGGATCACAGAAGGTTTCTGAGATTGGCTGGTCGTCTGTAAGCGACAGAGGGGCATTGGGGCAGTAAGGATGTGGTCGCGTCTTTGTCATGTAGTATAGGATAAAGTTCTTTGAGAATGGTTTTCAGTCTGTGGGATCCGGGGAAATAGGTTGTGCAAAGGCTGAGTCCAGCGTCAGATGTGGGGTTGTCATTCTGTGGTGTGTATGGTCGGGTGGAGCGGTAGATTTTATCCTGTAGGAGCTTTTCTGGGTAACCGCGTTTGTGGAGTGCATCGTGTAGATTGTGGAGGTATTTGTTGAGGGTAGCTGTGGTGTTGCAAATCCGATGTCCGCGGATAGATATATATATATTTATTTATAAAATATATATTTATATACACACACGAGGTGTGTATAAAAAAGGATAATTTTAATTTTTCGGATAAAATATTTATTTATACAAATACTTTGATGTTGTCATCTTCAAAGTAGTCCCCATTGTAGATTATGCACTTGTGCCAGCGCTTCTTCCAATCCCCGAATCACTTCTCAAACTCGATCTTTGAAATAGCCTTCAGTTCTTTCAGCGTTGCGCTTTCAATGCGCATCTACGGCTGTAAAACGACGGCCCCTTAAGGTTGTCTTAATTTTTGGATATAGGGAAAAGTCACACGGAGTCATCTGGCGAATATGGAGCCTGGGGCATCGTTACAGTATTGTTTTTGGCAAAAAATTCACGAACAACCAATGAAGTGTGAGCTGGTGCATTATCGTGGTGCAAAAGCCATGGATTGTTTTTCCACTGATCCGGGCGTTTTTCTCGGATTGCTTCATGTACACGGCGCTGAACTAGTAGGTATTACTTCTTATTGACCGTTTGATCAGACGGCAGGAATTCATGATGCACTATGCCATTAAAATCGAAGAACACAGTGAGCATAACCTTCACGTTCGACCGCACTTGTCGAGCCTTTTTCGTTCTTGGCGAGCCAGAATGTCTCCACTGGGATTGTTGAGCCTTAGTTTCAACGTCATATCCATAAGCCCATGTTTCAACACCTGTTATAATACGTTTCAGTAATTCTGCATCGTCGTTTACTTCATTTAGTGACTCCTGAGCAACTTTCATTCGCCGTTGTTTTTGTTCAATATTCAACAATTTTTGAACGAATTTTTTTTTAAACGAACGTTTCATACCCGAAAAATTGGAAAAAATGTCATGACATGATCCAAACATGCCAACATCATCAGCGACCTCTCTAATTGTGATTCGGAGATCATCCATAACCATTTCTTTCACTTTTTCCACGTTTTCATCGATTGTAAATGTGCTGGGGCGTCCAGGGCGTTCGCCATCTTCAAGGTCTTCACGGCCTTCTGGGAAACGGTTATACCACTCGTAAACTCGTAGGGAAGGGCGGATGGTTGAGCGGCTTCCCGCCGGGAAATGAGATTGCTAGAAGAGAGGAGGGTAGGCTCGATGCCCATTTCCAAATTCGATATTAGAAGTATCGACATAATATAAATATATCGATGCCATATGCACGTAGTATGCATCGGAAAAAGGTGATAGGAGATGTTTTTCAAAGACAAATCGTGACTAAGCTAACGATAATTTTCAAGTGATGCAGAGTTACCTACCCATAAGAGAATTCTTCTATTTTTCTGACATCGGTAATATCGCCGAAAATTCTTACCATATGACGAAATAATTGGTGGAATTCGATACGTTGATTCGTTAAAATTATTCATATCGATCAAAACGTTATGAATCAATTGTCTTTGTCGCGTCATGCGTCGCGGACTTGGAGCGATATGGGCGTATTTATGCCAGAGAAGTAGGAAATGGTGACAAACGTTCCACAAAACCACCTGTAGAGAAGAGGCAGCCCACGAGAGGTCAGCTTTCATCAGCAAAGGGGCGGGGGAGGAGGGAGCTGCGAGCGGCCTCCTGTAATGGAAGAAAACAGACGGGCAACACGAAGGGAAAAAGGATGCTTGCTTGACCATGGCGGAAGCGCCACACTCCTCTCACCCCATCTTGGTGTTTTTTCCCTTTTCGCTTTATTCAGACTGCGCGTGGAAGGAACGGACCTCGTGCGCTGACTCTTCATATTTGCATTTATCCGAGCGTGGGAGGCGACGGGATCAAAACGTTCTGTTCAAATACTGCCCAGCAACTTCGGTTGATTCGCTGATATTTGCACTGCTGTTTTTTTACACGCTTGGAGGACAGAATTTTGCGAATAATAATTTTAACTAATACCAAACACAGAAATTTCACATTTTGCCCTTGCAATGACAAACGAAATTGGTTTTCATAAAGGTTTTTTTTCATATTGGTTTTTTAGAGTGACGCGTTTCAAATGGTTTTTTTCAGGTTCTTCTGCCAGTGTGCTATGCTTGATAATTTCTATAAAACTATTCATTTGAGGTTACTTTATCTTTACATAGTTTTTTTACTAATTCGTGTAATTAATATTTATCATTAGCATTACTCGAACTACATTAATATTAGTTAATTTAAACTTAATAATAATGGCAAATAATTCCAGGTTCAGGGGTCAAATAAAGAAAAAATAACGTCCTATTACAATGCAATCATATAAAGTTCGTAAAATTCACAAAAACGTAAATTTCATCACATAGGCATTTTCAGATGCTCATTTCTGAAAGGAGGAGTGACAATATATATAAAAATAAAAAGAGAGGTTTCAGGCGTGATATGGTGGAATATCATGATTAATTAAAATTGGCAATTTTCCACAAAATAAAATTTAATTCGACCGGTTTCAATGTTACTACATCATCTTCAGGTAACAGTCATAACTCAGAGTCCAGTATATATGCTGAATAACAAGTAAGGCTAAAATAAAGTAAAAATAGATATACACGTGAAAGCTCTGAGAAAATACGAACCTTTGCATGTATTTTCGTGTGTCCTTTCAGAACTTTGTACCTAAAGATGCCACCTCTGTGATGAAACCGGTAGTCCCGGATTAATAGTTTTTTTGTGAATTTTAGAAATTTTATCTTATTCATCGGGATAAAAATTCACAATATTGAGCGTGATAACACTGCAATGCAGTCATGGTGACCTGCAATATCAATCAAGTGTGTTCAAGTAACATTCCTGCATGTTATTTCTTTCTGCCATGACACATGACAGCGGCAGAGAGAACCAGACTAGAATCGGTGAAAGTGTGATCCTGAATAAGAATCGAGAGGAAAAAATGGATAGTATGAGAAGAAACAAAGAAGAACATCGAAGAAGTGAAATAAATAAGTCGGCCAGGAAATAAGACGGTAAGAAGAATAAGAATACAATTGCGTAAATTCTGAGGCGTACAAAGTGTGATCAAAAAAAGACAGGGCTGATTTTATTCTGCGCAAACCGTTCAACGCATCTAAACGAGACACAGTGCGCCATCTAGCGACACATCACACGACTAAAATGAGAGGTGTTGCGTTTATTTACGTCGAGTCGTTACGCAGCAGCAGCGGTACTTGTCTTAACGTTCGTCACTGCGTGCAACGGCAGCAATGAAGGAGCTAGCGGAACAGCGTGTGTGCGGGAAATTATGTCTCAAACTTGGCAAAAGTGCTAAGGAGACATTTGGAATGATTCAGCAAGCCTTTGTTAATTAAGCTATGAGTCGAAGCCAGTGTTCTGAGTGGTACAGTCGTCTTAAATCGGGCAGAACTTCGACAGATGAAGGTTCGCGTACTTGTAATAATTTATTGATCATGAAAATCAAATGAAATATTGAAATGGAGAACCGAAGCTGTGGTCCAAGGAAGAATATGAGAATAATGTGAATGATTGCATGTTGGCATGGAACTGCGAATAAATAGGCTTGCAACCCTGCAAAGCTTCAACAAACCCCCTCGGGTCGATCATCAATGACGCTGACTATTGAATTGGTACACAGCATGAAGTGCAACAGGTGCAATGTAGGTCTCCGCTGAAGACGAGGCATGAATTTAATGACCAGTCCAGAGCCTAATTGTAGTGCAGACAGCGTTCCGAGTTTTCTGCACCGTCGGTTAAATATGACAGCAGACCATGGCGTATTTCACTCAGATTAAGGTAATAACAATCCCGAATTTCTCTCTGCCCTTCATTCACAAACGTGACGCGCAGTTCACACCTGTCTAATTCTCACAGAATGGCTTTGCTTATAGGGTGGGAAATCTTGATGGACATCCCCTCTTCCTCCTCCCTCCCTACGGACTCACCCTCTTCGATGACAGAGTTCATTACGAATCTAAACACTTGCTCGGCGCTGCGGGGGAGAAAGAACACAAGCCTGGTGCGTCCACCGCCACAGGCACGCACACCAGCGGTCGCTTTCCTTCTTCGTCAACTTTCAAATGCTCCCTCTTGTAACCCCCATCACTGAATTTCCGGTGTCTCAAAGCAATGTGTATTTAAAATTGAGCGCATGGGCCAAAGGAACTAACTATTAAATAGCTAAGAGTAATTACTTCACAAAAGTGTATAAAGTATTGCAAAATAAATGAAAATACCGACAAAAATGGCATTTTGCAAATTTATTTTTCTAAAATTGCAACGTAGAGTCGAATTTCTGCGGTGAGCAGCATTATACCAGATTTGATTAATTCCAGCTCTGCAACATTGTCACTTATGCATCTGACAGGTATTTTAAATTATAAACGGTCAAAAGCATATGGTAGAGACATTCAAGCTGAATTCACCAACACGGTATGTTTGTGTAAAAAGAAGAACAATAAGGATGAATAATAAAATATAATAATAATTAAAAAACTATATGATAATCACAATAAGCAATTAGTTCAGAAAATTTTCATCAATCAATATGTAGGTTTTTTCATATGAAAATATAAATTGACATTGTGAGGAAAGAACGGCGGAAGAATTAATATATCGCGGTTGAAAGAATCAACAGAATCTGTCACAAACACTAAAAGCACGTAAATAATAATATGTCGATGGAAAGAGATTTTTACACTGGTTTTTTAATTGCATTATTTGCCTAATGTGTTATAAAATCCTGTCAACCTGAAATGTTTAGGAAGGGTCATGATTGTTATAACATTATATGATTCCACCAGTTACGTTCATTAAAACAAGTGGCAATATTTACATTGATTTTAAAAAATTGATTATCTCTTTTACTTATATCCTATATGCAATACAATCTAAAGTAGTAATTTTTGTCGAGTGAAACATGATGTGATTCCATCTACCATTAGAGCCAATTCAGTCATGGATGTCTATAATTCATATTAAAAGGTCTCTAATAGCTTATTGATTTCATTCACTATTTTCTACTGGAAGAAGTCATCAATTTGAATGTATTATTTGCATTGTGACTAATAATAATTTCATGCTTCACAAAATTGTGGAATCATGAGAAAACACACGTTCACACAAGAATTGTCTGCGACAAATCCTCGCGGCTACTGCATAGGCAATTATCAATATTCATTTTTTTGGCCGTTTTTACAACAAATGCCACGTGGAATAAAATTCCTCCTCTCATAGCTCCAAAGTTGCATAAAAGGGGCTGCTCACACAAACCTTACTAGAAGGCTCAGGATCTTCAATTTTTGTCGTCAATGAGGAGGAATCGGCCATTAAACTTCGAGGGAATTTACTATATTTTTAAATTTCAATTCCAAACGAAAATTTTAAAAATATGAACAAATAAGAGTCATCCTTCTAAATTTTACGATCGCTCTTCACATTTTCTTTCTAAATCTAACGTCGTCTCATTGGGTTCCAAGTCTTTAACATGTATAAGACACAAGGCGACTTTCAGTTAGAGGATTACTTCTCTCCGATTATTTCGAGGGACATCTACTTTTCAAACTAAACATATCTCTGTGATAAGAGGGTGGGAATATGAACAAGGCAGAGGCCTCTCACAATAATTCCTAACTAGTCCACTTGCGCATTTTTTAGCCTTCCAGTTTTAATTTGTTTGTAGTCAAACGCTCTATGAGGACTTTTCAAAGATCAGGGTTATCTTTCTCGCGCGGTACATTGTCATGTGATCTCCCATTACACACCAGATATATTTCTGCAGCCCGTCACGCGATTGTTCTCAGTGTAGCAAATGACACTGCTTCTTCGACTTCCCTCCACTACTGCGACAGGAATCACAATCGACCCTCGACTCTTCGGTCCCTCACCTCCTCCCACCTTCAGCCGTTCCCCTCCCCACCGGCCCAAGCCCTTGCATCCTCCGCCCAATGTTTAAAAAACACCGTTACAGGATTCGCGTGTTTCCCCTCAGCTCTGTCAAGAGCGTTCCCTCTCCCCACACAAGCCTTGCTGTCGACTTCCACGCACTTGTAAAACACGCATTCAAACTTTTCCTATTGAGTGCAACTATATTTTTATTATTACATTAAACAGAACACCCTGCAATTCCATCATATTATTACTAATTATATTTTACTGGTTAATGTAGCTTTTGGATGGACACAGCCTATGACATTGTTCAACAACAGATTTACTTGCCTCTCCTAACAAAAAACACAACCTGACACCCCACATTATACAATGAACCCTTATCCAATTCCGGATACTAATTTCCTCCCTTCATTACACCCAACTATCCTATTGATTCCCCTCCATAACTTGCCCAACTTTGTCCCTTCTATCACACATGGTATTTTAAGTTTCCTTGACCAAGGGTTCGTCGAAGAACCACATCATCAGATGTCTGTTGACTTAAATCAATTATAAAACTGTATTACTTATAGGATAACACCATTTATCAGATTAGAGGAGTGTCCAGCATAGGTGGACGACGGTGGAGTACTTTTCGTAAGCTGTAGTTTTTGAGTGCAGGGCTTTATCTTAGGTTATTTATCAGCATTAAACATTTGATTATACAAAATTGTTGAGTGACCGCTGTCATGTACCTTTACAAGCTCTGCAATAAGTGTTCTTGTACTATATGTTAACAATAATACACAATTTCATCGTTGTCAAGATTATCTTATTGAGTAGATGATAGTAATAAAAAGTACCCTGAATTATATTTGTAAAATGAATAACTTATTCAAATTAATATTCGCGCAGTAGTCTATAAGGATAAATTCCCCGCACCGAGTATACTCGTAAATGCACAATTTGATATTTTAGTACCCTGATAGCAACCGCTAGGTTGTGTGGCAGGGGTTTAATACACACCAGACAAATTTTGACCCAAATAATTTTACCCAGACCGCGGTCGGACAAATTTATTATGATCCCTTATCTTTCGTGGAAAAAATGGCTTCTTAAATCTCTCTGTTCTACACTTAATCAGATTTCACCTGGCAAGCGGATCCTCACTCTGATGGCCATGGTTCCGTTGGCGTGCATCAAATGAACTGTGTCAAAGGATTAGTCTCAATACCTTATGATCCATGTGGAACAACATTTCTCATGATCAAAAATCTCGCGATGCTATGACAACAACCAGTAGTTTTCGGGAAATTTAAATTTTGAATTCTTAAGTCATTCTCAAGAACTCACTTACAAGCGGTAATATATATTTGACATAAATGTGCATTTCACTTTATCAGGTGACTTTAGGGTTCTAGATACATATTCTATGCTATTAGTTTTACCCATAGATTTAACTTTATTATATCGATGAAATTTTTGCCGTTAACTACGAGGGTAGAGTAATGCACACAACCATGTAGACCATAAATAAAATGACCTACGGAAGCACTCTTACGAGGAAGTAACATTTCCACTCAATACGCATGCGCAGGTTTGAGGTCGTTTCATTCATCCAGTGTATTTTGAGAAGCGGAAGTATGGAGATGTGTTCTAGTGTTCTAGTCAACGCGAGTTAAACAACGTGCTGTTGTAGAATTTTTAACTGCTAGATAAGTGATTACTTGAGAAATTCATCGTAGTTAAAAGGCTGTTTATGGTGACGATTCTGTTAATAGGTCTACTGTAAATCGATTGGTGGTAAAATATCATGGTTGCGAGCCTGGAAAATTGTTGCCTTAATTGTTGATGAAATATGCAGCGGATGTCCGATCACTACCTATTGTTTCGAATAAGGATCGAACTACTCATAAATCTAGCGAGTAATTTAGCTTTGGAAATTATTAATTCCTAAAGAATGAAAAAATCAGAAACATTTTACTTTTACAAATATTCGAGAATTTGGCGATGCTGGCGTAAAATAACATTATTAGTTTCATTATATACATTGATTTTGAAATTTAGCTTTGACAAAAGCAACATCAAAATAATTAAATTACAGATAAGTGAATATAGAAGGAAGTATCTTTAACGAAGGTTTTTATAAGCATATCAGTGGATAATATAATTTTTATTAGAGTTTGTGAAAACTCTAGTTTTCACACGCTCAGCAGATATTTTCAGCCTCTGTGTCTTAAGCAAGAACTTTTTTTGCGAAGCTCCACCCGCTCAGAGGATGGGAGGAGCTCCTGGTGACTTACACTCGTGGTGGCTAACTCCTGGTGGCTGCGGTCTCGATGTTCATCCTAGCACGTTAGGAACAGTGTACGGGGTGTACACGTGCGGCGTGTGCAGGACGTAATGAGATGAGTAGATCCTATAGTAAGACGGGTAGCCGTAGTATGTCTTAGTCGGGTAGTAAAACGGCGCTGCCATCGCCGCGGTCACCAGAAGAATGAGTAATACCTACGGTGGGTAAATTGATGGTGAGAAAGACATTTCGGGATAGCAGGAAAAAAGGAATTAGGTTCGAGCATGAATTTTTTTGTCTAAAATATATTTATGTGTGTGTGCGTCTACATATATTTTATCTATTTTTATGTATTATCTTGTGTTCGTCCTTTATGTGTATTCCTTTCCCATTTTCCTTGTCTCTATTTCTATGTGAATGAATATTAATTCGCCGTATGGCGGGATTTCGTGTTTGAATGTGTATTTGGCCAATGTGGCTCGTCTCTTCTTCTGGCTATGCGTGCCATGAAACGCACCGTTCTTATCCTTCATAATGCTGTATGCTTGCTAACATACTGTCCATTCTCCTCTCGTGTTTGTCAATTTCTCCTTTGGTGGGTGTAACAGCTCCCCAACGCCATCTCCTGGGCAATGGATCGGAGAACTTTGGCGTTTTATAAGAACGATGATTTCAGTGTTAGTACATTTTCTCGACGGCTCAAGTGGTTCGAACATCCGCCCGGCGAGTGGAGAGATCCGGTGTTCAAGTCCCGGTCGAGGAAAATATTTTTATATATGTGATCTGCTCAAATCCGCCTTCCCCACCTTTCTTGTGTTCGTCTTTTATGTGTGTTACTTTCCCATTACCTTATCTCTATTTCTATGTGAATGAATATATATATATATATATATATATATATATATATATATATATATATATATATATATATTATTAGTTAATCCACCGCTTAGGGTAGGTTTTTGGATGGACACAACTATTAAATAAATATTTTGTAACTCCAAACAAAACCCAATCCAACAACCTAAACTACATCAGGTTCACCACCTAAACTACTTTATCTCTGTGTACTTCTATCCTCCCTTCATCCCATTCAACATCCCTATCCTGTCCCTACCCTTTCCTCGCTTGCCCAATATTCTCCCCTCTATTACCTTCTTCAACATTCCACTCCCGCTCAATACGCCTTTCATCCATTTTTCCTGCCTCCATAGGACTCCTCTCCACAAACCCCTCTCCTCACCCACCATCTCTAGTATTTCCTCATTTGTTTTCCTTTCGGTCCATTTCACCTTTTCCATCCTTCTCCACACCCACATTTCAAAAGCCTCCAATCTACGTCCATCCTCCTGCTTCAGTGACCACGTTTCCGCACCGTACATAGCTATGCTCCATATCAGAGTTTTTACGAGTCTTGTCTTAACATCCCTACTCAACGTCCCCGTCATCCACTCCCTCCTCCTTGAGAAAGCCTCCTTACCTGGCGAAATTCTTCTCCTTACGTCCCTACCACTTTGACCGTATTGGTCCAAAACACTTCCGAGATATGTAAACTGTTCTACCTGCTCTATTTTTCCCCGCCAATTTTAATATTTAGCTTAGCCTTTTTCTTTCTGGAAAATCGCATAACCTTTGTTTAATTAATATTGATTCTCATCCCATATTTATCGCACTGAACCTCCAGTTCACTCAGGAATGCTTGCAACCCCTTGGCTGACTGAGCAACTAATGCTTGGTCATCAGCAAACATAATCGATTTTACAAATTCCCCTCCGACTTTCATTCCTACCTCCAGTTCTTCCCATGCCTCTTTAATCATTTCCTCTACATATACGTTGAACAGCACCGGTGACAATGGGCAACTCTGCCTTACACCTCTTCCTAACACTGCCCATCCGGACTCTCCGTTCCCCACTCGCACCTGAGCAGTCTGAGACATGTACAGGTTGCGGATCAGTCTCCTATCCCTCCAATCCATTCCTTTTTTCTGCAATACACGCATTAATTTTTCCCAATTCACTCTATCAAACGCTTTTTCGAAATCTACAAAACAGGCTAAAACGTCCTGATTGTATTCTACTTTCCTCTCGATTAGTGATCTCTTTACTGCAATGGCATCACGCGTACCTCTTTCCTTCCTAAACCCAAACTGATCATCGCCTAAGTAATCATATGCCTTACTCTCTATCCTTTTGTTGATGATCCTGAGAATAACGTCAGCTGCGTGAGATATCAAACTTATTGTTCTGTAATCCTCACATGACGTAGACTTTGCCTTTCATGAATAGGAACTAACACCGATCTCACAAAATCTTCCGGCCAGATTCCTTCCTCATAGATACTACGAATCAGTCCATATATGGCCTTCTTCCCACCTTTTCCTAACCATTTTAACATTTTTAAAGGAATGTTGTCCACCCCTACGGCCTTATTTGCTTTCATCTCCTTTAATGTCCCTTCTATTTCATCGTCGAGTATGCCTGGACTTAAGCTATCTTCTTCTACGTCATGTTCCTTTTCTATGTCTAAGCTTGTCGACCAAAGTTCTCTACCATACAGTGTTTCTTTATATTCCTTCCATCTCTCTTGGATTTTTCCTGGTTCAACTATTATCTTACCCCACTTATCTTTAACTGTTAGCACAGATCATGCCTTCTTACTTCCCGATAATAACTTAACCTTGCTGTACAGAGCACCAATTTCACCCTTCTTCTGTAAACTTTCAATATCCTCGCATTGCGTTTTCCACCATTCTTCTTTTGCTTTATTTGTGGCCCTTCTCAATTTATTGTTTAACTTTTTGTACTTCATTTTACCTAACTCTGTGTTTACATTTTTCCATCTTCTTCTCTCATCCATCTTTGCAACCATCTCATCCATTACTCATAGTTTTCTTATCCTTTTCCCGTTAATGGTTCCTATAGTGTCTTCAGCGGCTTCCAATATCCCTTTATTGATACATTCCCATTTTTCTTCGATAGTATTCAGTTCTTTACCGTCATCCATTATTTTCTCTACAGCCTGCTGATACTCCTTTCTCGTTAATCCATTTAATGCTTCTATATTCCATTTCCGAACCCGTCCCCCTTGCCTTATCTTCTTGAAACGGACGTTACATTTCATATCAACTAAATTGTGGTTCGAGTCCGCATCCGCTCCTGGGAAACTGTGCGAATTTCTCACACTGTTCCTAAACCTGTGCCTAACCATAATATAATCTAACTGATACCTTTCTGAGTCACCTGGCATTTCCAATGTATACCTACGCCTTTTGTGGTATCTAAACCATGTGTTGGTGATGACTAACCCCTGTCTCTTGCAGAATTCAATTGCTTTCTCCCCGCGTTTATTCCTCGTGCCTAACCCATAGTCCCCCAACTCACCCCCATCTATCCCTTCACCTACCGTCGCATTCCAATCCCCCATCACTATCAAATGTTTCCCTGCAGGAACAGTCACGATGATATCCTCTAACTCATCGTACGTCCTATTGACTTCTTCCTCCTTGTGGTTGCTCGGTGGCATGTATACCTGAACAATGACCAAGTTCGTCGGCTCTGCTTTAATCTCTACAAGTAAAATTCTATCTGTCGCTTGCTCTATGTTGACTACGCTTTTTCCTACCCTTTTATTTAAAATTACGGCCACCCCTCGTTGGCCCTCGTCCCAGCCACTGTATATCACTCTATAATTGTCACTCCAGTAATCCCCACTGTCCTTTCATTTCACTTCGCAGAGACCTAAAACATCTATATTACCTCTTTCCATCTCTCGCTTAATATTTTCTAATTTGCCTCTCCTCGACATTGTCCTGACGTTCCAGGTTCCTATTCTAACTACTTTCGTCTTCTTCTGAGTCTTCTGTCCTGCCGCAGTTATTTCTTCCCTGCAAGGGTTTCGTGGGATGACGACCGCGGAAGCCTTGCCTCTCCCGCTGCCGGGCACGACACGCGGCCTCTTGGGCCGAGTCCCGTAGTTGCTAGGACTCATATTATCTATAATGCCCATCATTACATTCTTGGGAATCATATTTGAGGTGGTTTCCCGTTGCCTTTCTCAATAGTGTTTTTAACTTGACACCACCACTTAATGGCCGCCCCACTGGGGTCAGATGCCTATGCAGCCGCATCACTGAGGAACAGACGCTGCGTGGACTACCTTTCCTCTGGCTCCTAACCTCCGACCTATCTGGCATGGGTGACCCTTCCAGGAGTAATTATTATTACTCCCGCCAGCACAGCTCTAGGGGTCATCGGAACACACAAGCCCTTCCCCCACGACAAGGTTGTAGTCCATGGGAGGAATATATATATATATATACATATATATATACATATATATATATATATATATATATATATATATATATATATATATATATATATATATATATTCAAACTTGAAAATCCCGCCATACGGCGCACAAATATTCATTCAAACATAGAAATAGGTATAAGGAAAGGGGATAGGAAAACACATAAAAGGCGAACACAGGACATTTGGGGAAGGCATTTGAATGTGTATATATATATATATATATATATATACATACACAAACACGAAATACCACCATATGGCAAATAAATATTCATTCACATTCAAATAGAGATAAGGAAAATGGTAAAGGAACACATATAAAGGACGAACACAAGAGAGGTGGGGATGGCGGATGTGAGCAGATCACGAATGTAAAAATATCTTCCTCGACCGGGACTTGAACACCGGATCTCTCCACTTGCCGGGTGGATGCTCTAACCACCTGAGCTATCGAGGGAGCGTACTTTCACATTGAAATCTGCGATCTTATAAAGCGCCAAAGTGCTCCGAATCATTAAACAGAAGATGGCGTTAGGGAGCTGTTACACCCACCAAAGGAGAAATTAAAAACACAAAAGGAGAATGGACAGTACATTAGCAAGCATACAACATCATACAGGATAGGAACGGTGCGTTTCATGGCACGCAGCATGGTTAGAGCATCCGCCCGGCAAGTGGAGAGATCCGGTGTTTAAGTCCCGGTCGAGGAAGATATTTTTACATTCGTGATCTGCTCACATCCGCCATCCCCACCTCTCTTGTGTTCGTCCTTGATATGTGTTCCTTTACCATTTTCCTTATCTCTATTTCAATGTGAATTAATATATATATATATATATACATATATATTTATATTAATATATACATATATATATTTATGAATATTCATATACATATATTATATATATATATACATGATTTTTTCGAAGTAACACGGAAGTGTTAGATAAAATAACTTAGGCAGCAACACACATAAAAGAACACACGTTATTTCTTGATAATTTCGACAGAATCGAACTCCGTCTTCCTCGGAAGATTAGTTAGGACTCAGGAGTAGGCCGGTACCTACCACTTCCTCAATCTCCTCCACTCAATTTTCCTCCCTTCTGACACCAATCCATCATTATGGCCACAATTGACGTCACATCCTATTCACTTCCATCCCTCACGAAGAAGGCCTTGCTTCCCTACGCCACTTCCTCTTCAAACGCCCTAGCCCTCAAACTCCAAGCACCGATTTTCTCATTGACCTTTTCTAGCTTCATCCTCACCCTTAACTCTTTTTCTTATGACGACAATTTTTACCTCCAAGTCAAGGGCTGTGCCATGGGAAGTAGAATCAGCCCGTCATACGCTAACCTCCACCTAGGTGTCCTGAAAGAGAAGTTCCTTTCCAGTTACCCTATAAAACCCCTTCTGTGGCTTCGTTATATTGACGACATTTTTCTACTCTGGCCACACAACATAGACTCCCTCAATTCCTTCATCTCCCAACTCAATTTTCAATTAAAATTGGCAATTTTTCACCAAATAAAAGTTTTATTAATACGACCGGTTTCAATGTAACTACATCATCTTCTGGTAATAGTCATTTCTCATTGTCTACTATTTATGCTGAAAAGCAAGCAAGGGGAGGGTAGTGGAAAATGGGGGAAGAGGTGGGGGGGAGGTGGAAACCATGTGGGTGACATATGAGTGGGGGAGGAGAACATTTGGGGGGAGGAGAAAGGGGTGGGGAAGACAATACATTGCGGAGAAAACCTCGTGGCTGGATGGAGGGGTTGTCTCGTTGAGGGTGATCCCTCGGTGTGGCGCCAAGCTCCTAGGGCCGTAGAGAAAGGGGAAGAGACCGGGGTTTACCCATCACTGACCGCGTACAGATATCCATGCACAAAGAAGTGTGCGAAAAGGAGTAAAGATTGGGATCACTTTCTATATGGTTCCAAGGGGGGCGGGCGGGGGGAAGGGAAGCCCTAGCGAGGGATAAGGAAGGGGTGGAGTAAGGATTTCACTTGTAAATGTCGGAGAGAGAGTGGGGGGGGGGGGTTGGGGTGGGAGGAAGGAAGGGGGAAGAAAGGGGTGGGGACACAAAGCTTCCCGCCATCTTCGGTATAACATAGTCAGAGGGTGCACAGGGGGATGGGGGGAATTCCAATAGTTAAGAAGAAGGGATCACTGGTCACAAGTACGTCGAGGGAAGGTGATGGAGAGGAGGGGGAGGGTGAAGATAAAAATTGAACCTCATTGATGAGGTCCAAGTCCTTCCGATGTAAGATTTCCAGCTGTTCCATGGCATCCAGTTTCTTTCCTTTGGTCAGGTTGTGAAGCACTTTGAAATTGAAATTGCAGAAATGGTTGGAATCAAGAAGATGTTTGGCAAATAAAGAATTGGTATGACCTGTGATAAAACCTTTCCTATGTTCACTGATGTGAGTCGAAAAACTCCTGCCTGTCTGGCCAATTTACGTAGCTCCACACTCACAATGAATTTCGTGTACACCACTTTGGTTATTGCAATGCATGGGGTCTTTATTTGAGCATAAGGCCTTGAACAGATTATTGGGGGTATAAAATGAAATGCGGAAATGATCTTTGGGAAACCTGTTAGCGATTTTGTATGACACGGAGTTATTGAAAAGGGAGTTTGCACAACTTGCGCTCTGAAGCACTGGTGAATGCGAGGGAAACGTTTAACTTCAGGGCCTGTTTCTTAAGTTTTTTCTTTAATAAATCATCTATTAAGTTGACCTGGTAACCGTTTTTAAAAGCTATGTCTTTTATAGTTTTGACCTCCCGTTAAAAGTTTGATTTGGTCAAGGATTTGGTTTGGATACTGATTAGTCTGTGGATCATGGAGTTGAAGCTGGCTGGTTTGAGGGCGATGGGGTGACAGGAGTCTGATGGTATTAATTGATCGGTGTACGTGGGTTTTCTAAATATTGAAAAAGTATGTGTGTTTTCTATAATTTCGATTGTTAGTTCCAGGAAATTGATTTTATTGCCCACTTCCGATTCCATGGTGAAAATTATGGATGGATGAAAGGAGTTGATGAATTTTAAGAAAATGTCTAGCTGTCTATCACTGCCTGTCCAAGAGCATAAGATGTTATTTGATATCTATTGCTTATGCATCAGTGCTTGCGAGAAAGATACAAAACTTGTCCTATTTTCACCACCACACCCCTCTCAATCCCACCTTTTAACTCTCCCCCGCCCTTCCCACACTCCTCATGCACATCTCAGAATGTTATCTATCTTCTGACTTGCAAACTCTGCCCGGCATTTTATATAGGTCAGTGCTCTACACCCCTGAACATCAGGACAAACAATAATAGCGCCTCATGTAATCCCTCTTCCCCGTCCGCGGGTCTTCCCATCCCAAAACATGCCTCCCACCTCAATACCCCCTTCAACCACTGTTACAATGTTTCCGTTTTAGCATCCCTTCCCACATCCGATAACCCTATAAAATTAAAAACAATGGAAATGGCATGTATATGGCTGCGTAAAGCCAATAAATATCCGGGTCTCAATATAGTTCACTAGTTGGGGGGGGGGCTGAAGTGGATAGGTGTGGATTTGTTTCATGCGAGATAGTGGTACAATTTATTCATCAGCATATATGTGATCATCCTTGGTCTGGGTTTTGACTTGTCGAGCCCTGATGATGACTTTGTGAGTTGACACCTGGGTCGTAGGTGTTATGATATCTGTGGATGAATTATTAGTTTTCTGTGTCGCTTGTAACTATTTCCACATCCTCCCGCTCATCCCTATTCCATCTCCGCTACCCACTGGCCTCTCTTTTCCTCTCCACAACCCCTTCTTCCACCCCTCCCCCCAACACGTGTTCTCCCCTCCCCCTTCGCCCTTCGTCCCCCTTCGATATGGTATGAGAATCACTATTAATAAAACAAAGGTTATGCGATTTTCCAGAAAGAAAAAGGCTAAGCTAAATATTAAAATAGGCGGGGAAAAAATAGAACAGGTAAAACAGTTTACATATCTCGAAAATGTTTTGGATCAATACTGTCAAAGTAGTAGGGACGTAAGGAGAAGAATTGCGCTAGGCAAGGAGTCCCCGTCATCAACCCTCTCCTCCTTTCACGAGGAGGAGGGAGTTGACGACGGGGACGTTGAGTCGGGATGTTAAGACAAGACTCGTAAAAACTCTGATATGGAGCGTAGCTATGTACGGTGCGGAAACGTGGTCACTGAAGCCGGAGGATAGACGTAGATTGGAGGCTTTTGAAATGTGGGTGTGGAGAAGAATGGAGAAGGTTAAATGGACCGAAAGGAAAACAAATGAGGAAGTACTGGAGATGGTGGGTGAGGATAGGGGTTTGTTGAGAGAAATCCTATGGAGGCAGGAAAAATGGATAAAAGGCGTATTGAGCGGTTGTGGAATGTTGAAGAAGGTAATAGAGGGGAGAATGTTAGGCAAGCGAGGAAAGGGCAGGAACAAGATAGGGATGTTGGACGGGATGAAGGGAGGAAAGAAGCAAACAGAAATGAAGAGGGACCTGATGTAGAGTAGGTTGCTGGATTGGGTTTTGTTTGGAGTTACAAAATGTTTATTTGATAGTTGTGTCCATCCAAAAACCTACCTTCCTACCTTAACCGGTAGATTACCTAATATATATATATACATATATATATATATATTTATATATCTATAAAAATATGATGTAGAAGCACTCGCGACAGTAATAAAATATTTGGACGGAACAGTAGAACACAAAAATGAAATAGATAACACGTAAAAGCACACATTTTTGAAAGGTAACTGAAAACCTTTGCAACCACCGCGAATTGAACACTTTTTCCCGGCTTAGGAAAACAATAAACTCGGGCTTTGATCGCCAAACGATAAGCGGTTGCATGACACGGAATGGAGAATATTTACACCAGTATCCTACACGATTCGCTGATACTATTTCCCCACATATGATATAGCAAGGTGTAACAGAGTAAAAGGGATTGTATTTCCTGAATCCTTATAGTTACTATTGATTTATGACAACGGCACTCAAGAGCATGACGGTTGAGGACGAGGCCTACACTAGATTTCGAACCCAGATGATCGCCTACCTGGACGACTGGGTCTTCATCTTCCCACCTGGATCACCCAACCTCATGCCTGATATCCTTCCCTTCCTTCAGCGGGAATTGGATATCAATCTGCGAAAAAATGTGCTTGTTTTGATAACTACCCCCCGGTACCTTGGGGTATGCATCAATACGGTGACCATGACATTGAAATTAACTAAGGGCGCATTACGGCGCATACGATACACCTTGAACGTGCTGGAACAAGTTTGGACTAGTGATATTCCCAAAGCAGCGGGTTATGTGTCGTGGTGTGTCTACATACTCCGACTTTCCTACGTTCTCATCTCTGACACAATCCGAAGGCAGACCCGATGGGCGGAGGAACTATGGGCAGCCGGAGTATGGAGAAAAGGGCGCCAATTTTCACCAGTGTGTTAACGATAGAAGCATTTGCCGACGCTACTCCATTCCAAGTGGCTTGGGTGGTACCAGAGTGGCGGCGTATTGAGATTTGGGCCCTGCAGGAAGAAAGGCCTATTGTGGAAGCAGAGGTATTGGCGGCGCTGATGGCGGGACATCATATTGAATCAGGTTCTCCCCATAATTGTGACATAATAATATACACAGACTATAAATCAGTAACGTACTCACGGACCAGAGGCCGAGGCCTTATTATGTATATTGAGGAAATTAAGTTGTTGTTTGTAACTTTAATAAAAGAACAGCTACGCAACGTAGCCTGGAGGTATGTCCCCACGCTGGATAGTCCGGCCGACCGTCCTACCTTCCTATGCCATGTCAGCCTACGATTCGCCAGCGACCGGCATGGTGGGACAACGCCTGAGTGGGCAGTCGTTCGAGAAATCCTGGAGTGTGAGGGACGTGCCTCCAGATCTCTCCCAATCATTCCCAACGTGGCAACATTATGGAATTAAATAAAACCCAACAGGAGAATTGATTTTCGAAATTAATTATCATGTGAAGATCGATTCAAATTGAAAATAACACAGATTCAACTGCAGAAATGGTTTCCACACTCCATTCAAAGAAAGTGACTCCCCGATAACTTCGCACCACCAGTGGTTTTGCCATGTCATGAATGTAGATGAAAATATTCCACGGCTTTCTTCTTAATTCTCCATTTGGCTCAATACATTCTGTAAGTAATCACTGAAGGGAAAAGCGACTTTGTTTACGTTAATTTGTTGTTCCGGATTCAATTGCGCTGGGAATGCTTATGATGTTCTTGAAAATTGATGTTGCAAAAGCGTATTAGCTTTGTTTTAGACGTTTTTTTTGCATGCGGCTGGTACAGCGGTGCGACAAAATGACCAATGGCTATGATTACTCACTCACACGGCTCTACATTAGATATGTTGGGGAAAAATAAGAAAGTAAGTAACAGCTCAATGAGCTCTTGCTGATTAGGTATTCAGCACGATCCCTCAAATGAGTACCGTAGCAATAGCATTCGTTTTCTACCGAATTTGGTACATGATGATTTCCTAAAAGCGATGGATTTTTTTAAATTATGCGCACTAGTTTTACATAAATTCTCGAAATGTAGTTCATTTAATTACTTGTGAACCTAAACGTGCCGAAAACTTGGCGTTATGTCCTGGTGGCACCAGGAATGATTGCTAGAAACTAGCTTGCATGTTCGTGATTAATTTCTTGCTGCATCCTGGGGTAAAATTATTTGTTGCAGTTAAGCGTATGTACTTGCATGCTTGTGGAGTGAAGGGAGGTAGATGTGTCTTTGCATGCGCGTCGAATGATGGGATGTTACGATGAATGTGTGCACTGCTGTGGATTGGGGTTTGCCTGTGTGTGTTGGTTTTGAATGCGGTATTTCTTTTTTCCTTTTTTGGGTGGTGACCTAACACCCCCCGCCACACGCCCTTGCGGCGGCTTGCGGGGTATTATGTAGATGTAGATGTAGCTGTAGAGATGTCCCCATCTATCCCTGCGACATGGTTCAATTCTTGTGGCCCGACCTTCCCAACCTTGAATGATCGAAGGAATAACATATTGACTCATTTATTTTTTATTAATGCATGTGATAGAATTTTTGTGCCTACATTGATTTTAATCAGAATGAATCCGTAGCATAAAATTGCATCATATTTTTTTAACATGATTGCTAAGGATATTGAGTTTAAAACAGAGTTTATCGTTTTACTAAATCGTTAAAACGTGCTAGTATTATATTAAATTCTATGAGTACATGAAAAATTTTTTAATTAAATCGGTATTTTTAAATTTCAAAGTAAAAATTTAGTTAGAAACTGGAGAAAAATTGTAAACTCAATTGATCGCTTGCTGACATCGTTCATCGTTCTTTTACTTGGATTCCACTGAAAAATTTCATAGACCTCCGAATCAATGAATGTGATAGATGAAAACGGAAGTTTCTCCCTCCTATATTAGGTAATTAACTTAAATCTTTTGTTGAACCATTACCTAAGCTTTAAAAAGTCTGTATTCCTGCGCTCGCAATCTCAACGTAATCATTGACATTGAACCGAACTCATTTTTTCGAAATAAAATTCTTTTAAAAAATAATGAAGCTGGAAAATGTACCAAGAATTTTGTCCCTTTTGGAAGAACTCTACATTTGAACCTGTTTAATACCCGGCAAATAACCACTAGGGTGCGTGGCAGAGTGAGAGTTTACACCTGGAAAGCATTGCCAAATATATTATTAGGCAGTAATACAATAGTTATAGGTTCATTTTGAGCGCACAAATGGCAATTAAATTTGAAAAAAATGTAAAAATGAATTCCTGTTTGTATAAACATAATGACAGGTATTGCCAAAACTTTTCGAGAAAATATATCTAATTATAGAACTAATATGCTTCAGGTTTGACGATTAAACGTACGAATTTGAGTTTCATAATTCAAAGATGTCGATTAATATTTCTTTGAAAATAGTGTTATTACAAGGGAAAGTCGCCATAAGTCAATAAGTCGCAAAACGTCAGCAAGACAAACGCAGGAGCTGTTGCGAACATTTCTTTGGAAACGCTCAGAACATCCACCGTACAGTCCCGACTTAGCCCCTCGTGATTGTCGTGAAAATTATTTGAGTGGCCAAAGTTTTGAAAATGATGATGCCGCAGGTCACAGAAGTTACTGCGGTAGCAAATAAAGGAACTCTTCGCCCAGGCTATCAACAAAATGTAAGTAGACATGATAAGTGTTTAAATGTACTGGGTAAATATCTAGAGAAGTTAAATACATTTCAGGAAGTTACTTTGATTTATTAAACTTTTTTCTATCCAGTTTTGCGAGCTATTTATTTCTTTTCCCTCATATAATACAAGGCTCTCCTATAGAAAATCAGGAATCATTCCAAAACTCCTACAGTTTTACTGTTTTACAGGAGTATTAGATGGTTGCTAATGGATTATAAATCCAAATGTATGTATAGGATCTGGTCGTCTTTCGAAGACCAAAGTCGCGAAATTAAATGGAATCATTAGGTATTGGATCGTTTTACCAATTACACTTTGGGGATAATTTTGGCCTCAACTATTTCGACTTCTAGAAACAATGGAGAAAGGAATTGCCTAAATGGAATCAACTAATATTTGTTCTTCTCTTGTCTTTTCAAAATATGTGGACGTAATCCTAAGCTAAGCTAAACAAGTGGGCGTATTAAGTTACTACAGACAGGAAGAACATTTTCACTACGTATTTTGCATACTAGCAGGCATTTCATTTTATTTTCACCACTTGGTGAGACTATTTCGTTTCCCTTTAAGTAAAATTAGACCAAAACTGGCATTATCTCAAAATTCACCCCTTTTTCATCAAAAGAGGGTACGAAATCCCTTTAATAGAAGCTTTGGAGAATTAAAGGAATGCAAATCTGACAAATATAAGTTTTAAATCAAGAAGATTTTGCGCATGCTGAAAACATCAATGACATCATTTAAACATATCTTTCCGTCCTAAAAATTCATGCTCACAAAATTGTAAATATCTTCTTGGTAAACATTGAAATTTTTTTCTTTAAACGCTTTATTTTCCCTCAGGATTAGTTGTCACCCGTTACAATGCGAGACATGAAACTCTTGTTAGTATGAGCCTGGAATAAAATACTAAGCGGGGCGCAAAAAGTGACCACTTTCATCTTCTGAAAGGTGGCGTGCGGATGCTCGGGAGATGATGCATTTTGTACCCTCCCCCCCTCCTCTCCTTTGCTCCTCCCTTCCGCTCTCCAACCGTGAGTATTCGTGAGGGAGACGGCGGAAAATGAAGATCCACGCGCCCCTTGTATCCTCCAGGAAACCCGCCCCCGGGTCCATTTCCCGGCGGCACGTCCCCACTCCCGAGGGCTTTCCATCATGGGGCGTGAGAGGGAAGGTGCGGCCCCGGGGTGAGCCCAGGGCCGCAGAGGGCCGCTCGGTGTGCGATTAAGACCCAAAGCAAGGCTGTTCCATTTTCACAATGAAAAACACTCACGGTAGAAATGTCGAAAATGTTCTCAGGGTTGTCGTTGGAGCAAAGCGACGAGTACTAGCTGAAGCACACAATGCATCTCAGCGATTACTGCATTACTATTATGGGTAATAATAGCAATTGAGATCGAAATAGTTATTAATTTTCTTGCAAGAGAGAATAAAATTTTGAATTTACGTGAACAATGCAGCAAGTCCATTTTGGACGAAAAGAGCTATACCATGCAAGTACTCGTATATTCTAGCGACCTCACAAATCTTAATTACAGTAGTGTTATACGCAGTCACCTAACGCTGCACTAAACACTGTAATATGTACATACGCTACGATAAATCGTTCTGCAGTCTGAATATTTTCTGCTGGCCTTCACTGAGCCCGGCAGATCTAATATTTAACGTCCCTCTTGCCTCGCCTACCCAATATTCACTGAGCATGAAGAACATACGAGGAAGTTCACTAATCTGAGGCAAATGGACTAATTTGGCTTGGCGGAAATTTTCTCAACAGAGGATTAAAATTTAAATTACGAACTCATTTGCGCATGAAAATGTTGTAATCTTTCGCACAATATTTAATGAAATTAAATGTTTCGCGTTGCACTAATGTCAGCAATTACTCCGATAAAACGATCACATTATATATAGGGCCAATACATCTCAAGAGCCTCGGTGAATGGGAAAACAGAAGACCGACACAGAACTTTAAAAAGGTCCAGTCACACAGTTTTTAGCTTGAAGATTTTGATTCAATATTTTCAATCTTTCTCCTGATCATTATTTCTCTGCCAGTGAAATCTTCTATGTTTAGTTCTAACTGCTCGAGTCTTTCTCACAAATGTCACTCACGGGTGCTGAAACGTGATAGGCACAGACTCTGGGAAAATAAGCAACGTAGTCCTTATTGGCAAAAATTAAATTCGATACTGTAGTATTTCACGCAAAATTGTGCTGGCGACGCATTTCTAACTCTATCTAGTGATGGCAAAATGTTGGAACCGAAGAGGAAAACTTTAGTTTCGGCATGCCACCCCTATTAATGGTCTAATTAACTCTACAGTTATTTCACTAGAGCAATGCGGCCTTGATCTACTGGAGAATAACATACTGGAACCTTGGAATGGAATTGTAGGTGTACTTGAAATTGAACCTATTCAACTCACGACCTAATGTACAAGTTCATGGAAATCATTTCATGGATAAAATTAACGAAAAATAATGAGATTTGCAAGGATTTCTGGATATAGTTTAATAAGAAAAAATCCAAGTAATTTCTTTATTGGGGGACGGTCGTAATGTAGTAAAATAAATCACTCCGACAGATCGCTCTCTTTTCAAAAGTTGAATTCTTATTGTTGGCAATTCGACCAGTTGTTCAGTTGTGGCGTTGGTCAGCATCAGCAGAGACCTTAATCCAGTAAAACAAAGCGAAATATGAAATGTTCGTTGTCTTCTGATTCACTTCCTGGTTTGGCGATGTCAGCAGACTCACTCCACTGCCTCGTGGCGTTGGCGTCCGCCGCACATACCGAAACGCCGTAATTCATTTTCTCCAGCACCTCGAGGACCGCACATAAAACCCTTGACTCTGGACACCTTTCACGGAGAATAGGAGCGGTTTTCGGGAGAGCCCACAGTTGCGGCCATTCCTTAGCGTAACCACGTCGCGCCGGGAATCACAATTGAATGAGCACGCCTTCCCTCGGGTCCCGCCCGTCTTTAACTTGATTCGCTTCTGCGCCAGTGCTAACTGCGAACCTTATGAAGTGATTCGCAGTCATATCCTTTTAGGATTATGAGTCCGGTAGGTCATCAGGTGGAATGAATATTTCAGGAATCGTTAAAATGTCGTCCGGTCAAAAAATATGACTCCACTAATCTATTGTTTTTTTCTCAGTAGACAAGAATCACCATAATGATTGCATATCCCAATTAAGTAGTATTAGAGTATTATGGGAGGCGGCCGATAGATGGAGGAATTTGAGCCATTAGGGATGAAGGGTGGAGAGAAACCCGGCGTCGATACATTAGCCTACCCTGCAGTGGCAAAGTGCCCTCCACAAAGCACCTCAAGTAGGGATCGGGATACCACTGAAAAATATCTGCCGCCACCTGTATTCAAACCCAAGCGCTCAGGGTGGGAAGCCACTACGTTAGCCACCGCATCATTCTGATCCCCTATATCCCAATTCAATAACGAAACAAAATCTTTTGCGTCTGCAATTAATTTGAGAAGAAAGTTTCGAAAACTTTCGCAGAACTTTGCACGAAACAACTTTCCGGTTAAAAAAATCCTTAACTGAGGTAACAGCTCACCGTTCTGAGGAACATGGCGGTTGAAGATGTTTTCCTTTCTCAAACTGTCTCTCCCGCGAAGGGTTGGTGCTCTTTGTGGTGACTTCTGGAGGCGACCTAAGACGGAGAGACGCAGAGGCGGGCTTTTATACACAAACATGTATGCACACGACGGCATGCATGTTAATAACGCGTCGGCATGCGTGCCAACCTAGGTCTTCTTCGGCAGAGGAGATGTGGGGGTGGTTGGGGGGTTGAAGGGGGGGGTAGAGTGAACGAACGGGAGATGAGGGCCGTACCAGCGTCCGAAGGGTGAAGTCGGACGGAGTTTGGAGGCAGGGTGTGGGAGAGGGGGAAAGAGGTGGAGGAGTCGGCCATTAAGCACGGCTCCGCACATAACGACGCGTTCGATTGAGATGGACGTCAGGTGTGGGATGTGCTATGAACGGCGATGGCGAGCACACGGGAGGAGGGGAATGTGTTATGCATTGTGCGGGTGAAGCTGTGGGAAATCCAGAGGCGTGTCGGTGCGACGGGCAGTGGGAGGGAGTCGGCTGTCCGAGTGGGGCGCAAAGGAGAAGAACACTCCGGGAAATTCCGCCTTCCATCGGTCATCGATTGAGCCCTCTATTACGACCCACACCACTGACATACATGGTACACGCAACCACTAATTGCCACATAACCTTCAAAAAATATGAATTTGAAGTATAAGGCAAATTATATAGCATGCCATTTCTGTTAAGATACGAGGGTAGGCTGAACAAGTAATGCACACATGCTTCTAGAGCGCAAACAGAAACAAATAACAAGATCGGGAAAAAAGTACATTAAAGTACAATTCTTAAGTTTAAAAATCATATTTAACATATTTAATAATTAGTTTATCATATTTAATATGCATTTATTTAACAACATTTAACACCCTTAAAGGCTAACACATTTCTCCCAACGTGCAACAAGTTTTTTCATTCCATCACTGAAAAACTCTTCCGACTTTTCTCGAATCCAGGACTCGACAGCTGCCTTCACCTCATCTTGTATGTTGAATATCGTTTCAATTTCTGGTGGGGCTGAATTAGAAGATGCGCTGAAATAATGCTATAAAGGTAAGAATGTCATTAGTACCCGGAATGAAAGTTTCCCTACGGCTTCAAGAAACGCCATGATTACTTCCATCTCTGCATAGATCGGTATCTGACTGAAACTAACACACTTGTGCTTCTACGACATATAAATAGCAACAATCCATTGAAGACATGCTACATTTTAATTACACCATCCATAGTCAAAACTAATCATCTAATTCTTAATGCAATTCACCCGTGCGAGGTCTTTATTTCCTAAGTTAAAATCTTAAACATCAACTTAGTTCAAATTTTAAATCTAGATTTGTAGTCCTACGAGTAGCCAGGAATCCATCGCGATGGCGTATGAGAAAAACAAAGTCTGACTGCCACCCTGGTAGCCAACAAATTGTTCCACACCATAGAAGGTCATTTCATTTCATTAAGTATTGAGTTCCACTTTTCCAGACTAAAATAGTAAATATGTATTCTTATCAATGGTTTTTAAGTTAAAATTTATATTACGGACCATTTTCTGTCAATGGGCTGCGTGATGCCTTTTTCAGGTGCTTAACTCACATCCGGGAGCACAAATGCGAATTTCCGATACCAAACACCATATCTGCAGAGAAAAACAGAGGAATCGAATTTCACGCGGAAACTGATTTACAATGCCACGAATGCTATTTCTCTTGGTTGGCCGGAGGAGGCATCACATTTTAAGTCATTGGCACTCCTATTCAGGATCGAAGTTTAATTTTCCATATCATCGTGCATTTCCATCGCAACGAAACTAGATAATTCAGAACTGCGGCCAAGATTTAATCAACCTATTACCGCAAATGGTTTCGCTGAATTCAGAGGGATTCAAATTCGCTGGAAAGCAAGAAATGAAGGGGATTACAACATTCATTAACTTCTGAGCACCGAGTTGATTGCGTAGTAATAGCGCACCGCGCTGGTCACCGAAGACAATACGATGACCACTGTGCAGTCTTCGTCGTCTCTAATACACGACTCAAGGCTTGCAGCCACATCAATTGTTGACGATCTATCAGTCACAACTGGGAATCTGTGTCGAAAAACTAATTTGCCAAATTCCGTCCGTCGGATCGCAGTATTTAACCTTCTCTCCTCCTTTTGTACCTTTCCTGTCTTTTGTTGATAGCGGAATCGATCAGAGGAAAATTGCGGAGGCATTTAGAAAATCGGCTTTTCTTTTATCCAAGGGTGACAGTTTAAAGAATTTGCTCTAAAAAAATCGCAATGTTGTGCAGAAAGAGTGATATGTCACCACGATTTCATACCAACAATAGTGGCGAGGTTGTGTGGACTTTGGTGACTTTATCTAATGGAGGAGATTGAGAAAAAGGCAAACCGTGATGCTAGTACGATACGGAAAATGATAAGGTGACAGTTTGTGGTCACAACGCATGTTTGTGATCTTGGGAGCATTTCCATGAAAGTTATATATAAGTCATGCTAATAACTTTCAAAGGAACTTATGGTGTTTCACAAACGAAGCAATTATTAATTGTCCGTTTGAATTGATTCGAGATATTTCCGTAAGAGACCCGTTTCCACCTAGAATTATTCTCTCTGAGAAATCACGAACAGTATATATGAATAGGAAAACGTAAAATATACCATATACAAGTTCCTTTGTTCCAGATTGTGGGAAGAGAATGAAGGTACAGAAAGATCGCTAACTAGCAACAGAAACGGGGATTAAAAAGTGCAAGGAAAATGTCAAAAATAAACTTTAAAGTAACACAAAGACCCAAATTAAGGAAATTAAAACTAAAATACAGACGGGAAAAATGCAAATCTGGTAGAATGATATGATTTGAAGAAAGAAGCTTCAGAGAAAAGATGAGAGAGCTACAACAGGAATTAGAGTAACTTTACCCTACGAAAATCGTACACCAGGAAATTTTCCAGAAGAATAAATTTAATGTTTCCATAATTGATACCTGGGCGAAATGACCGAAAAAGCCTGAAAGTAACACAAGTGATGACGAAACCACAAATGATGGTGACAGACAGTAGCCGATAAAGAAGTTTTCAGAAGAATGTGTTCAATGAAAGCCTGTGAATGGCGCTCAAGAGAAAAGGAAAACTAATTGGTAATGTTTTTGGTCACAACCGTCAGCCGAAAATCGGAACAGAGGGGATAGAAGAGAAACAACGTCAAAAAGAGAAGACTAGGGAAAAAGTTCTAGAAAAAAAGAAACGGAGGATTCTATTAATGGAAGGAAATATGAACAGGCGATGATAATACGTAACTTGGGAGAGCGTTGAATCGGCAGCTGTAACAAACAACATCATCGCTCAAATTTATAGCCGTCTCCCTTTCATAATTTTTACTGAAAAAGCAATACGCTACGGTAGAGTAATAGTTATCAATAATTGATCTTATGAACTAGAATTTCATATACGTATATTTGTAATCCCGGGCGTTCTTCATAATCCCTGAATATAAATATAGGTATACGTGAAACGTTTAGTGGTTATCTAAAATATTTACTTAAAGTTGTTTCCTCCAAATGGAGAGCCTGTGCTCAAAAATATGGTATAATATTTCTACGAGACGTGTTCAATAAATAACGGGAATTTGAGTTTTTGGATTTGCATTTTATTTATACGTTTATATCAGTACCATTCCCTTCGAAATAGCCTTCGTAAGATATTATACACTCTTATGCCGCCGGCGCTTTATACCCAATCCTCAAAACACTTCTGGAACTCGATCTACGGTATAGCTTTTAGCTCTCTCAGCCATGCGTTTCTAATCTCACGTGTGCTTGTTAAAATTAGGGCTCATTGAGGTTTTCTTTATTCTTGAGAACAGAGGAAAGTTCACTGGGCATTTTCAAGCAAATATGGAGACTAGGAAATCACTGTAGTGCTCTTTCACGCCAAAATTTCACACAAATCACCGTTGAGCCTTTTGAGCAGGTGCATTATCTTGGTGCTGCAAAATCCATGAATTCGTATTCCTTCACGCAAACGGTATTAAACTTTTAAGCATCAATCTTTCTAGACCGTTCGACCTCGTGGCAAGAACTTATGGTGAACTGCGCCGTGAACTATGCGAATTTTTAAAATTCCCGTTACTTTTTGAACACTATTCGTAACTTCCGTAATTCGCCGCCGTAACTACAATCCAAATCAGAATAATCGACATAATTTAACTCCATAAAGGTCGTCTTCGAACAGTGACCAACTCAATTTTGGTAGAATTCGGCAAAATGCAAGACACGGGACTCCTGATTTAAGTCAGAAAATTTTAAGAATAACGTGTGTGAATTAACTCTTTAGACTTTGGATGAGCTCTTTACAGAAAAAAAGTCTGTTTCGCCGTAAGCGCGATTACTTGCATGCGCGCTCTGTTTGAAAATAAAGAAATTCCAAAGCCCTCAGTCACCTCAACGACACATCCACCTATACCACTCTCACCGACAACCCTACTCCAAACTTCCAAAAGGAAATTCGGTCTCTTCGCTTCCAATTTGGACCAGAAGAAGGCCTCACCTCCCAAGACATATCCCTACTCTCACCCCCAAACCCCAGAACACCCCAGTTTTATCTCCTCCCAAAAATACACAAACCCAACATCCCCTGTCGCCCTATGGTTTCTAGTTTCAACTCTCCCACCGAAAGAATCTCCGCATTCCTTGATTACCACCTACAACCTGTCGTACTCTCATTGCCCTCCTTCACGAAAGACACGTATCACTTCCTCCACCGTTTAAACTCTGTCTCCATTCCCTCCACCTCCAACCTGCTTATGGCCACCATCGACGTCACCTCCCTCTATACTTCTATTCCCCATGCAGAAGGCCTATCCTTCCTCCGACACTATCTTTCTCTACGCCCCACACCCCAGTGCCCCTCGACCGAATTTCTCCTCAATCTCGCCACTGTCGTCCTGACTAAAAATGCATTCTCTTTCCAAAACTGTTTTTATCTCCAAACGAAAAGCACAGCGATGGGAACGAGGATGGCGCCACCGTACGCCAATCTCTTCATGGGCCACCTTGAAAAGAATTTCCTTTCACAGCAACCCTTCCAACCTCTTTTCTGGGTCCGCTACATTGACGGCTCTGATTCTCTTGACAATTTCTTATTGGCCTTAAATTCTTCTTTCACTGTTAAATTCACTTCGTCCATTTCAGACTCCACCATCACCTTTCTTGACAAAGACATCTCAATTCACAATAACAAATTCACCACTTCAGTACACATCAAAGACACTAATCATCAACAATATTTACACTACACTAGTAGTCATCCTTCTCATACCAAACGCTCAATTCCCAACTCTCTCTCTATCCGCGGACATCGGATTTGCAACACCACAGCTACCCTCAACAAATACCTCCACAATCTACACCATGCACTCCACAAACGCGGTTACCCAGAAAAGCTCCTACAGGATAAAATCTACCGCTCCACCCGACCACACACACCACAGAATAACAACCCCACATCTGACGCTGGACTCAACCTTTGCACAACCTATTTCCCCGGATCCCACAGACTGAAAACCATACTCAAAGAACTTTATCCTATATTACATGACAAAGACGCGACCACATCCTTACTGCCCCAATGCCCCTCTGTCGCTTACAGACGACCAGCCAATCTCAGAAACCTTCTGAGATCCACCAACCCTTTGACACCCCGCCCTGAAAAATTTCCACATATTTCCCCTACCTGCAATCGCCCCCGATGTAAAACATGTCTCCTAATCAGATCTGCTCCCCTCTCCCCACATCCCCTCATTGTCCCTTCACCCCATTCCCACGCTAATTGCCTCTCAAAAAATATTATCTATCTTTTGTCGTGCAAACAATGCACCTCATTCTACATAGGCGAATGCATTACCCCCGTATCCATCCGAATGAACAATCACCGCTACTGATGTAATTCTGCTTCACTCTCTTCTCTTCCTATCCCTTTACACGCAAGTTCACACAACCTATCATTTGGCGAATGCTTTTCCCTAACAGTTCTAGAATCCCTACCCGATTCAGCCACAAACATAGAGGTGAGAACTCGCGAATCCGCATACATCCTATACTATATTTCCGATCCTTTAAAATTCCCACCCTTAACCGCCATCTTTAATTTCTTTCCCAACAGTCCCTAAACCTTCCGCCCCCCCTCCCCTCCCCAGACACTCTTCCCTCAAAACCTCTCAGTCTGACCTGAAGAAGGCCTCGGAGTAGGCCGAAAGCTTAAATCATCTACAGTGTGAGTGTCCTTTTACGTATTATCTGTTTTATTCTGTGTTCTATTGTGCCGTCCAAAAGTTATATATATAATCTTGAAAATGACGCTCTCCGGCGACGAACAAACACACAAACACTAAGATAATAAATATTACACACACAGAAACATAAAAGAAGGACACTTACAGTAGATATTTGCGTTTCGACGGCACAGCCGTCGTCATCAGAATCTGATTCTGATGACGACGTAAATATCTACTGTAAGTGTCCTTTTATGTTTCTGTGTGAGTAATATTTATTATCTTAGTGTTTGTGTGTTTATATATATATAAAACCATAAACACAGTAATCAACCCGAAGGTCGGTTTAGTAGGTGATGGTAGAGCTCACCCGTGTACCAAGCCCGACGGCGTGTGAATACTCACACATCAGGGTAGGGGGGCCAGTTCCTTTCCCTGTGCCGGTTATGGTTTCCCAGGAAGATCTGGTACCCGAAAAATCAACTACAAGCTTGGGTGGAGCTGCAGGTGCCCAAAGTGCCTTGCCTGGGAATCGAACCCGGGACCCTCTGGTCAGCAGTCCAACGCTCTACCCGCTAGACCACCGCGACCCGCTTATATATATATATATATATATATATATATATATATATATATATATAAGCAAATGGAATAGGAAAACACATAAAAGACGAACACAGGACAGGTGAGGAAGGCGGATTTGAGCAGATGACAAATGTAAAAATATTTCCTTAACCGGGACTTGAACACCAGTCCTTCCACTTGCTTGCTTGCCGGGCGGATGCGCTACCGATTACGCTATTAAGTAAACCTAATTTACACTGAGATCTACGATGTTTTTAAAGAGCCCAGGTGGTCCGACTCCTTGGCCAAGAGATGGCTTTAGGGAGCTGTTTCACCCACCAAAGGAGAAATAGAAAATACACACAAGAAGAAAGGACAGTAGGTTAGAAAACATTTGGTATCATAGAGAATAGGAACAGTACGTGTCATTGCACGCATAGCCAGAAGAAGAGATGGGTCACATTTGCCAAATACACATTCAAATACCTTCCCTACCTGTCCTGTGTTCGTCTTTATGTAATGAAAGATCTTGTGCTTTCCCGGCATATGAGTTGGGTGAATTCTTCTCGGGTCTTCCACCGGGTTAATGTCTCCATAGCTGCCGAAGTTTCGATTCCCGACTCGGTCATCGTCTCCAGGGCTTCTGAGCGCCGTATCGCCGAAAAATGGCCAATATATATACCCGCCTTCACGGCTCAGGGTCCTCCTACCTACCATCATCAGGGCGCCTCGTGATTGGCCGAGCGTTCTGCCTTGTTTCCCTGATGCATTTCAGAATAGGTTTCCTGGTGTTACTCAGATGAAAACCTGAATCCCTATAAAAATTTTTCTTTTGAAGGTGGATCTCGATGGCCTCATTTACCAACCTATCCCAGTAGCCACGTGAGCGGCAAAGTATTTTCGCCTTGTCCCAGTTGATGGCGTGGTCTCGGCCGACGCTGTGTTCGGCGATGGCCGATTTTTCCAGCTGTGCCAGTCTCAGGTGTCTTTTATGTTCCTTCATGCGGGTTTCGATCGTGCGGCCTGCTTTTCCAACATAGACCTCGCCGCACTCACACGAATTTTGGTAAACCCCGGGAGTCTTGAGGCCAATCGGGTCCTTCACGTTGACCAGCTGATGCCTTATTTTGGCTGGAGGTACGTAAATAGTGGCGATGTTGAATCTCCTGAGTATTCTGAATATTTTTCCAGATACGGTGGAGACATATGGCAGGCAGGCTGTGGCGAGCGGTATCTCGTCCGTCTCCTCTGCTCGTCTTCTGCCTACCTCTTCGGCCCTTCTGAGGGCCAGGTGGATTTGCCGCTCACCGTATCCGTTCTGAAGGAACGTCTTCTTCAGATGTTTGATTTCAGCCGGTAAGATCTCCTTATCGGCTACCGCCTTGGCCCTGTGGATCAGCGAAGACAGGATGGCACTGCGCTGAGCAGGGTGGTTGTGGCTGTTACCGTTGAGATAGAGATCACTGTGGGTGAGTTTGCGATAAACGCTATGCCCCAGCCTTCCGCCTCTTTTTCTGTAGATTAATATGTCAAGGAACGGGAGGCGATGGTTCTTCTCCATCTCCATGGTGAAGCGGATGTTCGGGTGCTGGTTGTCGATGTACTCTAGGAAGGCGTTCAAGGTCTTAAGTCCATGGGGCCAGATTATAAACGTGTCATCCACGTATCTGAAGAAGCACTTTGGTCGCATCGGAGAAGTGTTTTGGACCAACACGGTCAAAGAAGTGGTGAAGTAAGGAGAGAAATTGCGCTAGGCAAGGAGGCTTTCACAAGGAGGAGAGAGTTGATGACGGGGACGTTGAGTAGGGATGTTAAGACAAGACTCGTAAAAACTCTGATATGGAGCGTAGCTATGTACGGCGAGGAAACGTGGTCGTTGAAGCAGGAGGATGGGCTTAGATTGGAGGCTTTTGAAATGTGGGTGTGGAGAAGAATGAAGAAGTAGAAATGGACCGAAAGGAAAACAAATGAGGAAGTACTGGAGATGGCGGGTGAGGAGAGGGGTTTGTTGGGAGATATCCTATGGAGGCAGTAAATATGGGCGAAAGGCGTATTGATCGGCTGTGGGATGTTGAAGACTGTAAAGGGAGGGAGAAAGTCAGGCAAAATAGGTAAGGGCAGGAACAGAATAGGAGTGTTGGACGGGATGAAGGGAGGAAAGAAGTACATAGAGATGAAAAGGGACCTGATGTAGAGTAGGTTGCTGTATTGTGTCTTGTTAGGAATATTCATTTGGTAGTTGTGTTCATGCTCAACCTATATTAACCGGTAGATTACCTCTTAAAAACATTATTTGCATGTAAGCTATTTTTCAATTTAATTACTGAGAACATTTCGCTGTACACCAGTCAAATGCCTCATTGGTGGATTTATATTTTCGTGAATTCTTTAAAAAATATGCAGCGGCTGGGAGTGATCGCTTAACTGCAGTCATTTGTCTCACGAAAAATAAAGGGGACCGTTGTCAAGTCGGACGGAGGTGAAAGGTGTAGGAGAAGCATCCTGCCGTGGAGGGGGGGGCGATAAAGGGCTCGACCCGGAGGAGGGGGTCCACCCGGAAGTGGGATGGGCCGGGACGGCGCGGCGGCGGTAGAGTGAGAGAGAGGGGGAGAGAGTGAGAGCTGCGGCGGGCAGGGTTTCTCGTGGACGTCCTCGTGTTGGTGACAAGTAATACCCGCTTGTCCTGAGAGATTAAGTTTCTACCCTTTAATCTCTGATAACCTCAGACCGAGTGTAGATGCGTGATAATGAACTACATTACCATTCCCCCGCTCGTGATAGCGGAGGTGACCGCTTTATCGCCGAAGCAGAGTGAAGACAGATTAGGAAAATTTTTAAGAAGGGTTTTATTTGGAGTTACAAAATATTTATTTCATGAATGTGTCCATCTGAAAACTTACCTTAACCGGTAGATTACCTACTAACAATATAAAATATATATACGCGTATTATATACAGGACTTTCAGTAAGCTTGGGAGTTTTTGAGCGATTATAGATTTCAAACCAATATCCCCTTCCTCCAAGGACACTTCACAGTCTAGTGCCAGATTTTCGACTTCCTTTGCTCTGACTGGAGTACTGGGTACAAACTTGAGTCCTTTTTTCAATTTATTTATCAATTTAGGGCTATTTCTCTCGTTTCCAACACTACGTCCGAAAGATTGATCACCCTGTCGTGGAAGCTTATGGGAGCGTTCCCCCTTTGAGGTTCCTGATGGGAAACCAATGTTGTCTCTTGGAGGCGCTTAAGTTTATCATTAATGACTAACCTCTTTTTATGTGCTATCACACTGCTCTTTTCTCGTACATAGTCGTCTAGTATGGTCCATTCCGTCCAGTGAAGGTCCCGCCACAGTTCCCTTGTGAGTAGGAACCTGTATTCTTCCATGCTGTTCCTTTTTGCGTACCAGCCTTGGAGTTCCTTCTTCACCCATATTCCCCTTTCTTAACCCACCTTCCAATCCCCCCCCCGCTCACTAACGCTTTTCCTACCCTCTCCCACATTCCTTCCTTCATAGCTACTCCTGTACTCCCCTCCCCGCCCCCTCTTCCCACAACTCCCCCATCCTTTCTTGAAGAGGGTATATATTCAATGATTGTGTCTCTAAACTTTGTACCTGAGGATGACGCCATAGCGTCGAAACTAGTTGTACCTGAAATAAAGTGGTGGATTGAAACAAAGTTTTTCTTTTTCATTTATTAAAATGAATTTACACACAGTTGAGGCTGAAACTATGGAGTTAATTGAATTTTACCTCACTAATGTTCAGGGTTTTATAATAGAGTACTCATGAAATATAATCCCATTCTCCAAATTAGACATTTTATGTAATAGGAAGAAACCTAGTTGTACTTGAACATAGAGTAACTACCGTAATATTGAAAAACCATCTCTTATTTTTGACCACTCCCCTTGCCATTAAAAGCCAAACAACTGTTTACTTGAACAAATTTTTATTTAATTTGCGAATTTACAAATTTATCCCAGTCTTTATTGACGCAGAGGTAACCCTAAAATCAAAACATAAAAATCACCTCGTTTGAAGACAATGAATAATGCTGATATGAAAATCTGTCTCCTCGACTTAATTTTTCCAGCTTTACTTGATGACCAGGTTGTCTTCGCTGACTTTCGACTGTAAGGTTCAAGGGTGAAATTCAAGAGAACGTTGACTCGGACAACGCGATGCCAAAAATGTACAGTATTCTTTCACAAAGTACCTCTCAGCATTCATTCGGTGTCAGCGGGATGATAAAGGAATCGTAAAAGGAATGAAAGAAATCCTAAATATCTTCGTATTTTTTCACACTCGATTCACGAGATTTTGACTGAAGAATCGCAAGTGTTCACAAACTCTAAGAGAGAAACCATTGGGCACTCGACACTCCCTAGCGTTCAATGTGATCCTATATTGTTATCGGTAACTGCTTCAACCTGGACCAATCATCCTCAGTCGGAAGATCCCGAGAGGTAAACTTTACATCGCCGTTTCTCCATGGTAAAATAATGAAAGAAAAGAATATTGATGCGGGAACTGAAATTCGTAAGCGGAGTTGGTTGAGGGATGAAGGGATGTGGGCGAGTAATTTTCTGCGTGCTCATTTATTCGTTCTAGTGTCCCTTATCAACATGACCTTCTCATCGCCGAAAACTCTCGATGATTCCTGGGCAGCAACCAAAACGCGAATTAGTAGTCAAAACAAGTGGCTGGAAGATAACAGAGAGGGACGAGAGCAGGGAACCAAGGAGTTCGCTAGGAATTTTAACTCGAAGAGGCGGAGAGAGGATAGCACGAAAAAGGGAGAAGGTTTGAGGTAGGAGGTGAGAAAAGTGACGGGGGGAGGGGGGAGCGAAAGTTTAGTGCGGATGAGGACATGTTCGAGAGAGGAGGAGGCATAGAGGAAGAAGGGGGTACCAGGAATTAAGGAGTGTGATGAGAGGGAACCAGTGGTAGAACTGCTGCTGCCTACCAGGCGACAGTTGAATTCAGCGCATACTTTCATGAATAAGAGATATATCTTTGACACTCTACTTCATCTGGAGGCAACAAAAAAACTCCCCAGGGGTTTCTCTCTGCTTATACCTTCGAGGGAGCTAAATGAATATTCTATTTTCTGATATTCAGAAGGACAGGTAAGTAGGTGTACGCAAGTAAATTCAATGCATCGTTCAATGCTTGAAATTCTCCAAGGTAAGCGTCGGTGGAGCTGTTAAATTCGGTTAAATTCCGAAGGACGACCTTCATAAATTATGAATCATCAGATGATTATATTTCGGCGGGTGGTTTGAAGATGCAGAATAGAAAAAGAAAGAAAAAGGATAGTGCTACATAAGAAATAAATAAAAATTATTTTATATATATATATATATATATGTATATATGTATATCGATAATGCAGAAGTACTCACGAGAGCAATATAATTTTGGACGGCACAATAGAACACAGAATAAAAAAGATAACACGTAAAAGGACACTCACACTGTAGATGACTTAAGCTTTCGGCCTACACCGAGGCCTTCTTCAGATCAGACTCTATATATATATATATATATATATATATATATATATATATATATAACTTAGACAGCAACACACAGCCCGAGAACACATAAAAAGAACACTCACAATAATATCTTGATAATTTCGACGGACTCGAACTCCGTCTTCTTCGGAAGATAACATATGAGTGAGGTATAAGGGTACGTGGTGCAGAGAGAGAAAGGGACGAGGGAGGGGACGAGGGAGGGGGGAAAACAGGTGGTTGGGGAGGGGGTGAAGGAGGAGGTTATGGAGGGAGAGAAGGCGAAGGGGAAAACAGGTGGTGTAGGAGGGGTGAAGGAGGGGATTATGGAGGGGGTTATGGAGGGGGTTATGGAGGGGGTTATGGAGGGGGTTATGGAGGGGGAAAGGGAGGCCAGAGGGGAGCGGAGATGGAATAGGGAGGATGAGGAAATAGTAACAAGCGACACAGAAAACTAACAATTCATCCACAGATCCCACAACACCCATGACCAAGGCATCAACTCACTAAGTCATCATACGGGCTTGACAAGTCAAAACACAGGACAAGGATGACAAAATGTATGCGGATGAATAAATTGTCCCACCACCTCGCAAGAAACAAATCCATTTCCATCCACCTCAGCCCCACCCCCCCATTTAGTGAACGACATTGAGACCCGGATGTTTATAGGCTTTACACAGCCATATAAATGCCAATTCCATTGTTTTTAATTTTATAGGGTTATCGGATGGGGGAAGGGATGCAAGCACGGAAAGCCCGGCGTCCCACTTTGAGCCTAAACCTTTACCCCCGAATCACCCTGTCGAAATATTTTTTAATCTTCTCCTATCTAAAATATCTAGTCCCTCTTTCCTCAACTCTCTGAAACCTAAACCTAACCTCTCCCCTGCAGAAGAATCCGAATTGAGAAAACTAATAAAAAATCCCAACCTGGTCATCACCTCCGCTGACAAGGGCTCAACAGTGGTAGTCTTAAACACCAATGATTACCTAAAAGAAGCTAACAGACTACTCGCAGATACTTTTTCGTATAAACATATTCCGTCTAACCCTAACCCTGCATTCCAAGAGCATATTATCGCTTTCCTCCGCGACAACGGCCCTAATGAAAACCTATCCCCCAGTGACATCTCCCTCCTTTCACCTTCCCATCCAAACACCCCCCACTTCTATATCCTCCCCAAGATCCACAAACCCGAAAACCCAGGGCGTCCTATAGTCTCCTCCCGCAACTCCCCGACCGAAAGAATTTCCGCCTTCGTCGACCACTATCTCCAACCTTTAGTTCACGCGTTACCCTCCTATGTCAAAAATACCTACCACTTCCTCAATCTGCTCCACTTAATTTCCTTCCCTTCTGACACCAAGATCATTATGGCCACAATTGACGTCACATCCCTATACACCTCCATTCCTCACGAGGAAGGCCTTGCTTCCCTACGCCACTTCCTCTCCAAACGCCCTAGCTCTCAAACTCCAAGCACCGATTTTCTCATTGACCTTTCTAACATCATCCCCACCCGTAACTCTTTTTCTTTTAATGACAATTTTTAGTCCCAAATCAAGGGCTGTGCCATGGGAAGTAAATTCAGCCCGTCATACGCTAACCTTCACCTCGGTGTCCTGGAAGAGAAGTTCCTTTCCAGTTACCCTCTTAAACCCCTTCTGTAGCTCCGGTACACTGATGACATCTTTCTACTCTGGCCAAACAACATAGACTCTCTCCATTCCTTCATCTCCCAACTTAATGGTTCCTTATCTCTTTCTTTCACTTACAACATCTCATCATCACAGATCACTTTCCTTGATGTTAATATTTCCCTAACTAACAATAAATTTCTAACCTCCGTACATACTAAACCTACTAACAAACAACAATACCTTAATTTTAACAGCTGCCACCCCTACCACACCAAACGCTCCCTCCCTTACTCCCTCTCTATCCGCGGGCATCGCATTTGCAACCATCCCGAATCCCTCAACTTTTTCTTTTAATGACAATTTTTAGTCCCAAATCAAGGGCTGTGCCATGGGAAGTAAATTCAGCCCGTCATACGCTAACCTTCACCTCGGTGTCCTGGAAGAGAAGTTCCTTTCCAGTTACCCTCTTAAACCCCTTCTGTAGCTCCGGTACACTGATGACATCTTTCTACTCTGGCCAAACAACATAGACTCTCTCCATTCCTTCATCTCCCAACTTAATGGTTCCTTATCTCTTTCTTTCACTTACAACATCTCATCATCACAGATCACTTTCCTTGATGTTAATATTTCCCTAACTAACAATAAATTTCTAACCTCCGTACATACTAAACCTACTAACAAACAACAATACCTTAATTTTAACAGCTGCCACCCCTACCACACCAAACGCTCCCTCCCTTACTCCCTCTCTATCCGCGGGCATCGCATTTGAAACCATCCCGAATCCCTCAACAAATACCTCAACAACCTTCACCATTCCCTCCTCCAACGGGGATACCCAGATTCTCTCCTTCACAAAAAAAATCCTAAAACAATCCTACACCCCCAATCCTCCCTCAACCACAGACTCCCACCCTCTCTCAATATGCACCACCTACTTCCCTGGCATCCAGTCCCTTAAATTCAACCTCAAAGGCCTGTACCCCATCCTCAAAAATCACAACGTTTCGTCCAACCTTCTTCCTAAATGCCCTTCTGTTACCTTCAAACGGCCCGCCAACCTATCAGATCTCCTCAAATCCACCAAGCCTCTTTCCAAATCCCCTACCACCCCCAGAATCACACCCACTCCGTGCTTGCGAGCAAGATGCAAAACTTGTCCTATTTTCACCACTCCACCCCTCTCCATCCCACCTTTTAACTCTCTCCCGCCCTTCCCCCACTCCTCATGCACATCTCAGAATGTAATCTATCTTCTGACTTGCAAACTCTGCCCGGCATTTTATATAGGCCAGTGCTCTACACCCCTGAACCTCAGGGTGAACAATCATCGCGCCTCATGTAATCCCTCCTCCCCGTCCGCGGGTCTTCCCATCCCAAAACATGCCTCCCACCACAACACCCCCTTCAACCACTGTTACAATGTTTCCGTGCTAGCATCCCTTCCCCCATCCGATAACCCTATAAAATTAAAAACAATGGAATTGGCATTTATATGGCTGTGTAAAGCCTATCAACATCCGGGTCTTAATGTCGTTCACTAAATGGGAGGGTGGGGCTGAGGTGGATGGAGGTGGATTTGTTTCTTGCGAGGTGGGGGGATAATTTATTTAACCGCATATATTTTGTCATCCTTGTCCTGTGTTTTGACTTGTCAAGCCCTTATGATGACTTGGTGAGTTGATGCCTTGGTCATGGGTGTTGTGGGATCTGTGGATGAATTGTTAGTTTTCTGTGTCGCTTGTTACTATTTCCGCATCCTCCTTATTCCATCTCCGCTCCCCTCTGGCCTCCCTTTCCCCCTCCATAACCTCCTCCTTCACCCCTCTCCCACCACCTGTTCTCCGCTCCGCTTTGTCCCCCTCCGTATACCCCTCCTTCACCCTCCCCCACTACCTGTTTTTTCCCCTCTCCCTCGTCCCATACTCTCTCTGCACAGCGTACCCTTTTCCTCAGTCATATCTTATCTTCCGAAGATTTATATATATATATATATATATATACATATATATATATATACATGTGTGTGTGTGCGTGGTCGCGGTGGTCTAGCGGGTAGAGCGTTGGACTGCTGACCAGAGGGTCCCGGGTTCGATTCCCGGGCCATTTTCCGATGACATCAAGGATATAATACGAACCCCAACGTATTACGGTCGAAGGGATCACGAATATAAGACTAGAGAGATAGACTGCAGGACTGACAGGTTTAAAATGTCAATTTTTTCCAAGGACGATAAGGGACCAGAATGCTTGTAGCCGAAATTCCCCAGGACTTAGTTCATTACAATAAGTATTAACGTACAGGTTAGGGGCTGCGCGAGGATATGTGTGTATGTATGTGTGTGTGTGTATATATATATATATATATATATATATATGCGGGTCGCGGTGGTCTGGTGGGTAGAGCGTTGGACTACTGACCAGAGGGTCTCGGGTTCGATTCCCGGGCAAGGCACTTTGGGCATCTGCAGCTCCACCCAAGCTAGTTGATTTTTCGGGTACCAGATCTTCCTGGGAAACCATAACCGGCACAGGGAAAGGAACTGGCCCCCCTACCCTGATGTGTGAATATTCACACGCCGTCGGGCTTGGTACATGGGTGAGCTCTACCATCACCTGCTAAACCGACCTTCGGGTTGATTACTGTGTTTATGGTTTATATGTGTGCGTGCATATATATATATGTGAATATGTATATATGTATCTATTTTTTCTTACAGGTTCCCCCCATCTTTCCTCACCTAACCCCCAACCCCCTCAACCCTTACCCTTCCCTCATGGTGCTACACCCCCTGCCACACACCTTTTTGGTGGATCGCATGGTATTTATGTAGATGTAGATGTAAAAATACAATTTCCTTTACATTGGAATCAGCCTCATTCATATTTCACTACCTAGGTCGGAGATACCTCACCATATCCGCATTTTTAAATGCCATCATCAATACCATGTTTGCTTTTATTTACCACCAGTGTTTTAGTTTCGTAACTCTTCTGTGAACCACATTTTTATCACTTCCAATCTTCCTTTCTGTATTGTTCCTATCGTCCACGTTTCCCTTCCACAGGAAAATAAACTCCCATATGCATGTAGGCTTTCATAAATCACTTCCTCATATCTATGAGTACACACAGCGTAAAGTTAAATTTAATTTTAGGTGATATATCTCGAAGTCAATTTAAATGGAAACTTGCACTTCAAATATCCGAATGCTCTGCCCACTGAGTCGCCAGACAAATTGCGGCAGTTGCCTTCGCCTTGCCAGACTACTTCGATTCCCGCCAATTCATTAAGAAAACAATCCAAGACGACATGTTTATGGTTGAGCGTGAGCAATCCATTCCAAATTTACGGACAGATCGGGAAATTGGGATTGTGCGAAGGTGAAAGAGCACCGGTTTCAATCCGCGACTAAAGGCAAGGAGAAGGACGAGGTCTTTCCTCAAGTAGTGGTGAGCGTGTAGAGGGAAGGAAGAGGGAAAATTCCACAGAATATTTTCAGGAATAACAGGGAGATTTTATTAGGAGAAAATGCCTCAGGAGGAATATACGACGGTCTCTAAGTCTAAAGTGAGGTAGGAAGTAAAATTCGGGACATTGGAATGTGCGAAATAGATAAGTGGACAAATGAAATACCTCCTTCATTTTCTTACGGAATGGCAGTCATTTTCCTACTAAGATGAAAAAAAGATGTGAGTGGCGTCGTATTAAGTTTTTGAAGGTTAAGCAATATCACTCACTTCTTTCACCTCGATTTTCGTGTTTGCCTCGACTCGAGAGGCAAAGCTAATTGGAAAGAACATTAAGCACCGATTGGATTTCAGCTCCGTACTATGACGTTCACACTCACCTTCATGACGCATCCCAATGATACCCTTCCTCCTCTGCGCGGCGCCAGCATCCAGGGTTCCATCGCACCGCGACGCAGTTGGACCAGGATCGACCCCACCCCATTTATTCTGCTCCCCCAACCCCACGGACAATTCCACCCGGGAGATGCGCGAACCTGGGCGACGAAACCACGGTCACCGTTCGATAATCTCCCAATAACCACCTTCGTTTGAGCTTCAAACAGAGAAGAAGGGAATTGTTTGGCGGTGGGGAATGGATGAGGCTGAGGGAAGGCCCTGGAGCGACTCGTTCCCTCGCTCGCGGGAGAAATTCCAACGAGCGGAAAGAGGAGAGGAAAATAAATAAAAAAAATGGGAGCGCAGCCCTTCCCCCACTCCGGTCGTTACGAAGGCTAGGGGAGCGGTGCCAGATGACGATAGACCAAAAGGGTTCCGGGGGAGGGGGGGAAGAGAGATCCTAAAAAGGCTCTCGCGCGCACACGCACTCACACCGACACAATGGCGCACTAACGCGCACACAACGAACGCTTACGGCACGCCCGAATCTCATCGGCGGAATGAGAGGAGGCGGGATATTCCGAGGCTCAAATCACGCGAGATAATAATGGCCGTCGCGAGGAGGGCATCTATTGCGAATTCCAGCGATCGCCTCTCATAATTAGATCCGTGCCTCGGGGAAAGAGATGCAACTTCCCCCCCTCCGTAGGCCCCCTCACACCGCCCCACCCCACCACCACCTCCCCTTCCCTTTTTTGTAATAACACAGACACACCCACACCCACACATAGACACGAAAGCGGCACATCGGGTCCCTGTCTCCTCCCTACTAATTTCCCAGCTCGCCAATAAAATTTAAAAAATTTTATTTTTAGTACTTCTCCCTAGATCATTCAAATTCTTGGGAAAGTGTTGTAGCACAAATCAAGAAGTGATGTGTGAGAAAAAATTTAAGCTGTTGTCAAGGGTGTTTGTTACCTTACCCTGGACTCCTGGTTACAAGATTAATTTTATTTTCTATCAGAAGGACTTGAGCCAGGCATTGCAAAATTGCAATTAAATTGCAACATTTTTTGCCCATTTAATTGAGCGTTACATGTTTTAATAAATGAAAGTAGGAAAACTTTGTTACAATCCACCACTTTATTTTCGATACTACTAGTTTCGACGCTACGGCGTCATCCTCACCTGAGGATGACGCCGTAGCGTCGAAACTAGTAGTATCGAAAATAAAGTGGTGGATTGTAACAAAGTTTTTCTACTTTCATTTATTAAAATGAACTTCCACAAAGTTGAGGCTGAAACTATTGAGATGGTTACATGTTTTGTTGAAAAAACATGATGCATACTTCGGCTAGAACCATGTGCCTGCCTGTGGACGAGGGAGGGAGGAAAAAACACCAAAAAATCGCCTGGCAGAAGAGAATGCTCGGTTTATCTCGCTCTCGGCGGCGTGGAACTAAGCGAAGGACTATAAGGAAGGTTCGACAGTGGCGACGGATGGTCCCTGGTTGGGGTGCAGGGGCTCTCTTCGCATTTGTATCGCCCCTCCGGCGCTTCGGGGATGAGGGTGGCGGTGAAGGGGAGGGGAGGGACCAAGCGGCAAGTGGGTGGGGGCCAGGGAAAAGAGAAAGCTTTTTTCTTACACCTTTCCTCACCTATTTGATAACCCCAACTCCCTCAACCCTTACCCTTCCTTCATGGTGCTACACCCCCTGTCACACACCTTTTTTGGTGGCTCGCAGGGTATTTATGTAGATGTAGATGTAGAACGCATGCGAAGAAAAAAAAAGGTGGGGGAGAATGAGAGGCCTTTGATTCTCATTCTCCCCCATCCCCAAGGTCAATCACGTAACCATCCTCTCTGACGCTAGAAATTTTGCCAGAAATCTGAGATGGCGACATTTCTGGGCGACGCAACGCGCCAATTCTCGATCTGTGTCACATCCCATACACCTCCATTTCTCACGAAGAAGGCCTTGCTTCCCTACGCCACTTTCTCTCCAAACGCCCTAGCCCTCAACTCCCAGCACCGATTTTCTCATTGACCTTTCTAATTTTATCCTCACCCGAAACTCTTTTTCTTTTAATGACAATTTTTACCTCCAAATCAAGGGCTGTGCCATGGGAAGTAGATTCAGCCCCTCATACACTAACCTCCACTTCGGTGTCCTGGAAGAAGTTCCTTTCCAGTTACCCTCTAAAACTCCTTCTGTGGCTTCGTTATGTTGATGACATTTTTATACTCTGGCCACACAACATAGACTCCCTCAATTCCTTCATCTCCCAACTTAATGATTCCTCATCTCTTTCTTCACTTCCAACATCTCATCATCACAGATCACCTTCCTTGATGTTAATATTTTCCTAACTAATATTAAATTTCTGACCTCCGTACATACTAAACCTACGAATAAACAACAATACCTTCGTTTCAACGGCTGCCACCCCTACCATACGAAACGCGCACTCCCTCTCTATCCGCGGGCACCGCATTTGCAACCATCCCGAATCCCTCAACAAATACCTCAACAACCTTCACCATCCTCTCCTCCAAAGGGGATACCCAGATTCTCTCCTTAACAAAAAAATTCTAAAACATTTCTATACCCCCAGGCCTCCCTCAACGAAGCCTCCCACCATGTCTCAATATGCACCACCTACTTCCCTGGCATCCAGTCCCTCAAATTCATCCTCAAAGTCCTGTACCCCATATTCCAAAGACACAACGTTTCGTCCAACCTTCTTCCCAAATTCCTCCTGTCACCTTCAAACGGCCCGCCAACCTATCATATCTCCTTAAATCCACCAAGACTCTTTCCAAATCCCCTAACTCCCCCAGAATCACACTCACTCCTTGCTTGCGACTTGTCCTATTTTCTCCACTCCACCCCTATCCATCCCACCTTTTAACTCTCTCCCACCGTTTCCCCACTCCTCATGAACATCTCAGAATGTAATCTGTCTTCTGACATTCAAAATCTGCCCGGCATTTTACATAGGCCAGTGCTCCACACCCCTGAACCTCAGGACAAACAATAATCGCGCCTCATGTAATCCCTCTTCCCCATCCGCGGGTCTTCCCATCCCAAAACATGCCTCCCACCACAACACCCCCTTCAACCAGTATTACAGTGTTTCCGTTCTAGCATCCCTTCCCCCATCCGATAACCATATAAAATTAAAAACAATGGAAATGGCATTTATATGGCTGTGCAAAGCCTATCAACATCCGGGTCTCAATGTCGTTCACTAATTGCAGAGGGTTGAAGAGGTTAGGTGTGGATTGGTTTCATGCGGGATATTTTGTTCATCCCCATATATTTTGTCATTCTTTGCCTGGGTTTTGACTTGTCAAGTCCTGATGATGCCTTTGGGAGTTGACACCTTGGTCGTGGATGTTGTGATATCTGTGGATGAATTATTAGTTTTCTGTGCCGCTCGGGAATTATTTCCACATTCTCCCTCTCATTCCTATCCCATCTCCACTCCTTTTTGGCATCCCTTCCCCACTTCACAACCCATTTTTTCACCCCTTCCCCTTCACCTGGTCTCCCCTTCCCCCGTCCCTTTCTCTCTCTCTCTCCATCATACCTTTCACCAGTCAGTCCTAACTAATCTTCCGAGAAAGACGGAGCTTAATTCCGTCGAAATTATCAAATAATAACATGTTCAGTTTTTCTTTTATGTGTTCTCATTTTGTGTGTTGCTGTCTCAGTTTTGCTTTGCAGAGGAAACTTGCTTTGCTCTGAAATCTATATATATGATATACATGCATTCAAATATAAATGCAAATATATTTTTAACTAGCGAAAAGTGAATTGAAAAATGACACTGTAACATACATGTTTCATTAACAATTGATCGTACGCAAAAACACCGCAAAATAAACCAAAAGATTGTTTTTAGTAATTGGACTTTTGAACCATTTGAAGTAGCAAGAGCATAGTGCATTTCCCATGTATTTTTACCCATGCTTTTCTATCTCTGGAGGTCCATGAAGAACTAAGGGTGAATAAACATTTCATCGATCTCTTAAGTCTTAAAAGAAACAATATAGTCGCCATTGATGAGTTCGCAGAATCAATACCTACCTTTGAGAGATGACTGAGAACATAAACTCCGAGTCCTGTTTCGCACGAGTCAATCGAGAATTCGGTCCAGCGCACTTTGTATCCGAACAAACTGGAGAGAAGAATCCTTAGAAAGGTCTCGTGGGTAGATGGAAGGGATTCTGCCGCCCCCCCCCATGAGGACGAAATTGGGAATGGGGGAGAGGGATAAGAAGATGGGTGGGGCAGAGGACCGCAATCAGGCGAGGGATAGGGATAGGTCTGGACTCGGGGGATTCTGCATCCCCATGGACAACGACTGGGAAGGTAGAAAAATGGGAAAGGAAAAAAGGACGACCGGGGGAATGGAGAAATCTCGAAAGACGCAGAAAAAAGACCTGCTGGTATAACTAAAATCTATTCCCCCCACTATTCTATTAGAGATTTTTCATAGAAGTGGCAACAATTCAAGTTCCACGTAATTACTGCGACTTAGAACGGGTTCGCAACGAGCAAGACGGTTCGCTTTGACGTCCTGAAAAATAAAAGTTCATAAGGTAAGTGTAAAAACTATGTATTAAAACTCAAAAACGCAACGGTAAAGAAATCTATTCGTACAAGAATACGACTATATAAGGTGAGATAGCATATTAGAATAAGTTAAGAAACGAATGCCGGAACATACAATGTAAAGGAGGAGTAGATGAGAACCTAATGTGAAGAAAACACCGACAACATAAAGATGGTTAGCACATATTAAACATATGAAAGCCAATGAAAGTATCTTCGGGAAAGGGAAGATAAAATTTAATTACAGAAATGGCAACAGTAGCGTTAATTGAACAGGAAGACATAGGAGGTATATAAAATAGGAATATTGAAGAACTCTATCATGGGGAAAAACTCAAGCAGAGAAGTTAAAATTGCGCGTAAAGCAAGCCTAATTAGAACCTAATTCGGATTCAAGGACTAGGGAAATGAGAGTCTATGCTCTCCTGACAAACTGTGGTCGAAAATATTATGCATGTAACCAAGCCATTGCATTTATTTCCATGAATCTGGAGAAGGTACGTAAAGGAAGAGGCGCTCAAGTTTCTGGAAAGCTTGGAATGTAAATTGTAATACCGACGAAGGATGGAAAGAATAAAAACAAAAATAAATAAAAAATCTCGACACGGATGGGAATTTTGCCTATTGTTATTCAGCATGTAGTACAATAGGCACAAAGTAAAAACATCATAGGAATAAGGTGACTGTAGAAGACATTAAAATGTTCCGAATAAAAATCATCGCACAACTAATAAAGATTCGTGTGGATCAACAACCGCTATTATATGAAAAATGATCAAGTATTCTGAGAATATAACATGTAAATCAAGCAGGAAATAATTAATATTCTCGTAAACTGGAAAGACACTCTGAATATAGTTTTCTCTGCATGGGAAGAAATCATAACATATGAAGTGTTCAACTCATGACGGAAGCCGCGTCATATAGCATGGGAAGAAATCTTTGGACGTCAAATACAAAATAGCTCAGTATAAGAATTATTTTCAAATAGCAGCAACATGAGCAATACTTGAAGAATATGCGCTCACAAACCAAAAAGCTGGAAATGCAAAAGTACGGGCAAGAAATGTGACATGCTATGGAACAGAGAAAAAATCAGGCGAGAAACGAAAGGAAGCCTTCAAGATTCGGTGGTGGAAGAATGAAAAAGTGTACACAGGAGGAGGGGAGAGAAAAATAGAAATGGGGCACGACAAGAGAAAGAAGGGCCAGATGGATTGGGCATGCCTTAAGAAGTGAAAGGTTTGTTAGGAACATAGCAGAAGGAAAAATAGAAAGAGGGGTCCGATGGGGATGGACCAGGGACAAATACGTCTCCCAAATAAAGAGAAATGGGAAGTGAAAAAAGTATGAGGCCGTAAAGAACTAGCTTTGAACGAGGAAGAATGGAAAGGTGCAGTCACTAAATCTCCAGATCGAAGAACCGATTTTGATGGATGAGTTTTTCGTAAAAACCCATTGGAATACCCAATATAAAACTGATCAGCTGTTAAATGTTTTCACATACGAATAACGTAGTTTCGGAGAGGAGAGAATGGCCGATAGTGAAAATGAGGAGATGCGTCTCTACACTTAAACTTCGAGAGGGCAGCGAGATTCTGGTACTTCACTAGAGCGCCTCCCTTTGCACCAAAATAAGATACTTAACCACTGACGTGGAATTCATCTCGAAATCAAATACCACGTTTTCTCTCTCTATTTCATGGTGCGAGCCCATCACTTCAAAGCAGCGACGGTTGTTGACAAGAACAGTGATAAAATTCTGCAACTTAATCGTCCTATGACAGTATTTTTTGGATTTTTTCTGGCCAATTTTAGATCAAATTTAGAATCAGGACCATTTTTTACCTCGAGTATTCAAAATAATTGTCACAACACTAATAAGCAGCGGATAATAAGCCTCACACAGGTAAATGGAATAAGGAGTCCAATCTCGAATCCAGCATTCGACAAGTGCGAGCCAACAAAAGAAAGCTCACACAATGTATAAACTAGAGTTATTCGGAAGAAAGATTTTGACTTCTGGTTTCAAAAGGACTGAGGAAACCTAGAATTTTCATACACACGGTGTAAAGGGGCGAGCGGGGAAGGTGGGGAGAGGGGGATGGTCTGGCAGCGAAGGGGAGGAATTGTTTGAGGAGGAGTCGACTGGGGGTGGATGGCTGGGGTAGACGGGGTCGGAGGTGTGCGGGGGCGGCGGTGACGGCTTTGAGCGATACGGGCGCGTGGGAGGAGGGGATTGGGAGCTTGATCCATTGTGATCATTGGTGATTTATCCTTAAAGGGACACTCGCCCCTCCAGTCCCCATCGCATGATTCCCAGAGGATGTTCCCTTCGCCAGCCGTCGACCGCCCCTCGAAAGCATAATACCCCAAGGGGCGGGCGCAGAGGGGACTGGGTAAGGGGGGGGGAGACGTACTATATTTCTCCGTCTTCCAGCCTCGCGGATGAAAGTGCGCTCGCTTCGAAACACATTCACCGGTAATGAGAGGGAAAGAAAGGGCGGAGGCGAGATAGAAAGGGTCCGTTCCCTGGAAATTCTCTCGGAGCAATAAACCCTCCGCTCACTCCTTGGGGGCCGAGGGAGGGGTGTTCCGGCGCCTCGTGCCGGATCACGGTTTGCGCGCCTTTCAAAGCACCTCGAGTGGATGAGTGGGGGAGGGCCGCCGGGGGCCCCTTCCCCCACCGCCTCGAGGACCCTTCTTTCCTCTGTCGCGGCAGAGGAATTCCTTAAAAAATTGCCGTAATGAGAAATAAGGCGCCAGCGAAGGGATGTGTGCGGATGAAAGCGTCTTTGAGGTGAACTCTCACGAGGGACGACTGCTCGGAATGCCTGCACCTGGACTGTCGTGGCGACGACTTAACCAGGTTCTTCGGAGAGAAAATCGCTTGGGTCGATGGGAATTTTTCCAGTGCTCATGTCATTATCAAGCGTCTTCAAACTTAAGTTAATTCCGTACCATTAAATTCGTTCATAAAAATTTTAAAATTGTATAAAACGCCATATTTGTGTTTACCGTCCAATTTGAGGAAAGAATTCACCTCTAGAGCTCTTGACAGAGAAAGGAATCACCGATGGCTCCCCCAAGATCCAGCCTTGTATGAAAAATATAGTCATACAGTATACGCCGGAAAGCGGCAAGTATGTTGAACCGGAAAAGGACATTGAATGAAGAACACGATATAAGTGATGCACCAGAGAAGCAATGAACAAGTAAGCACTTGGTACTTATGCAGCGGTCGCTGACCTAAATGACTTGACTGAAATCTAGGTGTTTGTGTTCTACTTCTGTCTAATTTTGTGTGCATAACTAAATGATATTGTTAACATATTATCTCTGTTCAACTTAATATGATATGCATCAAAATTCTGCATTTTTTCTTCCCTCTATTAAGTCGATCGTTCAGCGTGGTAGGTATTGCTCTCAACAGCAAGCAGCAATGTGTTTTTAAAAAGTTTAAATTCATTATCTGCAAGCATCACATTCATATTTTGTACTGAGTGACCAGCAATTTGATAGTACCTGATTCCATGCTATTTTCTGGTTTTTATGGGTGTAAATTCGTTTCTCAAGGCCCTTTGCCACCACCCTCTTTTTTACTTAAAACACTCCGTATTCCCAAATTGAATGAGCGAATCTTGCTTGACTTTTAATGAACAAAATTTCATCACTTAATGTGTAGGTTAGACATTTATCGGTAGATAGTGAATAAATAAATATAGATCTAAAATTTGATTGCTCACCTTCACATAAAATCTCCATACGGTAGAGATTGATCTGCATGATTGTGGTTGTGAGGTTTTACAAATGGTTTTTTAGACTTTTTTAAGCTTCATGATGATATTAACCATGACAACCATTTTCCTTTCTTTATTGCTAATGAAAACTCGTAAACAAGTGATCATGCAGGCGGATACTAGAAGACAATTTTATGGGTGGTGGTGCTAGTGAAAAAAATAATTTCTATTCTGTATTATTTATCCAGCTTGGCATTCTAACTCAAAGAAGGAATAACTTAAAGATTATTGCTTAGTTGTAGTGAAGCGGTGAGTAGGAAACGCAAAATTCGGTTAGTCCGATGAAATGTTAATTCGATGTGAACAGATGAAACGCACATTTTTTTTATCTTCTAGCAGAATACATAATAAAACTCGCAGAATACGAAATACACTCTTTAAAATATTGCTAGATTAGCCATTCTTATAAAATTAAAATTATTCAATCTCCCTTCTACTTTCCTATTATCTTTTACCATCTTTTTACCGATAAGATAACATTAATTCTTCAAATTTCCAGGTTATATTGTTTGACTCCTGATTTCTTTCCGAGATTTTCTTACCCACACTGGGTTTTTAAGGATGCCTGTCCACCCTTTCTTGGATATCACTTCAATGTAAGAGACAATTATTTAGAATTTCTTCTTCCAGCTGCCTCTATCTCAATTTTCACTTGGGATCCACATCGCCCACTTCCATTTCTTTCTGTCTGAGGCCGTTCTCTGCGGAACTCCGCACCCTCTCACATCATTTATGACACAATATATTCAGATTTTTCTTGTACTTCCTTAAATCTTTCCACCATTCACTCTAGAACATAGTACTCTTTCACCGACGCAATTTTCGCAGCACGTCGCAGCACGCGGCCGGCACCACCACCACCACCCATTTATTCTAGTTTTCACAAATATGGGGGCATTGAGGCTTCCCCTTTAAACGCATTTCGTTTTGTGTCACTTCTATTGACTCCAGTGATCCATCGTAACATTTTCACTGGTATTCCGTAGCCATTCGTGCCTACGTTATGGGTTATAGACGGCCAGCATCATTTATGAGTACCGGTCTAATCATAGTTCTATACATTTTGTCCTTAAGATTCATTTGCATTCTCTTATCTCGCATGCAGTCGCCAGTTGCACCAAAACACTTCCTTTATTATCTTCATCTATATATGCACTTCTTCCTAACACATAGCCCTGCAGCACCAATATGAACTGTCGATCCATCATTCGTACCTACGACGCCATTGATTGAGATTGAGAAATCAAAAGAAAGGCAAGAATTCGCTTTGGTTACCGGGAATTTTTATTCCCTTCTTTGCGACGTCCTCTCTCTACGCTGAGGCGTCCCTCTCGTCTTTCCAGACGGTTTTAGCCTTCTGGGACGTTTAGTTGTCGCCTTTGTTTTTCTCATGGCGACCCTGTCGGTCGGTTGTATCACCATCTCCTCGGCTTCCTCATTGGCGGAAGGGCTGACGGGAGATAAAGACTGGTAATGGGTCGTTTGTGGTGATCCCAAGGCCGCACTTGCACCTCTAAGATTCTTCGTATAGCAGCAACGTAGGGCTCTGCTGCTTTTCCGAGGAAATCCTGGCTGTCCCCGGGAGAAGTTCGTCGAGTGTCTCCAATTTCCCGTCGCTGTGGATGTGTGACACGAGGTCGTAGCGGCCTCGTCCCAACTTGCACTGCAGTGCAGTATTCTGCACTACCTGAATTCGAGCGAGACTCCTCTTCTACATCTACATAATACCCCGCAAGCCGCCACATGGGCGTGTGGCGGGGGACTCTTCTGCACTCCAGACCAACCGGCGATGCGTACGTCATTCCCGGCTGCACGCACGTCAGTATAGTCCCATGCCATCGTGCCCATGCCAAGGACGGGACCGCAGATGTAGCTTTTGTGGTGTCCACAAGGGGGAACCATGCCGCATTCCGCCTAAAAATGCTCTAGTGCTATGAGCGCCTAGAGCCGTTGCCAAGGGCGCCGCTGGAGGAACGGCAGGGCGTGGTGCTGATGGGTCGATCTGGGTCCCTCGCAAAAAAAATGCCATGTAATTATCACGTAATGAATGTATGCAATCAATGAATAACGAATATATCTTTTAAATGTGCTTATATTCCTCCCCTCCCCCTATTTCCTCGTATGTGTTCTTATGAATAGGTTTTCCCCGCGAGCCAGGTTATTCTGGCCTTAAAACGCGCTCTAACTACTACCATGACGTTGTATGACTAATTTCTCGTACATGCCCCTGGTAGTGGTTGACTTTGCTCCCGAGCCCCATTTCTGGGTCAAAGAAAACATCATAAAATGCATAAAACCCCGCGGATTTCAATAGTTTTACAGGTCTTTCTTGGAAGCGTGATGGTATTAGTATCGGCCCGAGCAAGTTGAAGGTCCAGGATTCAATTCCGGGTCAAAGAAATATTTTTCTGTTTGGAATCCAACTTCCGAACTAAATTCTCGTGAATTCAAACAAGAAATGAGTGGGGGGAAATTGGAAGTGGAGTGCGAATGCGTGTTTCTGTCAATTTTTACTTCCCTAATGTTCCTATGAATAAAATAAATAAACAAATAGTTACGCATGTACATAGTATAAGACTAATATAATACATGTAGAGCACAAAAAAAGCATTCATTCACCTCTCCTTCTGATGAAGGCAACATGGCCGCCGGAACGATCGAAGGTAAACGATAGCAACTGAATGCGTTTTTTATTTTCTGTAAATGTGTGCACTTTTATTATGCATTGTGTCATCGGCCATCATATATAGTACAGTTCATGTTGACGTATTCCTTTGAAGCTCGTGCCATTACCAAATAATGTGGAATAACCACATGTTTGTGTCTTATTTCAGAATGAATTGATTTCAGGTGCTAGCACCAGAAAATATAACGCAATCCCCTTCAACTCCTCTATTTTAACCCCCTTCAACTCCTATCAAATAATCCAGTTGAATAAGCTCCCAAAGACAGTCAAGGAAGTGAATGCAGAAATAAGAAACATTCGTCTCTGATTCGCTCACAGTTTACGTCATCTGTCCAGGATTTGCTTCGAGCTAATGAAATAGTAACCACACGAGGACTGGTTTGAGGAAACTCATCGCTAGGTTCTTCCATCCGCAAATGAATTCCAAACCCCTTGATTCGCATTTCATTCCCCGCTGCCCGTCGCCATTCCCATTCGTAACCCTCGAACTTACCGCCTTCCGCTCCGCCAACGTGCACCGTGAGTGAGGAACGGGCTCAAAAGCAGCAGCAGCGGCGCCATGGCCCTCCCCGCCTT
>CM073768.1:1012857-1423023 GCA_037158775.1 Hetaerina titia | reverse complement strand
ATCTCACCATACGTATTTTCAGATAAATTTCCTTTGAGGCACACAAAACCACTTCTCATGCACAACACTATTTATAGTGCTCTACTAAATAAATCATTCTTAAGATAATTTCTCTTACAGAGGTCCTAGTTAGCTCTCCTGTAATCTAAATTATGTTTCATACAAGGATGGAAGCCGAGAATTCACATTTCAGAGAGAATAATAAAGTTCTACCTACGTTTAGTCATTCAAGTTATAATATTGCGTTACTTAACAAAACAGTATTTCTATAAAAATGTCATGTGCTATAAAGATGGTGTTACAGCAACGTAATAAGTTTAGTAATGGTCTTGGAACTGTTTCAGGAACTCTCAACACTGAGCTAATTCAGCATAGTTCACGCAATTTAATATTGACCCTCAATTTTATCCAATACGGAGATGAGAAATGTAGCGCGACTCTCAGGCTCCTCTGTGATTGAGGAATCGAACTAATCGTTCTCGATCTTTCATAAGTGGTACGCTAAAAAATATATTAAACACCGATGCTACATATCAGTTCACAAAAGGAAAATTAACTCGGTGGAATTCAAATCATTCCTATGAAAGGAAACACATCAATTCCGCAATGGCAGCGGCAATGTGTGGCATTGCCTGTACACATAGCGTATTAAGCGCTGCTCAATAGATTGTATCTTTCCCGTAACATGAGCATCGTAAAACACTTGCAGTAGAGATCAATGAGATCTGTGATTAACCAAGTCGACTGGGTAGTCTTGCAAGATATTTCGCGAGTCTTCAATGAATTTAGATGCTTAAGTAACAGCGAATAAATGAGTTAGTTTTCCGAAAAAAGTGCAGTATCAGCCAGCAAGGATTTATCCTCTCTCCACTTAACCCCTCGCTTTAGTCACTTCGTCGACCTCTTTCGTGCAATAGAGAGTGCACTCCACTATTGACTGGATAGTGACTCATATGAGACCAGACTAAACTGATCTAACTACTGACTAGACTAAAATAACCTAACCGTGACCCTCGGAGCATCAACAATCAAAATACTAGGATGTCAACATAATACGCTCTCACCGCCCTTCCGCTTCCAAAAATAAGTAACATCTGTGAATATAAAATATTTCTTCCCCGACATAGAACAGGTTCGTCAAAGGTTTACCCGTTTAACTGAAATAATATCACAGGTGAAAGGTGGAAGCACAGAATGAAAAAGACAGCTGCTCCAGAAAACATTATTCGTTGATGTGTAAAATTTTCATCATCTTAAAACCTCTTTCCTATATATGCGCAGCACCATTAGATATTTCACCCAACCAATCTTCTCACGCCACCTGTCTACCCCCGTCCATCTCCTTAAAAGTGTCACCATTATCAGTATTCCAACCTTAAGATTGGTTTCCTGCAGCCCTCCATTCTACTCATTTCAGTGTCAATCCCCTCAATCCTCGATCCCTTCTTTGTTTTACGCCTTTCTTAATTTTTCCAATGTGCATGTCTGCTGGTATTCCTCGTGGAATCTTCCCTCCTATTTTTCCTTCTATTATATTCCTAATGGTCCTAGCCTCTTCTGCTTTTCTATATACTTCCTGCTTCTTTACTCTGTCTGCACATATTATCCTTAGCACTCTCCTCCAGTAACATGCTTCAAAGGCTTCTATTCTTCGCTGGTCCACTTCTCCAATGACCCAAGTCTCGGAAGCATAGAGCGCCATGCTCCACACGAATGTCTTAACGAATTGTTTCCTTTTCTCCTGTTATAGGCTCTTGCAGGTAAACATTTGATAGTGATGGGGGATTGGAATGCAACAGTAGGCGATGGAAGAGATGGTGATGAGGTAGGGGACTATGGGTTAGGCACGAGGAATGAACGCGGAGAGAAAGCAATTGAGTTATGCAGGAGACGGGGGTTAGTCATCACCAACACTTGGTTTAGTCTCCACAAAAGGCGTAGGTATACATTGAAAATACCAGGTTACTCAGATAGGCATCAGATAGATTATTTTCTGGTCAGACAATGGCTTAGAAACAGTGCGATACATTCGCACAGTTTCCCAGGATCGGATGCGGACTCTGACCACAATTTAGTTGTTATGAAATGTAACGTCCGTTTCAAGAAGATAAGGCAAGGGCGGCGGGATAGGAAATGAAATTTAGAAACATTAAATGGAATAACGAGGAGGGAGTATCAGCGGGCTGCAGAGAAAATGATGGATGACGGTAAAGAACTGAGTACTATCGAAGAAAAATGGGAATGTATCAAGTAAGGAATATCGGAAGCCGCAAAAGACACTATAGGAACCGTTAACGGGAAAAAAAATAAGGAAACCATGGGTAACGGATGAGATGATTGCAAAGATGAATGAGAGAAGGAGATGGAAGAATGTAAACACAGAGGAGAATGGTGGAAAAGACGATGCGAGGATATGGAAAGTTTACAGAGGAAGGGTGAAATTGGTGCGCTACACAGCAAGGTTAAGTTATTATCGAGAAGTAATTAAGCAAGGTCTGTGCTAATAGTTACAGATAAGTGGGGTAAGATAATAATTGAACCAGAAAAGATCCAAGAGAGATGGAAGGAATGTATAGAAACACTGTATTGTAAAGAACATAGGCCGGCAAGGTTAGACATAGAAAAGGAACATGACGTAGAAGAAGATAGCTTAGGTCCAGGCATACTCGACGATGAAATAGAAAGAGCATTAAGACAGATGAAACCTAATAAGGCCGTGGAGGTTGACAACAATCGTGTGAAACTATTGAAATGTTTAGGAAAATGTGGGAGAAGACTTTATATGGACTTTTTCGAAGTGTCTATGAGGAAGGAATCTGGCCGGAAGACTGTGAGATCAGTATTAGTTCCTATTCCAAAAAAGGCAAAGGCTTCGTCATGTGAGGATTACAGAACAATAAGTTTGATATCCCACGCAGCTAACGTTATTCTCAGGATCATCAACAAAAGGATAGAGAGTAAGGCAAATGATTACTTAGGGGATGATCAGTTTGGGTTAAGGAAAGGAAGAGGTACGCGTGATGCCATTGCAGTAATGAGATCACTAATCGAGAGGAATATAGAATACAATCAGGACGTATTTGCCTGTTTCGTAGATTTCGAAAAAGCGTTCGATTGAGTGTGGGAAAAATAATGCGATTATTGCAGAAAATAGGAATGGATTGGATGGACAGGAGACTGACCGCAACCTGTACATGTCTCAGACTGCTCAGGTGCGAGTGGGGAACGGAGAGTCCGAATGGGCCGTGTTAGGAAGAGGTGTAAGGGAAGGGTTGTCCATTATCACCGGTGCTGTTCAACGTACATGTGGAGGTAATGATTAACGAGGTATGGGAAGAACTGGAGGTAGGAATGAAAGTCGGAAACCAATTCGTAAAATCGGTTAGGTTTGCTGATGACCAAGCATTAGTTGCTAAGTCAGCCAAGGGGTTGCAAGCAATACTGAATGATCGGAAATTCAGTGCAATAGATATGGGATGAGAATCAATGCTAATGAAACAAAGGTTATGCGATTTTCCAGGAAAGAAAAAGGCTAAGTTAAACATTAAAATAGGCGGGGAAAGAATAGAGCAGGTAGAACAGTTTACGTATCTCGGAAGTGTTTTGGACCAATACGGTCAAAGTGGTAGGGACCTAAGGAGAAGAATTGCGCTAGGCAAGGAGGCTTTCTCAAGGAGAAGGGAGTTGATGACGGGGACGTTGAGTAGGGATGTTAAGACAAGACTCGTAAAAACTCTGATATGGAGCGTAGCTATGTACGGCGCGGAAACGTGGTCGCTGAAGCAGGAGGATAGACGTAGATTGGAGGTTTTTGAAATGTGGGTGTGGAGAAGAATGGAGAAGGTGAAATGGACCGAAAGGAAAACAAATGAGGAAGTCCTAGAAATGGTGGGGGAGGAGAGGGTTTTGTTGAGAGAAATCCTATGGAGGCAGGAAAAATGGATGAAAGGCGTATTGAGCGGTAGTGGAATGTTGAAGAGGGTAATAGAGGGGAGAATGTTGGGCAAGCGAGGCAAGGGTAGGAACAGGATAGGGATGTTGGACGGGATGCAGTGAGGAAAGAAGTACACCGAGATGAAGAGGGACCTGATATAAATTAGTTTGCTAGGTGGGGAGTCACAAAATGTTTATATGATAGTTGTGTCCATCCAAAAACCTACCTTAACCGGTAGATTACCTAATAATAATAATAGCTGGCGAGAGATTGCAGACCTTGTCACACTCCTTTGGTTATTTTGGCTTCTATTTTTCGTTTGCATTGTTGTAACCTGATTCTTGTAGAAAATATGGATAATTCTTCTGTCGTTGTAATCCAATACAATCGCTTCTAGTATAATACCTTGAACATCGTTGTCGAAGCCCTTCTCCAAGTCCACGAATGCTACGTTTAATAATGTGTAATAAAACAGTGTAATAGATACAAGAATATGAACCCCGAATGACTTGAGGTTTATTGTAACACGATAGCTCATTAACCCTAAAATTTCTTATTTTTCATTTGTACACTTATGAATGAGATTTATTCGCCTAGAAAAAAAGCAGTCGGCGAGAGGAAATATATGCTATAGGACCATGCAATTTTAGGCGTCTCCTTTTGGTTCAAAACATTCCGGAGGCAAATTTCGCCAGAAATTTAAATGGCATAAATATGATGAAAGGAAGAGAAGCGAGGATGGAAGTGGAGAGGGAGGGGGTGAAGAGCGATGAGAAGAGTGGGCGAGAGCGAAGTAGCGCCATTAATGTTCTCTCGACGAATTGAACTCTCTATATGTGTGTGTGTCTCTTCTTCTGTGGTCTTGATGTTTCTCCCGCGGTACCGCTGGTGGCTATTACTTCGCGAGAGAGACCCTTAGCCGTAGCTGTTCCGCTATGGTTAACCTTCCGTTTCCACGATTGCGCTCCTGGCGCGCTCTTCTCGGCGCAGTTCTTTCATGACGGTGGTGATGAAGTCGCAGATCCCGCCCCAGGTCGCCTCTGATGTCAGCAGTTGCTCCACCAGGTTTTCCGGCGTCAGTCGAGTGTGTATCCTCGAAACAAGGGCGTCTTGCGATGCACGGAATCGTGAGCACTCAAATATCACGTGCTCAGCATTCTCCTCCACTCCTGGGCACGTTGGGCAGTACGGTGCATTAGCATGATTATATTTATGGAGGTTCGCCCGAAAGCATCCATGACCCGATAGAGCTTGCGTCAGGAAGTAGCTTAGGTCCCCGTGTGACCGGTTTACCCATTTCGCTATGTTTGGAATTAGCCGGTGTGTCCACCTTCCCTTAGTTGAGGTGCCCCACACTCTCTGCCACTCCTTGACACTTCCTTCTCTTATTTCTTCCTTGGTCTCATCTGAGTTCTCCCGCTCATACCACTTTTTCCTCTCATTTGCCAAAAGCTCTACTGGCACCATACCGGAAATAACGTTTATGGCATCCTCGGACACTGTCCGGAATGCGCTTGCCACACGCAAAGCACTTATCCGGTAAGGTGCTGCTACTTTCCTTCGGCACCCCTTCTTCCCCAGTGCATCAGCCCATATGGGTATCCCATAGGTGAGCACTGAGGTAGTTACTGATGCCAGTAGTTACCTTCTTTTCTGCTTGGGGCCACCAACATTGGGCATTAGCCGTTGCAGTGTAATCGCAACTACAGAGGCTTTGCCGCTGACTTGCTCCACCTGGTCCGCCTTGCACTCCGCGATTTTGTGACCTTCTTTGCCGCATTTGATGCAGCACTTTGACCTGTCTCCTTCACTTTTACAGTTCCTAGACAGGTGGCCAAAGCGCCAGCACTTGAAGCATTTCAGGGGCCTCACGATCTCTCTTATGCGGCAAGAGGTCCATACACTTCGGATGTGCTCACGCTGCAAGAGCTTCTTAGCCACCAGTGCTGGCAGTCTTACGACTGCAGTCTGGGTTCTGTCGTACGTAAACCTCAGGGACTTGATCGATGACAGCGTTATGCCACTATCTTCGCCAAGGTCACGCTGGATGGCTTCCACCACTTCTTCCTTAGTAGTTATTTCATCGATTCCTTGATTTCTAACTCAAGTTGTTGGACCATACACTTGATGGTGGCATTCTCACCCAGTGCCTTCTCCATGACCGAACACAATTCGGTCGCCTTGTCAGTGCTCTCCTTCGGGAGGACGAAGAGCAAACCGCCGGCCTTCGTCCTGCGAATTCTATTGACTGAGGTGCTCACTTCATTTAGGGCCTGATCTTTCTTTATATGGCTAAGGATTTCGGCATAACTCATCTCGGCTTTCGCCTCAACAACAAGTGCATTGGGCATAACTCTTTTACCCTGCTTGATAGGCCGCTGCGGAATATTGAGCTCGACCTTCTTTTGAGGCCTCCTTTTCTTCCTCTGCACCTGCCATTCGCCTCTTTCCTCCGGTTCAACAAGCTGTGGATACTCCTCTGCCTGTTTTTTCCTCTTTTGCACTTGGTCCACCGACTGCGGCATCTGTTGGGTTTTTCTTCTCTTCGCCGTACCTATTTCCCGCCGTTTCGTCTCCATTGTCACAGGGTTATTTTCCCGCGCATCCTGTTCTTTGCGCTGTGTCTGCGTACAGGTGGTACGGGTAGACACCAAACTTTTAGTATTCCGATCAGCAGTCATCATTTTTCCGCCAAGCTCCGCCATCCGATGCCAACTGGATGAAAGGCTTGCAACCTTACTGTGAATGGCCTTGTGTACATTGTTGCTCCCTTTTAAGAACTCCGAGAGTTCTTGTAGCAAGCCGCCTTGCAGTTCCACTAGGCTCTGCAGCTGCTCCTGTTTCTTCTCCTCCTCACTTGTTGTGTTCAGGGCCAAGTGTTCCATCCGTTCAAGTGAAGTTTGGTTCACTTTTTTGTCACTTGTAGCATTAGATGGTACAGAGGCCGAGTGACCAACCCCTGCAGCACTGCGGTCGTTGGATGACGACGCCTGGGAGCCCGCTTGCTCACTCCCTAATGGCGCCGGTACTGGGGTATCCATCCCCTGCACCCTAACTACTTCCCTCTGCTCAACTATCATAATTGGGTTTATTTTCGGGGTTCCTTCCCCTATTAGCTTTTTTGTCCACCCTGGGTATTTTAATTGCCCAGTACCCTCTATATCTAGCAAGCATTCCCCTGTCCGCAACCTGGGGAGGCGCCGGATGGGAGAAGCCAACGAAACCCCACACCGGTGTGTGTGTGTGTGTTGTGTGTGTGTGTGCGTGCGGTGTGTGTGTGCGTGTGTGCGCGTGTGCGCGTGCGTGTGCGCGTGCTCGCGTGTGTGCGTGCGTGTGCGTGCGTGTGTTCGAGAGAGAGTAGCACTCGCTCATTGAGGGATGCCAGCCTCCGCGCCCCGCCGAGCTAAAGCCACGATGGATGAAAGATGAGGTGGTAGTCATTTTACGAGGATCGTTCAAATTTTCCTGGACGCAGACTTAATTGAATCTTAGCTTGTCAAAGGAGTAAAGCGTAACGACTTCCAAAACTAATATTGAGTAGAGAGAACCTTACAACGAAGAGTATTACCCATCTGTTACTCCGAAGTCTGATTAGTCCTCTGATCCGAGCGAATTTCACGTAATTGAGGAAGGTTGCTGGTCTTACGTAATATCGCTTCATTCCCGACATGCCCTCCACGTTTCTTCGACGATTTTTACGATTCAGATAATGAATGCCGTTTGAGGAAAGATTTTCCTGCTTCACTCAAGCCCGGAGTGAGTTATGATCTTGTACGCGTTATTTTATAATTAAATGTAATCATGTATCTTCTTATCCCTTAGCAGCGGTAGGGCTACATTTTAATATTATATTTTTGTCATCATAAGTACTTCATAAAAATTACATGCAAGCCTTATTCAATCAACATTGGCTTCCTCCTCCAGCTAAATAAACTAAGAGTAAGTACTCTGACTAAAATCCTAATACGCAGTCATATTATTTTTCCTATCCGTTAGTTAAAACTTAACACAGATATTAACAGATATTCATAACATCGGCCTTTAACCCTTTAAAAAAAGTGATTTCAGCTAAAAAATAAGCAATCTGACCATTTAGCTTGAAAGGCCCCCACATCCGATTAGTGGTACAGACTTGAACTTTTGAAGTCAGATAAGCAAGCACTTGTTCTTTCCACTCTCTCAAGATCCTATTCTGCTCCAAATGACGACCATTTTGTTAATAGAGGGTACCTAGCCATCTCGTTATTATATTTGAGATATTACTCTTACCATTAATATCAATTATGGTCTACAAAAGAATGTTGGGTGTCAAAGGTTCTTCAGCTAATTGACCAGTTCAATAAGTTCAATTAGCAAACTCTTCTTCTTGGCATCTTTATTAAAATGTTTTCTACGACACTTCTCATAAGACTTTCTTCTTGTTCATATTCCTATATCTTTCTTCCTTTTAAGTTTTTGTCGGTCCTGATTTTATATTTCTTTAGAAACATACACACACTTTAATAAAGTTTTTACCCTCAAGTCTATTGTTACGTTTAACTGCGTGGAAAAATGAAATGACAAATGAATTCATCTATAAGGATTGTTTCCGTGATATTTGTTGGCACCAAGCATAGACTCGACGGATAAATGTCCTTTTTAAAGCCAAATTGACGAAGTTAAGAAATGTGGCAAAGTAATTGATAAATTTAAACTCCCAATAATTCTTTACTTCATGCATCCCCTTTTAACATCCGTATTCTTCCACTGGGGGTCATATCTCCTCTTGTTATTGAATATTCATAGATACGTAAACCCTATTGTCGAATTATTTCCTGAAAAAGATTGTTGCCTCTTAAGCCATGATTATTGTCAAATTCATGAAGGTAAAAAAATGCTTAATGATCTGTTCATTTTTTATCCTTCCCGTTCTTTTTTTGTCATTCCAAATTTTATGTCGCCTTTCCCACCCTTTTCTTCCCTCCATATTCATTTCAATATAATTAGGTATTGGGTGTGGAAACCCTCCTCGCGATAAAAAATGATTTTTCAGAAACAAATGCCGAAATAAAGTGAGCGGCGCGAGAGCATCTCTCAGAGAAATGGAAGATAATGGATTGCATAGTGAAATTTGGGATCAAAAGGGTGATCCGAGGAAGCTGGAGTGATCACAACCCGTTGAGTCCTCCAGTTTTCGACCCCCGACGCAGCGTATGATTGGACATCAAAGCAAATGGCCAACATTATTTAAAGACTATTCTGACGTGTCTTGGCGACATTTTGAGCAATTAAATACAGGCTTCGACGAGGTTCATCAACGGCATCCCCAAAGAAAATTTCCAGCGGGCGTACGGGGAATGGGAGCAACGTTATACTAAGTGTGTAGCAGCTCAAGGGGCTTACTTTGAAGATTATTAAGTCGATGTAAGTATATCGTCAATAAAGTTCTTGTAAAAATTTCAGTCCTACCACTTTTGGGTGCCTCCCTGTATATTGTGTCCTTCAACGATGATAGCCACACCCTAACTCCATTTAAATAATTAAATTATTCATGATTAGATGTGGGAATGTTTTTACGAGAATGCTTTTTTAATTGTGAATAATGACTCGAATTTTGAATTGCATGCACTATGATTGATGATTCTCTCACGATTTTGGCAGGCAGATGATGTTAATAATTGTGATTAATACGTGCAGATACTGGCATAGCATTAGCCCTCAATTTTAGCATAATTCTTGCTCAACACGTCAAAGGTATTATTTGTATTTAAAGTCATCTAACACACCATTAATAGGAAAGTTAATTTAATTCAAGAGCGCGTTAAATTATACTTTATACGGAATACTTTTAATTAAATGAAGTAATACTTCATTGAATACTAATTCTCAATTATAAACATACATTTGAAGCCAAGGACAAATTGTTAGAAGTCAATAGTAGAAAGTGCTCCAACAGCTGGAGGACAGTCTCAGATATTATGGAAGCATTGCTACTGTTTCATTGCTCTATAAATGAATGATATTATTTGTACTCTAAATATTTCCTTATTACTCTGCGGTGATAAGAATAAACTCAGATTAATTATACCCACTTAAACATGAGTGTTTAATCATTACAAAAAGTATCATTAAGAAAAGTAAGAGGACGCAAAACACTAAGAATTAAAATAATTAATATATTTCTATCATCGTTTGTAAATTAATTTATACATCCACATGTATGCCAGTGTTCCACAGGAAAGTTTTAATAAAAGTTTTACATCAGGCCTGAAACACCATATTTTATGTAGGGTGGAGCGTTTTAAAGACTTAAATTGTGTTATATTCCAAATTTTGGGCCGTAATAATTTAGTCAAAAACAACCGAAGGCCCTCAGGAATATATGGTCAATACGGAAGTATGGAAGCATTTAAAGCTGCAAGGGCTGCAATTTGTGTTACCCTTGCAGCGCTGCTCCTTTCCAGTCGCCAAGGCTACTAAGGCGAGAAGAATTCTTCCGCGTCGTTGGGCGTTCCTTTTCTTCCCGCTTAGAGCAGCCTTGGCCAGTTCTTCATCGAAAGGGTGGTAGTATGGAAGAATGGATTACTTCACTAACACCGACGATGCATGGCGTCACTTCGTGATAATTAGAAAGCGCAAGTGCCGATTATGACTCGAGGAACGGGTTTATACGTATAACTAAGACATTCGGGGTGCTGGAATGGCTAGGCATTGACCTCAGATGGTTATGAATTTCTTCACATCGCGTTTAATTTAAAGAGGTCTATGGTGTACATTCGCCTGCGCACCATATTCATCACCATTGGTCACCAGCTCCTTAAGCCTGTTCAGCAATCATTTCCTTCTCCCCTGCCGCCGTCGCCTTTGCTCTCTGGCAATCTCTTCAGTGCACTCCCAGGTCATTCGGCAACTTAATTTTTCCTCTTTTCCACTTTTTTTCCCCTCTCAATCGACCGCACCTTCAACAACGTCGGGACGTCGGGATTTATCGTCCCCCAAAAGTGTTCCCTCTTCATTGATCCTTTACAAAACTTCCTCATTTCCTACTCTATCATCCCAACTGATCTCCGACATCCTTCTCCATGACCACATCTCAAAAGCCTCAATCCTTTATCCCTAAGTTTTTCGTCATGCCCACGTCTCTACACCGAACAGAGATACACTCCACACAAAGCATTTCCCTATTCTCTTCCTAGCATAATGAAGAGTAGCAAAGATAGGTACTCATTATTATTCGAGAAATATTTAATTTCAAGTCAAAAGTACAATAGGGAGGGTTTTATCATGTCTTTCCATTCTCTTCTACCCTCGTGCCTTTTATAGATACTCCTTCTCGATGAGTACACTGCAAAATGATAACTTCACGGGTTTTCATTCGAAATTTAGATGAAAGAAGGGCAAATGAATATGCAAGCATTGCTTGAATGATTGTCAGTGGGATACAAGCGTTAAATCAATTCGAATTTCGTTGGCAAAGTGGAAAATTTACGCTTTGGTAGCAATAAAATACTTATTCTCATATTACGGTAATATCACAAGAGTGAAAGAGTAATGTTAATTTTAAGTTAAAAAATAATTCTCCCATAACTTATACTATTTCCAAGTGTTCTCAATATAATGTACACTCTTTTCAAAATACCGATATATAATGAGTTCTCAGCATTTTTAAAATACTGATTAATCATTGGGCATTAGCATTTTCAAAAATAACTAATTTTTTCAGTTTAGTTTTGTGAAAGAGTGCAGGTGCAACAGAATCTGAAGATGTTACAATGTAGCCAAACCTAGGTTGTAATAAAAATATTCTACATTGAAAAGCAAAGTGCCTTCTTTCATCCTAAACCGTACATTGCTATACGTTAACCAACAAGGCATAATAATGGTTTGCATTGTTCAGTAAAAGTTTGACTAATTTGCTTCAAATAACAAATGAACAAGGCGAAATCGAGATGGAAAAATCAGCCCACTGGCATACGCAAATTAAATGCTCTCCAGTTTTCAAAATGAAAAACTGAAATGGTCCAGTTGATTAATTTATTAATACATAACCATAAAGCTTCTGCTTATGAGCTTATGAAGAGTTGGGTCACAAAAAAGCAGCTGTGGTACTAAATATTTTTAAGGGAAAATGAGTGTCTTCAAAGGGTGAAATAGAGGTTAACTGTGCCTAGTCACCTGTAATGAAATATACCCCCATCAAAGAAGAAGAAAGGTTAAAAAAGGAGGAAGAAAAGACTATTGCCTCCTAATTTACGATCAGCATCGAGAAATTAATACATTCAATAAATATGTGCTTGAGGTATTCCACGGAGAAGAAATCAGCGCTTTGATTCCAGTTTTCCCGATAACACACCACTTTTGACAGAGGAGAGGTTATAATGGAGCCGCTAGTTAACTTAAAGGTATTATTAAGAAAATTCTGCCATTAGATAAACAAAATTATAAAAAATATTATGGCTTGGCTGGAACGAGTAGAAGACAAGACAGTATTTTATTAAACTAGAATAAAAAGCTGTAAATGAAAGAGTTTAGGGGGAAATAGGTATAGGGGAGAAAAGTTTTCTCCCCTATACCTATTGGATGCGACAGCATTAGTTGCTGATTTGAATTGTCATGCAAGGCAAATCATCAAGTTATGCTGTCACATCTTATACTTATCCACTGTCTAAACATCATGCGTAAAAATTTGGGAATCACAGAGAGGCGATTCTTACAGCAGAGGATCACACCGAGGTGAAGTGACAAAAGCGGGGGACGTGGGACGTTGATGCACGCTGAACACCCGACACACCCATCATCACTTCGGAGAACAGTGGAGAGAGGGTGCTGCCGTTTAGCTGGAAAAACGAAAGGATCGTCCGACTCGGAAAATTAGCGACAGCACTCTGGCTCATCGATGCTTCAAGACGTGGCGCAAGTAATATTAACTCTGGCTGCCGCTAGGACTTTTGATCAGGTTAGCCATCTGCCCTTAACAAGGACTGAAGATGAGAGATTGAAGATGAGGGGGAGAGAGAAGGGGGAGGGGAGGAAGTGGGTCTCGAGGGGAGGGTGGGTGGGGAGGAGTGTATCCGTGCGAACGGATGAACCAGGGGAGTCAATATGGAATTAATTAGTAATGGCGTTTGCCGAAGCTCTCCAACCGCAGAGGAATATTAGGGCGGTGGTGGACGGAGGCGGGAGGAAGGAGGTATGAATGGAAGCGGAGAGAATGGTGAGCGGATTGCTTTGAGTGCGGGCTGGTAGAGGAAAGGAGGTTCCCAGATACGGGGCTGGGTATGGCTCCTGGGGTGGGAGATAAGTCCTTAAAGGGATTAATTAAAGCGAGGACAATAGAGAGGGAGGATCATTACGGAGACGTCAACGGTAGAAATGGAAATTAGGACAGTGCTCAATGCGCGGGGAACCGGGCGAAGAGATTTTGAAATTCCCTCATATCCAAGGGGATCTCAATATTCTCACGATGCACCACGCTAGAAAACCTGAATGCGCTCCCTTTTTAAAACTTCAAGCTCTTCACAGCTAACCAAACGAAGTCTCCAAAACGCAGCGAGTGGCGATTACAATGCCCATGCACCGATTTAGGCATCGATATTGAAATCGTAATAATCATCACAGACAATGTAACTCTATCAGTTACCTCAAAAAAATTACGCATGGAGAGGCAAGTGAGAAATTAAAAAAAGATTATCAGATTCAGATAAATCTTATTCTCTCCTTTTAGCTCAATGTTTTTTTCACACATCCCATAGCCATATGGCATTAACTCCAAAATTGATAATTAAGTTAGTGATGCATTTATTTCTGACGATGTGTATTTGAGTATGATGCCCTTAGTTTAAAATCATAGCAGAATTCAGATATAATTTTAATGTTAGTACGCTAGGTAATTATTCCAAGTTTAACATATATCTCTACATTCCGCACGCAATTTAGATAGGGACATAGTATTTAAGGAAGTAAAATTTTAAAAGCACAGGCAAAAACGGTCAAACTCTCATCTACACTACTGTTTAACGCTGCCCGTATGTATTCTTCATCCTAAATTCTCATTTGTGAAGTCTAACCAAAGTACTGATCAATAAGAAGATACCTATTTTCCCCACATTCATTGACGTTATTATTAACCATTCTATTTTGTCAAACAGAAAGACGTTTTACGAGCAAAAAGAGGCATTCAGAGAGCACTCAATACTCTCTCCCCTCTGTGAATTCTCCCTCTACTGATATGCCATGATGCACCCCGCTTTTCTTTATAAACCCCAACTCATCTTCATGCACGCACATATTCCTTTCCTCTCATCTAACTTTGGACAATAAGTTTCTGTACAACCCACGTCTTCAACTAACAAAATTAACTTATGGCCCCATAATCATCGTATGCTGTTGCTTTACCCCTTTTCGAAATATGTATGCTTGTCAAGTTTCATTAGTGTAATACCTAAGGAAACCTACTAGCCAAACTTCCTCATGGTTGCAAATATTTACGCCATAAAAAAGCTCCTTCATTTTTTCACTAACGATATGATTTCCTCTGGGGTAATATTATCCCTTCCAACCGACTAATTCGTCAATGTTTCCCAAGACAAATTATATCCCAAACCCAAATTTGTATCCCGCTATCCCAGAATTCGTGGATCCAAGCCATCCCCACGCACGCCGCATTATTTACCCACATCTAAGCATATTGGCGCATGATTCCTAATAATTTATTCCTTTCTTCGATATAGTTACCGCTTATATTAATTTTTATGAGTGTACGTCCTCTCAGGTAATAACTATTGAGCTACATTTTATAAATACAGGGTACGGCAACACAACTACATTTTTTCAATTCAATTTGAATTGGAGAAGAGAAAGTCATATTTCCGTCCCGTGTTATTTTTATCAAAGTGACTACAACATAAGGATTCATAAATGCTCTTTAATGGCACAGGGAATTTAATAAAATTTTGCAAAGATTTTGGCTATCAAATTATTTTGACGGCAATATAATCCTCAAACGTATGGCGTTCTTTCCCTGTGCCAATTAGGGTTTCCAAGAAAGATATGGTACCCGAAAAAACACATACCTTCGTACCTAGGGAGCTACAGGTGCCCAGAGAGGCTTTCTGGGGAATCGAACCTCGGGCCTTCTGATCAGTAGTCCTGACCTATATATACAAAAAAAATAGGTATATATATATATATATATATATATATATATATAATAGATGATTTCTTCGAAGTATCACGGAAGTGTTGAATAAAAAACTTAGCAACACAGCACGAGAACACATAAAAAGAACACTCACAATAATGTCTTGATAATTTCGACGGACTCGAACTCCGTCTTCCGAAGAAGACGGAGTTCGAGTCCGTCGAAATTATCAAGATATTATTGTGAGTGTACTTTTTATGTGTTCTCGTGCTGTTTGATGTTGTCTAAATTTTATACATTTATATAAATATATAGAAATATATATATAACCTACCTTAACCGGTAGATAACCTAATAATATATATAAGGTAATCTACCGGTTAAGGTAGGTTTATGGATGGACACAACAACCAAATAAATATTTTGTGACTCCTAACAAAATACAATTCAGTAACCTACTCTACATCAGGTCCCTCTTCATCTCTGTGTACTTCCTTCCTCCCTTGAAAGTATTGAGAGTACCGAAGAAGCATTGGAGATGTTTACTCGAACCTCGATCTCCAGCATCGATTTGCCTGCATGGGAATTTAGTCTCCAAACCTTAGCATTTTGTTACAGTGAATTTTTTAGCCAATGTCCTCTGCGTAATCGTACTGCGGAAAATAAACGACGCGGATCCAGATACACAGAGCATTTTACTTCCGATTTCTTGATTAGTCCAACGACCTCTCGAAATCTCCCTCTCTCTCTTGATCCTCAGCCATCATAAGGCCCTGGATTAGTTCACTTTAGTCATGAATGAATACGAATGAAGGTAGATGTATCCGGTGTGACACAGCGGTATACTGAATGAAATTCAATCGCACTTTTGCATAATTTATTAAATAAAAAAACAGTTTAAAAATAGTATCGTATCAAGAGATGACCTATGTAGGAACAGACATTTTTCTCTCAAGAAAAAAATTTCTTCTTGCGTGTGCTGTTTTTATTGTTGGATCCATCATTAAAATGTTTAGGAGCGGTGGTTGGGGACATTCAGATTGTTCCTGGAAGCGGTGACGGGGCAGGATGGCGTGATGTACCTCCCTCCCCACATCCCCTTGGGAGGGAGGTACATCACGGGGGAAGGAAGGGGGGAAGGGGAAGTGGGGGGAGGGAGATGGCCTGTGCTTCTTTGAAAGTGCGTGCGTATGCACGACCCGTGAGGGGGTAACCCAAATTGGGAAGAGATTTTGGAGATTGATGGCGAAGCGGATTGGGCGGGGGTGGGATTCCTGGAGGGGGGGTCGGGGTTGGGGCGCCAAGCCGGGTTCGGGGGTGGCGGGTGAGAATTGTGGCGATTTGGAGAGAAGAGCGGGGGAAGGGAGGGAAGGAGGGAGATGGAAAGAGAGATGGGGCTAATATTGATTTGTGAGGGATGTGGGGGAAGGAGGGGGGTGAAAAAGAAGTGAATGGGGTGAGACTGGGGAAGGGTAGAATGTAGAATGGAGGAGGAGGGAAAGATAAAGAGCTAAATGGAATTGACCACGATTTCTTTAGAGGAAATGAAATTAAACATTGCGGTTGGCAACGGGTGACGGGGAACGGCGTGAAGAGGGTTGAAGGAGGGAAGGGGCGAGGGAGGAGGGGGAGGAGAACATGACATGACAGACCAAGGGGAATGCCGCGACGGACCGAATTCGGGAAATTAAACATGTAGCCGCAGATTTCTCTTTGAAGTTCAATAATTCTCAACGTGAGACGATTTCGAACCGTAGCAAGGAAAGAAAAACTAAAGATCATAAAAAAGTCTGTATAATTACTTCTCCTGTAAATAGCAATGATGACCATATCTTTTATATTACATTTAGAATACCTCTGCACGTACGAGATGGTGGAAGTTGAACAAACAATCGGAATCGTATCTTTCTTTGTTTATTACGGATTAATCTCCGGAATTGTGACATCCTAAGGGTGGAAAAGAAAATTAACGCAAAAAACGAATACTTCTCTCTATCGGTGTCAAGTTTTCTCGTGGAATCTAGGATTTAAGTTTTAAGTTGATGAAAAAATTTTCAAATTGTACATTTTTAATCAACTTATGTCACTTCCGAGGCACCGTTGAATTTTCTGCTCATGCTTTGCCCTAAATTTTTTGATTGTCTTTTCATTCTCAAATATTTTGAAAAGAAAATATGCTTTATAAACACTTTTTATAAAAATTAACAACGACTGATCCATTTCTTGTCCATTTATTATCATTGATAAACATTTACCGGCACTGCTATGGATTTAATTTACAGAGCTTTTAAAACAAAGGGGGGATACTCCGATTCTCTACACTTCGAAGTAGTACACCCATTGTAGCAAAGAGCTATTTACAAAAAAGCAAAACGTGCAAATTTTAAATAAGAAACCATGTTCCAACTCACCTCGCCTTAATCGTATAATTTATGACAACGATGTGGTAAATCACCTCCTTAATTGGGTACAAAAGGAAATGAAATTTAATATAACGGAAGTGGAAAACAGAAATATTATATATGACCATCTATTAAATATCTGATGAATCAACCTAGATAGTCGGCCCCAAAATTAGTAGTGGAAAGATTTTTCCCCTGACGCCGGCAGCTGGAGTTGGAAGACTTGTAGCGATAATGGTGATGGAGAGTCTTGGGAGAGCAACACGACCCGCCCTAGTTGTCAGCGGGTCGTTTCAGTGAGAGAATTGCTGGTGACAGTCTCCTGGTCGTAGGTCTCGTCACGAATTCACGATGCTAAGTTCCATGAAGCCACAATAAGCGATTGAATGTGGTAAGTTCGAAAAATCGGGTTTGGAGATCATGGGCACAGTTAAGGATACTTATGGAGATGAAATAATGTCCCAAGGAACGGTTTTCTGCTGGATTAAGGTTTCCCGGGAGGATAGAGAGGTGGTTGACGACGAGTAGCACCCTGGACGTCCGTCAACGGCAGAGTGCGAAGAAAATGTGCAAAAAGTGAGAGTCATGGCCAATTAAGATAGGCCCCCTCCCCCAAGTGTAAAGATGTTAAAGAGTGCAATATTCTGAAAATCACAGTGCACTGCATTCTTACAGAAGATGTAGCCATTAGAAAGGTACGTAACAAGATGGTTCACAAGGTACTATCGGAAGATAAGAAGGTTGTTCGTGTGACAATCTCTCGCGATCTCTAGGACCGCCGTGAAAGTGACCCGAATTTTTTAGTTAACGTGATTACCGATGACATTTGTTCCCAATAATATCAAGGAGCTTGAAATCCAATCATTTTGGAACGCCGGGTAACATCAAAGAGGCCGTGACGAGGTGCTTGAACGAGGTTCCTGTCAACGCCTTCCAGGAAGAGTACCGCGACTGGCGGAGGCGCTGGCATCCAGTGTGGCGATGCTCATGAGTGCTCATTTGAAGAATTTTAGTAATCTGTGCTTTGAAATACAATAATTTTTGCCCTGATTTTGCTTCTTATTTTTTGGAAAGACCCTGTAAATTAGTTTAACCTCCTTACATTCATCATACTCTTCTCGATTCCCCTATTATTTTATCTCTTTACCAGGTTCCATCAAGCTGATCTTATTCCCATTCCACCTGGTTTTTTATCACGCATATGAAAAATATGAAGTGATAGATTAAAGCGTTAGGTCTTTCAAAATCAAAAATTCTAGATGAGAAATTGCTATAAGTCCCAAATCTACAAAAAATTTACTGTCTATGTCAAGGGTGAAAAAGTTGTAATGAAAAATACCAACGTATTTTCGCAACGAAGCCTCTTTTTTTAGGCATTTACTAGTTAACTGTCTCCATACATTTTCCAATTTTATTGAATAGGTGCAAAAAAAATTTTCAAGCATGGGAAACACGAATGCGAGGCAAAGCGATAAAATCTTGACCTCTGAAATATCTGTACGGCGGTTGTACTAACTACCTTTATGAATTTAAATAAACAGATGCCGTGAATATATCCAATATGATACACCAAAACATTTTTTCATATTAAAAAAGTAGTGACTGTAACAACCTATCTAAAACTGGAATATCCGAAATGCCATCTAACAGCTTAATTAATATTACCGACCTCATGTTAGTCCGTAAATGATCGGGACCCTCACGACCCTTCGAAGAAATCCCCACTCAAAAGGAATGCTGGGATTATGGGTCGCACGACACGAGGACCATTGCTCGAAAGGGGTCGCCCCATCCATCACAACGAGCGCGGAATTGGAGAAAAGGGAGCGGGCGGGTGGCCGGTTGCTGGGAAACTAGCGGCGGCGCGGGTGGCCGTGACACGGCGGTGTTCTCGGGTGACCTCACCCCTCCCTCCAGCCCCTTCCTTCCCCTCCCCCCCCACACCCGAACCCGCTCCCTTCGCGGAGGATGTTTTTCCATCTCCATGGCAATTAGGAGAGGCGGCGGGGGCCAGCATCCCTCTCGCCCCTCCCACTGGGGACCCACTCAACCCACGCCTCCCGTCCGAATTCACCCCCTTCGCCAGGGATTTCGACAAAGCGAGCACGGCTCGCAGACATCGAAGCGAATGGGGAAAAGAGGCCGTCATGTATAAATATCAGATCAGAAATCAAAGACTCAAAGAAATCAAGATGAAAATGAATCCAAATCACTCACCCTCAAAACTCTACCCACCAGTTTTTGAGCAGGTATCATGGCTCAAAATGTTCCCTGGTAACTCAAAAATATTGAAAAAATGTCAATGTTAAAAAGTAATACTTTGGGTATTTATTTTAATTTTTTTATTTTAACAATTGGAATAAATCATGTGATCTTCGCCGCCTACCTGGTCGTCTACTTTAGATAATGCTACCAAACAAATCCTCACATTTGCTCAAAGAGATTTAGGATATTAAGAAAGGATTGCTGAGTATAACTGAGTGGGATGTGATGCTGATACGATCCCAAATAATTTGTCACACATTATTGAAAATTGGAACAGGAACTCAAGATTGCTTTACTTGAAATACTACGTAATATAAGTGGACAGTGAAAAGCGAAGAATGAGGATAAAATTAGGATGAATAAATGGCCGAGGATGGAGTACAGACAACATTTCTAACGTATCATGCAAGGAAAATAAAAAGAACTACTTGAACTGTACGCCGCAATTGATTTGTGGGTATCGTAGTGGAAAGAATATAAATAGAAGACTCGTTCAAGACCAGGAGACGACATTAGAGCAACAGAAGACAATTGGTTGGGAGACTTAGTATTAACAATTTTGTTAATATGGTTTTTGTTTCCTGTGCTATGCCATAATCATAAGAAGGATAAGAGTGATGTGAGGACTACGAATCCACCATCTCTTTCCTCCACGAAATGGAAATTTTTAGTGCATACATTGGAATTACAATTAGGAGACAGTAACAGAAAGAAGCAATAATGAAGTACAATCTCTAACGGTTCAAGATGGCTAATTCCAATTCATGATAATATAAATACCATATTTTGTAAATGTGAAGTTGAAACGGGAACTGAAATGAAAGTTCAGAGTGTGTTCTTACAAGGAACATCATATAAAATTGATCAGAAGGTCACCTTTACAGTCGATAGCGGCAGCGTGTAGGGTGGCTAATGGAAGAGTAAGTTGCTTCCGATCTGAATGAAAGAGTAACTTTTGACTACGGACGCAATTAAATAGTATTTATTTGAATCAAGCCATTATGTTGATTTCGGAGGGGTAAACACAAGGTATGACCGAGAAAAAAACTAGTAACATGAATACATATTGCATCCCCACACAGTCATTTTAAATTTACGATGTTTTACGGATATCTTAATGGCCAATGTACATCTGCTTTCGTGCTTCAACTGCTACTATGATTACGATCATCAAAATAAAAGGAAACATATTTTAAATCTCTCTATGTAATAGCATTCAGTTTAACGATTTTCAAAATAAATTTAACCTAAAATGGCCATAACATGAAATATTATCAAAGTATATTTTCACCGTCGACGATCAAAATCCAAACCAGGAATTTATAGGAAATTTCTGCAGTCAATATCAGGAGAAAGTATCGAATGTTGGCGTGGCTTAAATAAATAACAAATATTTCTCCGAAATAATTTTCCCTCGCGTCATATAAATGTTTTTTTTCGTGAGGGAAAAATATGCAATATAAAAAAATAGGGCTTCGTTATTAACTCTAATATGAAAAAGGTATGAAAATAAAAATCACGAATTCGAAGGAGGGGCATGGGATATATATTTTTTAACTGTCAGAGTCGAATAAAAAACATCGGAGCTTAAGATGATGCAGTGGATATTGCCGCGGCTGCGAGTGAGTATGAAATACCCTCCACCATCGATAAACGTGTCTCATACAATTCATTTAAGTTTATTTTTCACGATAAGTCTCAGAAGAGAGAATTTTGATCATAACACTAGATAAGTCAGTAATAGAACTCCATGTGATCGGACGACAGAGGTCAAGAAGAGTTCGAAGTAAATCTATTGAAAGGACATTCACCCCTATAATTTTACTAGCGACTGTGTTCAATTTCTAATCTACTACCTATTCACTGCAGATGAGAGGGTCATCGGTATTCAGCAAGCACTTTCCCGCATGAAGACATCCACTTTCGAACTCGACGTCCTTCAAGTACAAATTCTTCAACTTCGGAGCCAATACATTCATTTTAATACGAGAACTCTCGAGTGCGTGCTCATGGCTATGGATTGAGGTCTGGAGAGAGAAATAATAAGTGGGTGTGGTAGGTGAATAGGAAAATCGCAGGTATGTCTAGGTGGCTAAAGGGTGTCAGATTTCAATTCTTGGGCGAGTCGGGCTGAGAACACTGCGAAGTTTTACGAAGATGCCATTACGTGGCGAATGTGTAGCTGTTTTCAAGCGATAAACCGTCAGACACCCAGGGCACGGAGCATCTTTCTTTCTTAGGCCAAGAGTTGAAACCACAATAGTCGGTACCGCTAGGTGCATTTCAGGAGATAGTACGCATTATTTTAAAGGTTGAATACTTGCGACTAAGACATGGGAAATCAGCACATTCCTATTCAAATAATCACCAGCTAACCATTCTTTTAGCATTTACGAGATAACCCATCTGGAAAATATTCAAGAGTTATACTTGAAACTCCAAGAATTCTAGAAATTTCATTGTTCCAACGTGGAAGACAAGGAGTCACCCTTGAAATTTCATTTAATGCAAACTTCAGACTACTAGATAATATGAGCGAAAATTAAAAAGTTCCAACGACATATTTTAGAGAAAAATGTAATGACATTTTGACAATGACAAAGAGAATTTTTTCATGGAGATTTCAAAAATGCTAATAGTGGGCCTATGGATTGGATTGAGGGAATCTTACTGAATCTTCTGGAGAGTGCAGAATTTCAGCCAAGAGACAATTCTAGCCAATTGGACAGTGCAGACCCGAGGAGTATCTCCGTGTTGCAAATGCACATGTCTACAGCGAGCTATGATTAAGTGGAAGAAATGGAAATAAGAGAATGAGAAATTAAATATCTAGGAAGGAATAGCAAGAGTAATTAATTAGTCCAAGGAGAAGTAAACAAAATTACTTTAGGATACTAAGAATGCCCGAGAGTGCATAGAACGAAAGACGAAAATGTGGATTAGAAAAGCAAAATAAAGGGGAGTTATAAATTGATATTTGCACTGAGGTGATATTTGGGGGTGGCATTTGAGGAATACACAGATTAATAATACCAAAGGCAAGAATAATCAAAGTTAACATTAATCAAGTACATTTAATGTCGCAACAAATATTTAAAGCTTCCAGAACTAAGAATTTTGTCAGTGGCCACAACTTGACAATGACGATAGGTCAAATGTATTTTTTAAATGCCGAAAAAGAGCAATTAGGAATTCTCTGAACGAGTGAACATTTCAAAGAAATAGAACACAGGATGAAACACTTTTAGATGAAGAGCATGTAATAAATCAAATACAGATGGGAAAACATAAGCATTATGTACTTAAATAGCAAACGAGAAAGACTTAGTGAAGAACAGATGTTTCAGAATTAGCCCTGAGTCATAGATGAGGCATCGGAGAGCATGGATGAAAACACCCCTGAAAAGCTCATGAAATGTATAGTAGAGTGCATCTATTGCGATATGATAAATAAAAGCTTTGCATATTATGGAAAATAAATTATTTATTTAAATTATCCACCACGTAGGGGTAACACTGTAATATATAACAAAGATTGGGCACATATGATATAGAAGATATGGGACAAGGAAGGAAAACCCGATGAAACTCTGCAACGATGAATATTTTTTAAAAATCAATCGGGGATGAAGATGCATGTGATAAGATTAATCATTTTTTAATTCATAATTTAGTTTTAAAGATTCACAAGATAACGTGACCTCAAAAATAGCCAAAATCGCCTCTCAGAAACCAAAGCATTTCGGGGAAGGAATCACGAGCATGCATTGAATTATCTTGCATTTTACTGTATTGTCCGTGACATTGATCCAATTGAAAAATAACCATATTGTAGAAGAAATAAGTAGTCCCAATAACCAAGCAGAAGGGAACAGATAGCTTAACCAAAGAAATGTTTTAGACTAATTTGTTTTTAATGCGGAATAAACGTACATTTGTATGAAACAATATTCTGAATAATATCTGGCAAGAAGAAAAGAAAGGAGAAAGATTCCCTAAAAGATTAATCTGGCTTTGGAATAAATATCAGCACAAGAGGAGCCAATCTAAAACTGAGGGTGCGAGAAAAGTTTAATCTCAGGGAGAAAATATTGCAAAGTTAACTATCTCATTCGACACTCTCAAGAATTCATTAATACATGCAGACTTAAGAGAACGTTGGATACGCAAAAAGATAAAAGGAGAGAACTAAAAGGAATAAGGGAGATTTACAGGCTATACCTGTATAGTGAACAGACTCGTAATTTAATCCTGCTGGAGTACTGAAAGAAAGTATGTGGCACTACATGAAGTATATTTCATATTTATATTGAATGTTCAAAGAATTAAATAAAATGAAAATAAGGCACATTGAAGACAATCAGTAGGTAACTTGGCAGATTATAAGAACAAGACTAAGGAGGATGTTGATGACCATTATATTGAAAAAATGCAATTTAAAGGTAAAATCAGGTCAAAATGAGACTATGTAAGCAAAATCTAGAAATGATGGAGACTGTTTTTAGCTTGGAAATAGGAATGTCAATACCGACGGAAAAAATAAGAAGGATATATTCTTCTAGAGGTTCTACCAGCATATAAACGAAAACAAAAGGAAGTTTTCATCAAGAAATCAGAGGGAAAATAGATGTAAGTACTGAAGAAGTAGCAACAATTACAAAGGGCAATAAAGAAATAGGAGAGGAAATTTCACCAGAAGAAAACTATGCTGACGGGCGGAAACACTGATGGGGAATTCAACCCTCGCGCAACATATTAAACATTTCCGAGAAAGAAAAACCCCTCAAGTAAATTCCTGAATATCAAAATTATTTTAATCAACGAAATTCATTTTATTTGCGTATGAAAATAAGTTACAAAAACCACCAAGTATTCGAAAAGAGGACGTAATTCAAGAAATTGGAAAGATTTTCTTTTGCGTCAGACTTTATAAAACAAAACGTGAAGTTTCGTTTCCATTAATTGGAAAACCCTCCCTTTTTGGGCAGTCAAGAAACGACGGAGCTGGATCACATTCTCCCGAGCGTTAGAATTCTTCTTCCCCAGCGTCACGAAATACAAATCGAATCGAGGGATAGGAAAGATGGTTTAAACACATCCTAGGAAAACTGAACAAACAATTTCACGGCAATCTCAAGAATATAATGCCTATTCCGTAATTACCAGACATCCACGCACAGGTGTAAACGTTGCCTTCCTTACACGCATGCAAAAGGGATAATGAGCATCGAAATGGAAGTGACGGGCAAAAGTCGAAAGTCCAAACGACTTTGCGGAAGCGGCAATCGGATCGCCATTCACCCAAACCTCGAAACAGGCGATGGCAGTAAAAAAAATGACCCTTCACTGATTGCCCCGTGAATATCATGGTGCACACGGGGGTTGACGCGTATTTCGCGATCCCATGGTATGCGCGACTCGCCGCAAATGGGATATTCAATCTCCCCGAGCGACGACGAAGGGCGTCGGCAGGCCGGAACCTTTCCGTGGACAGATTTCGTACCATCGTGCGTTCGCAGATTGGCAAGTGGAGAAAGATGGCCGAGGAGGTGGGATATGGAGGTGTGGGAGGGTGTGCGTGTGTGTGTGTGTGTGTGTGTGGGTCGGGAGCGGCAGAGAGGGAGGGAAAATACTGGAAGAGATTCTCTCGGGGGGGGGGGGGGTGGGGGGGGATGTGAGTAGATGGATATAGTCACAGCCTCCTCACCTCCCTCCCGCCGCATCCTGTCCCTCCTCGCAATACTATACATCCTCCATCCCCCGGGGGGTGCTCGTACTGCAAAAGAGTGCCGTCCGGAAAGGGGGAGAGAGGCAGCAAGGGGCTTCCCGCGAATGAATCGAGGTTCTCGGAATCGAGAGACGTGGAAAGGGTGGAGGCCGACACGCATCTCTTCCCCTTTGAATTTCCCTCCTCCTAACCCCTTCCTTCTCACCCTCTCCTCTTCTCCCCATTCCTCTTCTCCCCCGTCCCAGGATGCATAACCTTGGCCTTGGTTCCTCAAGGTCACCCCTGGGCGTGGCTCGAAAATGTGTTGCATCGCTCTCGAGCACCGCTCGGGCTAGAGGAGGGGCTGGGGAGGGAATGACAAGTGCTGCAAAGCACCTTTTTCTTGTAATTAGCTCGTTCCCGTGCGAATGGCAGGCACGGTAGCCTAGTGCTGTTGCACTACCTACCAAGAATACGCTTTCGCTGAGGAAGGTCTCGAGTTCGACTCTAGAACAACTCTGTGAACCACAGATTGAACGCATACCGGGCGATTTTCCATCACTTGGTGATGATAGACAAAATACGGAATATGAGTCCTGGCAACTACGGGACTCGATCCAATCGGCCGTGTGTCGTGCCCGGCAGCGGAGGAGGCAAGGCTTTCGCGGTCGTCATCCCACGAAACCCTTACAAGAGAGAAATACCAGAGGGCAGGACAAAAGACGCAGGATAAGAGGACGAAATTAGAATAGGAAAATGGAATGTTAGGACAATGTTGAGGATAAGCAAATACAGAGAATTAAGCGAAAGGTGAAAAGAGGTCATTTAGATATTTTAGGTCTATGCAGGGTGAGATGGAAGGATAGCGGGGATTACTGGAGTGATAATTATAGAGTGATATACAGCGGCGGGGACGAGAGCCAAACAAGCAATTACTAATAATCATATTAAATCAGGTATACATGCCACCGAGCAACCACAAGGAGGAAGAAGTCGATAGGATGTGCGATGAGTTAGAGGATATAATCGCGCGTGTTACTACAGGGAAATATTTGGTTGTGATGGGGGATTGGAATGCGACGGTAGGCGAAGGAAGAGATGGTGGTGTGGTGGGGTACTATTGGTTAGGCACGAGGAATGCACACGGGGAGAAGGAAATTGAATTCTGCAGGAGACAGTGGTTAGTCATCACCAACACATGGTATAGACACCACAAAAGGCGAAGGTATGCATGGAAAATGCCAGGTGACTCAGAAAGGGATCAGTTAGATTATATTATGGTTAGGCACATGTGATAAATTCGCAGTTTCACAGGAGCGGATGCGAACTCAGTCCCCAAATTAGTTTTTATGAAATGTAGCGTCCGTTTCGAAAGGATAAGGCAGGGGCGGCGGGTTAGGCAATGGAATTTAGAAGCATTAAATGGATTAACAAGGAAGGTGTATCAGAAGACTATAGAGAGCATCATGGATGACGGTACATAGCTGAGTACTGTCGAAGAAAAATGGGAATGTATCAAAAAAGTCATATCAACAGCCGCAAAGGACACCAGAAAAATGAGGACAAAAAACAGACAATAAAAATGGGAATGTATCAAGACAGTGATTTCGAAAGCCGCGAATGACACTATAGGAACCGTTAACGGGAGAAGGACAAGGAAACCATGGGTAACGGATGAGATAATTGCAAAGATGGATGAGAGAAGAAGATGGAAGAATGTAACCACAGAGTTTGGCAAAATGAAGCACAAAGAGTTAAACAATAAATTGAGAAGAGCCACAAATAAAGCAAAAAAGAATGTTGGAAAACGCACTGTGCGACGATTTCTGGTCTCTTTCGGCGAATTGCTTCACGCAAACGTCTCATAACACCCAAATAATACTCTTTGTTTACTGTCTGGCCTTCTGGCAAAAATACATGATGCACTACACCGTTGTAATCCATGAAAACCGTCAGCATTGCCTTCTTTTTTGACTGAAAACGACGTGGTTTTTTTGGTCTCGGCTCATTTGGTGAACGCCATTCACTTGTCTGATGTCTGGATTGCGTGTCGTACTCATAAACCCACGTCTCGTCTCCAGTAATGATCCTTTTGATGAATGTGGGATCGGATTCAGCCTCGCAAATCATGTCTTCTGCGCATCAACACGGTCACTTTTTTGCATGAAATTGAGGTCTTTTGGCACCAACTTTGCTGCTACACGACGGAAACCAAAATCATTAACCACAATGTCTTGGGCGGATCCATAGGCAATGTTCAAGTCCTCCGCTATTTCTCTGATGGTTAATTTGCGGTTATTGACCAACATTTCCTTTACTTTATCAATTTTTTCACCGACTTTCGATGTCGATGGTCTGCCACTGCGTTCATCATCTTCGATTGACTCACGACCACTTCTGAACCGCTCGTGCCACTGGTAAACGACCGTTTTTTTTAGAGAATCGTTGCCGAAACACTTTTCCAACATTTCCAACGTCCGTGCGCCACTAAATCCGTTTTTTATGAAAAATTTAATACAAGTTCGTTGTTGCAAATTTAAATCCATTTCTGCAATTGTAAAAAATCGCAACACACACAGAGATAGATGTACTCTTGGCTACGTAACTTTTGCAAATGTCAAGTTATGACACTAAGATTTAAAGGGAATATCAACAACAGATGTACCAATTTAACAAAAAAAACAGAACTCAAATCGGAACGATTGGAGCGCCACACGGTGGTTATTCCGGGAACTTTTTGTTCAAGGGAGTAATCGCGGGTATTTCTGCAGGGAAATATTTTAGAGAGATGGGGAATTGGAATGCGCCGGTAGGCGCAGGAAGAGAGGGTGGTGAGGTGGGGGACCATGGGTCAGGCACAAGGAATGAACGCGGGGAGAAAGCAATTGAATTCTGCAGGAGACGGAGGTTAGTCATCACCAACACGTGGTTTAGACACCACAAAAGGCCTAGGTATACATGAAAATAGCCAGGTGACAGAGAAAGGTATCAGTTAGATTATATTATGGTTAGGCACAGGTTTAGAAACAGTGTGATAAATTCGCACAGTTTCCCAGGAGCGGATGCGGACTCGGACCACAATTTAGTTGTTATGAAATGTAACGTCCGTTTCAAGAAGATAAGGCAAGGGCGGCGGGTTAGAAAATAGAATTTAGAAGCATTAAATGGAATAACGAGTAGGGAGTATCAGCAGGCTGTACAGAAAATGATGGATGACTGTAAAGAGCTGAGTACTATCGAAGAAAAATGGGAATGTATCAAGCAAGGGATATCGGAAGCCGCAAAAGACACTATAGGAACCGTTAACGGGAAAAGGATAAGGAAGCCATGGGTAACGGATGACATGATTGCAAGGATGGAGGAGAGAAGAAGATGGAAGAATGTAAGCACAGAGTTAGGCAAAATGAAGTACAAAGAGTTCAACAATAAATTGAGAAGGGCCACAAATAAAGCAAAGGATGAATGTTGGAAAACGCAATGCGAGGATATGGAAAGTTAACAGAGGAAGGGTGAAATTGGTGCTCTATACAGCAAGTTTAAGTTATTATCGGGAAGTAAGAAGGCAAGATCTGTGCTAACAGTTGAAGATAAGTGGGGTAAGATAATAATTGAACCAGATAAAATCCAATAGAGATGGAAGGAATATATAGAAACACTGTATGGTAGAGAACTTAGGCCGACAAGGTTAGGCATAGAAATGGAACATGACGTAGAAGAAGACAGCTTAGGTCCAGGCATACTCGACGATGAAATAGAAAGAGCATTGCAGGAGATGAAACCAAATGAGGCTGTGGGTGTGGACAATATTCCTGTAGAAATGTTGAAATGGTTAGGGAAAGGTGGGAAGAAGGCCATATATGGACTGATTCGTAGTATCCATGAGGAAGGAATCTGGCCGGAAGATTTTCTGAGATCGATGTTAGTTCCTATTCCAAAAAAGGCAAAGGCTTCGTCATGTGAGGATTCAGAACAATAAGTTTGATATCCCACGCAGTTTAGGTTATTCTCAGGATCATCAACAAAAGGATAGAGAGCAAGGCAAATGATTACTTAGGGGATGATCAGTTTGGGTTCAGGAAAGGAAGAGGTACGCGTGATGCCATTGCAGTAATGAGATCACTAGTCGAGAGGAATACTTTATAGAATACAATCAGGACGTTTTTGCCTGTTTTGTAGATTTCGAAAAAGCGTTTGATAGAGTGAATTGGGAAAAATTAATGCGTGTATTGCAGAAAATAGGAATGGATTGGAGGGACAGGAGACTGATTCGCAACCTGTAAATGTCTCAGACTGCTCAGGTGCGAGTGGGGAACGGAGAGTTCGGATGGGCAGTGTTAGGAAGAGGTGTAAGGCAGGGTTGCCCATTGTCACCGGTACTGTTCAACGTATATGTAGAGGAAATGATTAAAGAGGCATGGGAAGAACTGGAGGTAGGAATGAAAGTCGGAGGGGAATTCGTAAAATCGGTTAGGTTTGCTGATGACCAAGTATTAGTTGCTCAGTCAGCCAAGGGGTTGCAAGCATTGTTGAGTGCATTGGAGGTTCAGTGCGATAAATATGGCATGAGAATCAATATTAATAAAACAAAGGTTATGCGATTTTCTAGAAAGAAAAAAGCTAAGCGAAATATTAAAATAGGCGGGAAAAAAATAGAGCAGGTAGAACAGTTTACATATCTCGGAAGTGTTTTGGACCAATACGGTCCAAGTGGTAGGGATGTAAGGAGAAGAATTGCGCTAGGCAAGGAGGCTTTCTCAAGGAGGAGGGAGTTGATGACGGGGACGTTGAGTAGGGATGTTAAGACAAGACTCGTAAAAACTCTGATATGGAGCGTAGCTATATACGGCGCGGAAACGTGGTCGCTGAAGCAGGAGGATAGACGTAGATTGGAGGCTTTTGAAATGTGGGTGTGGAGAAGGATGGAGAAGGTGAAATGGACCGAAAGGAAAACAAATGAGGAAGTATTAGAAATGGTGGGGGAGGAGAGGGGTTTGTTGAGAGAAAACCTATGGAGGCAGGAAATATGAATGAAAGGCGTATTGAGCGGTAGTGGAATGTTGAAGAGGGTAATAGAGGGGAGAATGTTGGGCAAGCGAGGTAAGGGTAGGAACAGGATAGGGATGTTGGACGGGATGAAGGGAGGAAAGAAGTACACCGAGATGAAAAGGGACCTGATATAGATTAGTTTGCTAGGTGGGGAGTCACAAAATGTTTACTTGATAGTTGTGTCCATCCAAAAACCTACCTTAACCGGTAGATTACCTAATAATAATAATCGAGAGGAATATAGAATACAATCAGGACGTTTTTGCCTGTTTTGTAGATTTCGAAAAAGCGTTTGATAGAGTGAACTGGGAAAATTTGATGCGTGTATTGCAGAAAATAGGAATGGATTGGAGGGACAGGAGACTGAATCACAAGCTGTACATGTCTCAGACTGCTCAGGTGCGAGTGAGGAACGGAGAGTCCGGATGGGCAGTGTTAGGAAGAGGTGTAAGGCAGGGTTGCCCATCGTCACCGTTGCTGTTCAACGTACATGTGGAGGAAATGATTAAAAAGGCATGGGAAAAACTGGAGGTGGGAATTAAAGTCGGAGGGGAATTCGAATAATCGGTTAGGTTTGCTGATGACCAAGCATTAGTTGCTCAATCAGCCAAGGGGTTGCAAACATTGTTGAGTGAATTGGAGGTTCAGTGCGATAAATATGGGATGAGAATCTATATTAATAAAACAAAGGTTATGCAATTTTCCAGAAATAAAAAGGCTAAGCTGAACATTGAAATAGGAGGAGAAAAAATAGAGCAGGTAGAGCAGTTTACGTATCTCGGAAGTGTTTTTGACCAACACGGTGAAAGTAGTAGGGAAGTAAGGAGAAGAATAGCGCTAGGCAAGGAGGCTTTCACAAGGAGGAGTGAATTGATTACGGGGATGTTGATTAGGGAGGTTAAGAAAAGACTCGTAAAAACTTTGATATGGAATGCAGCTATGTACGGCGTAGAAACGAAGCAGGAGGATAGACGTAGACTGAAGGCTTTTGAAATGTGGGCGTGGTGAAGAATGGAGAAGGTGAAATGCTCCAAAAGGAAAACAAATGAGGAAGCACTGGAGAAGGTGGGTGAGGAGAGAGATTTTTGGGGGATATCCTATGTAGGCAGGTAAATGGATGAAAGCCGTATTGATCGGCAGTGGGATGAAGGTTGAAGAAGGTAATAAAGGAGATAATGTTAGGCAAACTAGGGAAAGCGCAGGGATTTCGGACGGGATGAAGGGAAGAAGGAAGTACTCAGTGATGAAGTGGGACCTGCTGTAGAGTATGTTGCTGGATTGTGTTTTGTTTGGAGTCACAAAATATTTATTTATTTGATAGTTGTGTCCATCCGAAAACCTACCTTAACCGGTAGATTACCTTTTAATAAGATGATCCACAGTTTAAAATGTGAAGTTGGCATGATAAATAAAAGCAGAGCTCCTCTAGTACTATGGTTAACGGCTTGTGAATTCCACACTCGAGGTAGGTAGGGGATTTGGCAACCAAAAAATCACACAAGTGAAGCTTAGGGTTTTCAGTGGCTTGACCCGGAATCGAACGCGATTCTGGTTACTAGCCCAGCCGTCTGTCTCCCTTCCGTCCACTGGACTACTTCTCCCCCATCTCATGGCCAAAGATCGAAAGTCAAATTTCTTTAGCAAACTTTATGGAAACGTGGTAACTTTATATTCCATTGTTTCAGGCTTCACTTCGTTGAAGCATTCAATATCCATACTATGAAGACAGACTTTGTACCTGATGATGCCGCAAGTCGGTGAAACACGTTGTACCATATAATAAAAATCTGTGGAAAAGTACAAATGGTATAGTTTTTAACGTTAGTTTTTAGTGTTAAAACAGAGTTAGCCAAAGTTGTTCAAACTTTAACAACAACAAACGAATTTTTTATCATATATATTTTACCTTTCTGTATTAAAATTGTTTTTATGCTATAACTAGTGTAAATCTTAAGACACGGAACGACACTAGCACCACATCGACGGGATGCAGTTGAAACTTTTAAGTGTCCGCACTAATCAATTAATATTCCGCTCCCTAACTACGGCTATATATGATATTGTGAACTGAATACCGGAGAACGTTTGATGGAGGTTTGTGATGTGGTTACAACAGCAACGTTTATAATGTTTCATAGTATCGCATGACAGCACATTTTCTTCTTTACTGCTTAAAAGCTTCGCTACGCAAAATACGAGGGCAGAATGAGAAGTAATACATACATGCTTGTAGAGCGTGAAAAAAATAAATAGCAAGATTGGGCAATAAGTACATTGAAGTACAATTTTTAAATTCTTCTCGGGATTTCATCCGGGTAATCTCCTCCATCTCCATGGCAGCGATGGAGATGGAGGAGATTACCCGGATGAAATCCCGAGAAGAATTTACTGCCATCATCCGCCGGGAGAAATTGAAGTCCTATACAATTTTTAAGTTTCAAAATCAAATATTTATTTTTCAACACAGTCACCGTTAAGTCTCACACATTTCTCCCAACGTTTAATAGGTTTTTCATTCCGTCACTGAAAAACTCTTCATCTACATCTACATAATACCCCGCAAACCGCCGCAAGGGAGTGTGGCGGGGGGTGTTAGGTCCCCACCCAAAAAAAGTGAACAAAGAAATACCGCATTCAAAACTAACACACACATGTAAACCCAAATCCACAGTAGTGCATACATTTACATAAACATCCTATCATTCTAAACGCATGCAAATACACATACCTCCCTTCAATCAACAAGCATGCAAGTACATACGCTTAATTATAACAAATAATTGTATCTTAGGATGCAGCAAGAAATTTATCCAAGAACGTGCAAGGTTTAAGTAAGTAGCAAGGTGAAATACCACCACCACAAGAACGTGCAACATAAAACGCTCTCCTACCCAAGGTGAGGAATTTGGCCCAACGCTGCAGGTAGGAGGAGGGCTCTCCCACGGAGAGGGACAAGTGATGGAAGGGGAAATTTAGGGTACCAAAAGCAGAGCAAACAATACCAGGCGGCGGGGTACCCCAGGCGACGCAGGCGGTGAAGGCGGCCGTCAGTAATACAGGTTGCTCAAAGCTACGCACTGTGGCTCATGTGGGAACAAACGACGCCTCAGAACGTGGATCCGAAGAGATCCTGCGCTCCTTTAAGAAGATGCACTCGGAGGTGAAACGGGTTGAGGCGGAGTTGAAGGCCCCTCTTCAATTAGGTATTTGTAGTATTGTGCAACGTACGGACCGCGGAAGGCTCGTTTGGAGCCGAACAGAGGGTTTTAACGAGATATTGTTGGTGTTTTGTCGGAAAATCGGAGCGGACTTCGTTGATCTGAGGCCTGTCCTCTCATTGTGTCGGGTACCCCTAAATCGCTCCGGGGTCCATTATACTGCCGTGGCATCACAGTGTGTAGCGCGTAGGTTACACGAACACGTTTCTAGGGTTTAGCATAGTTGGAAGGCAAGAGCGCAGGTCATATATTGGGATAAATGAAGTAGAATCCAGCGCTTTTTGTCACTTGAGATCAGGTTACGCCTCACAGATCCCAAAAATAACAGAACAAACGAAAACTTGCTTTAATACAACATACAACCCACGTAAGGTTAATAAAATTGGTGCCTCGAAATACATAAAAGATAATAATTTGAGTGAATGTAACACTTGTGCCTCTGTTCACCATGAATCCTCACGAAACAGTTTCCTGAGCATACATAAAACCATAAAAGAAAAAGTGATTGGCGAAATAAAAATTATACCATTAAATTGCCGCAGCATTAGAAACAAAATATCGGATATTCATCACATCTTTGTAAGTACAAACGCAGACATAGAATTACAATGCAACAATTTCAGAAAGTAAAAATCATTCCCGGTCAAGGCGAATGATTTTTACTCTCTGAAATTGTTGCATTGTAATGCACACGAAGCGGATGACTCCGTTAAAGTTACTGTTGCGGCATCTTCCGCAGTTTCTTGAAATTTGCAGACATAGTAGTTGGAACAGAGAGTTGGCTCACGGGAGATATAAACAACGAAGTTTTTCCAAGCGGTTTCACAATGTACAGAAGGCACAGACCTAATAGATTGGGTGGGGGAGTATTCTTAGCTGTAAAGTCACATCTTAGTAGCCTAAGATACGAATGCGATGAAAATAGTATAGAAAGCGTTTGGTGTAACATAAAGGACTACAATGACAGAAGCCTATTCGTGTGCTCATTTTATAGACCCCCAGATTCTAGTACAGATATTCTACATGAGCTCGACGGCCAAATATCCTCTCTTAGTAACAAGCACAACAACAGTATTATCATAATCGCTGGTGACACAAATCTACCGTCGATTGACTGGGACAAGTACTGCTTAGGAAAATCCGCCAAAAAATAGAGATTCATGCCAGGAACTCCTTCATCTATTCACAAAGCACTCCTTAGAAAAACAACCAACAGGTACCAGGTGCTGACGGATGACAGTACCACCGTACCTGCAGCTCCTACCCCTACTCCGAGGGCACTGCCTAGAGTAAGACATCAGAGCTCGGGAAGGGAGGGAACCGTTATATTAGGCAGTTCTAACGTCCGGTGTATAATGCATCCGCTGCGCCGCAGAGTCCAACAGGAGGGAGGTGTTGAATTCTTGTCGTCCTGGTGTATAGCAGGTGGCGGGGTACCCCAGGCGACGCAGGCGGTGAAGAACAGTTGTTATCTCGTGTTGTCCGTGGGAATGAGTCCTTGAGTCTGCTAGTTCTGGCACCTATTTCCCGAATTTTGTATACATGATCCAAGCGACCAATGTATGTTGGAGTGCGAATAATTTTCGAGACCTCGGTGCTGAAACATGCGGATCTGAATTTATTTAGCAAGTTTAACCTAGCATTGAGTCGTCTTTCTTTCAATGATTCCCAGATCAACTCTGTAAGCATTTCAGTGACGCTTTTCGTTTTATCGTAACAGTTTTCCACGAAACGAGCTGCCCGGCGTTGGACCTTCTCAATTTCCCGAATGAGGCCATTTTCACACGGATCCCATACGCTACATGCATATTCTAAATGGGGCCTAACAAGAGCGTGATAACAATGTTCCTTGACCTTGGAGTCACTTCTGCCGACAATGCGTCTAATAAATCCTAATTTTTTATATGCTTACCCGCAGACTTTACGCTCCTGGGTCCCCCAATTTAAGTCTTTAGTGAATGTAACACCTAGGTATTTCACCGTATCAACTACTTCAAGGTCAACTCCAGATAATTTGTAATCGAATTCCGTGGATCTTTTAAAGAAATTTACCACAGAACATTTGTTAGGATTGAAAGGCAATCCCCATTTTGAACACCATTCATTAATGCATCTAAATCACGTGCTAGAATTAAATGATCCTCATCCCCAGAAATCTCCCGATAAATCACTGTGTCATCCGCGAACATCCTTATCTTACTTTTCACTTCGCGGTTCAAATGGTTAACAAAAATCAAGAATAGTAACGGTCCGATAATACTTCCCGGAGGAACCCCCGAGGTGACTCGTACGCTGGTAGAACTAGCGCCGTCAAGGACTACCCTCTGTTCCCGCTCTGAAAGGAAGTCTTCAATCCAATTTATTGCGCCCTTGTGTATACCTGCGCCCTTTAATTTATGGATGAGTTTACCATGCGGAACCTTATCAAATGCCCTTTGAAAATCTAAAAAATCGCATCCACTTGCCTACCACTTTCACCCGATAAAAGTAAGTCATGTGTGAATAATCCTAATTGGGTCTCGCATGAGCGGGTTTTTCTGAATCCGTGTTGATTGTCACTTAAAAAGTTAATGTTATCAAGATGTCTCATTATGGAACTAACAATTATGTGCTCTAAAATTTTGCAACATATAGAAGTGAGGGAAATGGGTCTGTAATTGCCGGGGTCCTCCCTGTCACCACTTTTAAAAATAGGCGTTATTTGCGCGGTTTTCCAATTCCTACGGAATTTGCACTCAGTGAGGGATTTGTTAAATATAAATTCGAGGTACGGGGCAATGTTAGAAGCTAAGTATTTTATCACCCTAGCTGGTATGTTTTCGGGACCTGGGGATTTGTTTGGTTTAATGTCTTTGAGCAATTTGACAATTCCTTGCTCGTCCGCTGTTATTTTTGCCATGGGTTCAGTATATATTGTTTCTTGGAGATACGTGGTGGCTGCATCGTTCGTGAAGACGCTCTGGAAGAATTCGTTTAGAATGTTGGCTTTACCCTCACTGTCAGTATGAATGATATTGTTGCAGTCCCTTAAGCAAGCCACGGTTTGTTGACCCCCATTTACTTCCCTAACATATGACCAGAAAGCTTTGGGGTCAGTGTCCAAATACTCGCAGAGTACTTTACGTTTAAAGTCTTGTAAAGCGCTACGTAATTGTGTTTTGGTTTCAATTTTAGAGGATCTATACTTGTCCAAAAGCTGTTTATTGTCCAAGGGTGATGAGTTCAGGCCTGCTTTCTTTAACCTAGAGTGTAACGTTCTCTGCTTTCGAAAGGCTTTTTAACGCCTTTGTTGTACCACCTGGGGTCACGATTCGCTCTAACGTATTCTACAGGGATGAAATCTGTGATTCCTTTTTGCATTATTTTGTCAAACTGTGTCCAAGTTTCTTCCACGGAGGCAAGACAAGTGCGTTTTGAACTCGTGTAGTGAAGAGTTTAAATGGCTATCGAAAGTTTCAAAATCTGCTTTATGATAATTATAAATTTTTCTTTTTGGCTTAACATTCTTTTTTATTTCTACGTTCAAGTTGATAATAACTGATTTATGGTCACTCAAACCCTCGTCAGTTGATACACTACTAATGCGTTCCGGTGTGTTCGTAAGAAATAAGTCCAATTTGTTCTTTCCACGGGTGGGAGTGCGTACTGCTTGATGGAGCGAGTTTCTTTGAACCAATTTTAATAAGAAATTCCAACATTCGCGATCACGGGTCCGAGATTTAACGCTATTGCTGTCCCAATCGATACCAGGAAGGTTAAAGTCCACACCAGTTATGCTGACGCATTTATTATTTTTGCGTGTAAATTCTTTATTTGTTCATTGAGGGTATGAAGTGTTTGCAAATCTGAGTCTGGAGGTCTATAGAAAGAGCATAAATTAATGCTGGGTTGATTGGATCGCAGTAGGGTGCACCAAACACTTTCTATGTTATTATTTTCAAATGCAAGTTGTCTGCTTTAAAGATTACTTTTCACATCCACGAAATCTCCTCCTCCGGGTCTTGCACCTCTATCATGTCGGTAAACTGTAAAATTTATTGGGAAAATTTCTTATGCCAAGAACTGTAAATTTTATTGGGAAAATTTCTTTCTTAGCCAACTCTCTGTGCCTAATACTATATCAGCCGAATGACATTGGGTTATGTGCTCGAGATACGCTATTTTATTTTTGAGGCTTTTGCAATTTAATACAAGTATATTTAGATTGTTTTTCTCTTGAATAACGCACTTGTTTGTGTCTGACCGTAATTTACGACGCGTTTGTGGGGGAGTTCATGTCAAATGTCTTGCTACGTCAATGCCAGGGTTGTCGGTTACTTTTACATGTCGGTCGTATTTTGTATTAAAGCAAGTTTGTGTTTGTTCTGTTATTTTTGGGATCTGTGAGGCGTAACCTGATCTCAAGTGGCAAAAAGCGCTGGATTCTATTTCATTTATCCCAATATATGACCTGCGCCTTTTCTAGAAATCAAGACTTGACAGCTGCCTTCACCTCATCGTCCGAGGTGTAATGATTACCCTCGAGGTGTCTCTGGAGTTGAGGAAAATAATGAAAATCGCAAGGGGCAAGATCGGGGGAGGGTGTAGAATCGGTTCAAATTTCAGGTTTCGCAGAGCATCTCCAGTTTCGCACGAGGTGTGTGGACGAGCTGATTTGTCAAATTGAAAGATTATTGGCTCCAGACTTCCTTTAACACGACAAACTCGACGTCTGAGGTGTTTTAGAGTCTTTATATACAGAGAAGACTTACCATTGCCCCTCGTTTCAGAAAATCGGTCACATAAACTTTGTGTGCATCCCACAACACAGTCGAAAGAAGTTTCATCAACAATTATGGCTTTTCCAGGCTCGTAACCCCGAAATTTTACTACCCATCGATTTACAGTAGACCTATCAACAACATGGTCACAATAAACAGCCTTTAAACGACGATGAATCTCAGTAGGCGTCGTTTTTTTAAGTCACGCCGTTTAACTCGCGCTGACATAGCACTAGAACACGTCTCCATACTTCCGCTTCTTAAAATACTCAGGATGAATGCAACGTCCTCAAACCTGCGCATGCGTGTTGAGGGGGAATATTACTTCCACATGTCACCAGGAGTGCTTCTGAAGGTCTTTTCGTTTGTAGTCTACAAGCATGTGTGCATTAGTTTGCAGCCTACCCTCTTACTTTCAAATGTGGATCATTATGAGCAGGGCACTTCATATTCGCGGGATCAAACAATTCCCTCTCTTCGGTTCTTTTAAGCATGCCAATTGCCGTGGCTTCACATTCACGCGGGTCGACTAGGAAAAATATATCGGGACAACTACTTCAAAAATATGGTGCGAAATCATTTTGCAGGAATTTATGGTCCATTTATGATAATCGCCAATTTGGTAAATTTTCCCCACTACTTTTTAAATTTACGAATAGTTTTCAAACCACCCGTTCCATCACGAAAGCCACCACTTCTCTAAGAAAACTCAACAAAAGGATCACACAAAGTCTGCACTCTAATGACGAATCTGCTCTCCGGTTCATCAATCAAACAAAGCAAACTTAAAGGGCGCACGCGCCGTCGCGAACCCATGGCAACCGCCGTGGGTGGCATCCCGAGGGATAAATGAAGAGAATGAAAAAGGCACGGAAGGGGTGGTCGAAATCTCCGCAAGCGATCCCATTAAAATCCTCCGTCGAACCGTTCTCTTCTGTTTGGCGGGGATCGGTTTGTGCTCAGTCGGCCAAAGCAGTCCTAATTCCTGAAGAGGGCCGTCGTTCGGGAGACGATTCGGGCAAGATGAGGGGATGATAAAAGGAAGAAATCGGGAGCTGCGAAGGATGGAAGAAGAAAGAAGATTCTCCGGCGGAGAGAGGCGGAAGGCCATAAATGGACCAATTGCAAGCGCCATACATATGGAAAGAGCTTCACACTAAAATGTCGAACTCATTTTGGCATAAGTGTACCTTATATTTTTTCAATATTTGTAGACATATTTTCACTTGACGGAGGCCATTTTGGATCAAGCACGTCACGAGAATTTGCGGACTCATTTGTTTATTAATTAATACAGTTAAGGCAAATGGACCGAGATCGGTGCAAAATAATGCATTGGAAAAATGACAGAAGATACAAAAGTAACAAGTACACACCATAGAGAGGATCTGTGGGTATTTTCGTTTTAAATGAGACCAGTCGTCCTTTTGGCCCGTTTCCCTTCGCCCACTCACTGGCGAATTTGTGTATTCCGACGTGCTCGGGATGTCTGTGAGTGTACCTTGGTGAATTCCTAAATTAGCAGGGGGAGAGGGTGAGAAGTGCGGGGGGAGAAGGGGTGCTTGGGAGCGCAGGGAACGGCGTCCGGACGAGAGCGAGAGGGGAGGGGAAGGGGGGTGCGTAGGTGTGGGTGTGAACGGGGCGTCTAGAGGAGAGCGCGTGATGGATGGGAAGGGAGAGAAAGTGGCGCGCGTGTTGTTTCGTCGTTACGCCATTGTTTCAGTTAGACCTTTTGCCACCGCATGTTGTAATCTCATTATACGCTTCCTTTTCAGACTGTTGATTATATCAATTGCACGCGCATTATTGTCGCTGGGCTGGTTGACATTTGAAGCAAGACAATGCGCAGCCTTTGGTACAGACCAAACGTGGCAATTTCCCGTCGGGGCAGCTCGACTTACGACCAGTAGCAATTTCTCAGTTGAGTTAGGCAAACCGATTGTGCCAAAGGTGTTGTAAATATCGCACATCCACATGGATTGAAGGCAAGTGCCCAAGAATACTGCGTAAAACCCTTTTGTAAATTACGCCATCACTGCGATGAAAATTTCATGATTTTAAATATTTCTTGGCCAATAAATTGCATGACTTAACGCCATATTTTCTCAGGAAAAAATAACGTTTCATACACATTATTAATTAAGTCAAGGTGTGCCAGCATTGACTAATCAGTTCATCATCTTCATCGCCTTAGCCACTCAAGGACATCTAAATGGTATGGATTATAGTCTCGCTTCGGTCTTCGACGTTTTGGCCCCACCATAATCTTAGTTTGGCTTGGTATGAGAGGACATTATAGCACAGGATGCTATATGTCATCTACACAATATGGTGACCCTTTTTGTCTATTTGATACACAAGTAGACTCCACCCACGCCTCTTCTCGCCCGCGAATCTTTTCAAAAGGACATCATGAGACCCTAAACGCAGCGCTGACTACCACAGTGGACTTATGTTAAATAAAGGCACACTTAATAAATTAACTTCAAATCTTTTGTTAATTAAAGTGTTTTCATGCTCTATCCATAGGTTGTGTCCGATATCTGACCAAAACAGAAAGTGGTATTACGAATAAATATCATAAGGTCCTTAGAGCTGGTCTTGCAGTCATTTGTAAACTAGAAATTTTATAGCATGTTAAATCTCGAAAGCCGCGCAAAAATATAGGTTCGCTTCGTTTTTTATTAGAAAGCACGGTTTTTCTTGATCAATAACCTCGATATCATTCTTCAGAACGAGAAACTAAAAGGATAAGTAATCATTATTTGAGTTATTGGAAAGATTATCGTTTTCACACAACTTCCACATGATCATTGACACTATGTGGCGTTGTTGTAACTATCATATATTTATAATTGAGAACATGCCACACTTATCTGCACGCACTTTCCATTTTCCATTACCTCTATAACCGCAGCAGCTACAAATACAATTAGTCCAAAGGTGGAGGATGAGAAAAACAAGAATGCATCTTCATTTACGCATATGCATTTACAATGGCTTTTCACGAGGCTGGGAGATGGGTAATGGTAACTAACGGAAAAGAAGGAAGAGAAAAGGGAGATGAAAAGCAGAAAGGAGAAAAAGAGTGGCAAAGGGAAAACAAACGACGTTGAATTTCGTGAAAAATCTCATTTCGGCCTTGTTGTTCTAAGTCAAACCTAAAGGAATTTGTATAATAATAAAGTTTCCTTCCCCCGGCAGAACCACTCCAAAAAAACCTCGAAAACCAAAGAATTCCTCACTTGATTCTCTTTGTATTAATTTTCACTCGGAGGATAGATTAGAAAAATATAAATTCGCACTAAACGTGTAAGCAAGATTTACTGAACGCCTCTCGTTTCTGATATGTTGTTCGATGTACGTCTAAGGAATACATTCATTACATCACGTGGCGTTTGGTTGTTATTTCAAATTAATTAATTTTTTAACCACGCTCTATGAGCCATGACGGAAGATATTCGCTGGTAGTTTCATCAATTCAGCATCGATAACGGCCAGAATTTCTGATGAGTCCCAGTGGTGACTTGGTGACTTTTCTAGCAAGCTATTTATGCTGTTTCAATTCGAGCGTAGATCCTCTGACTGACTGATTCCTACTCTTAACCTATATTAATGCGGCACAATTAATGCCAATATCCACAAAAACCCAATTGAGTAGACTTCCTGCATTAACTCACTTCAGATTTAAGAGTCTTAATACATGAGCTTCGCAAAAAGCTCCATTGCTCATGACCAATAATAGGCCAATCAAAACCAACTAATGATATTGCCGCAGTTACTTTTACTAACATAATTGATCCCACCCACTGCTCACAAAATACACTTTTCCACACCTCATTAATTTTTCGGCTACTTATCATTCTCGACTCCATTTTGCAACACAAGCATTTTCGAATTTTCTTTCTATCATCCTTAAAATTCCCTATTCTATGTCTCCTCATCCAACGAATTCATCCTACATTCACGGGCATTCCAGGCCCTTTCTAACCCATGAACAATCTGAGGTATATACTTGTATTACTCTAACGACATCAATAACTCCTACTCTGCGTCACACCCTAGTTTTATTTTGGTCCCTCCAAAGTATTATCTCCATCTATCTTATAAACGAGAAAGTTAGGAAGAATCCACCTAAAGAATACTTTTTGCGCCTCACAGTTGGTGGTCACAAAGACAGCATGAACCAATACTCGAACTGCTCATACTAATGCTTCTGCATGATAAAATCACTAATTGTTGCAATGGTGACTGGTTACTTGACAGCCCTTCCTCCTCCCACACCCGCCCTTGACGGCTTGAAATATATTGATTTCTATTTGATTACCTGCTCCGCGATTTTTGAAAAGCCACAGTAATTTATCATTTCTCCATTGTTACCCTACGGAACATTCCGTCACTTTTCTTTGGTTAAATGATCCAGCACAATAAGCTTGCTCATAAATATTTCCATTCTGACCAATGTCATTCCATAATGTTCATTTTGCGTTTTTGTCCATTGAACGCACTGATTTTGTTTTGAGAATTTAGTATTGTAATAGTTTCATTCGCACACGTCACTATAAAATTGGCTTCAATTACGCTCGCATATTTATTTAATGATTTTAAGTTAACCAACCTTGTTTATTTATTAATCGTCTCTTCTATCTTTAAGAATAGAAATGAAGAGTTTTTTACATAATTTTTAGAAAGGCCGATAATTTTGCGAGAGCAAAATGGTTCTATGACGATACGGGAGCATTGCTTGCTCAAGATGGCGCTCTCGGCCAAACGCATTTGTGCTCGCATCGATCCTCTTAGGCACGTAAAGTAATCTCACTTGATTCATTCGCCACATTTCCGTGATTGTTGTTGTTGTTTAGAGTAAGTGTGTGTATCCGTGATCAAAAGATCCAAAATCCGTGTTCTAAAGTCTGGCAATAATCCCAACTCCGATCCGTTCTCTGCGTCAAGCACAAAGCCAAAGCCTTCTTTTCCACAATGAACACACTGCAAGGCAAGAGAGTGTGTGTATGTGTGTGCCTCTTGAATCGACGTAGTTGACTGTAACTACAACCTGGGAGCCAATACGTGCCGTTATACTCGTATGAATTCAAACGCTTTGTCTGTACACGCAGGTTTTTTCATTAATTTCACTCTAAAAATTCTCGAAATTGAAGGAGACGGGACTAACCATCAACCCCTTTATACCTCGGCCAACTACGTACCTAAGATGCAATCATCTTGCTAATACTTCTCATCGTACCACATGTTCTTGCAAACTTAGCGGTGGGAAAAATTGTGCTACCTTTATCTCAACAGATTTCAGAGAAAGGTGAATTTGATGTACGAATTCCCGGGGGGAATATGTCGTTATTGATGACCTTCAAAAGAAATATATTACATCCCAGATGGCCAAGATGCTCCACAGCAGATAAATGACTTCCGAGTTCATATCTAGGCACGTTTTTATTCAAGGAAAATTCTATGACCTGAAACTCAGTGATTCCTGTAATTCATTTTGCTCCTGTCAAAATTTTGAATGAGAATAAGAAGATTAAATTATCTGAAATTACTCAGAGCAATTTTTAAATGCTAAGTGGCATTAGGTCTGCTACTTATTTATAATAATAAAATAAAACGACTTTAATTCCCTCAAGAATTTTCATGGCGAAACATTAATTTTAATAATCTGCTGCTCGTGGAATATAAATAGATTGTAATTGCTAACTTAAAAACTTAAAAATGGTGGCGTTCCATTTTTCTCACGGTTTTACCCGAGACGCCTCATCCAGGGGCACCTTTTGTCCCTCCTCCCCTCACGAGGTCTCGCTCCCTCCCCTTCTATCTTCACACCGCAGTCTCCCTTCGACCCTCCCTGCCGGGGAATTATTATAATAAAACACGGCTCCAGCCCGCTGGCTGCATGCTCAATCCACTGCGAGGAGTCACCTGAAAAAGAAACGCACGCGGAAAACAAAACAAAAGAATAGTGAACAACAAAAGAGAGCACTGGGAAGCGAGGGAAGGAATTGTTTGAGGAAATGAGTGCAAACCTTCCGCCTGGTGGAGCCTCGTGCGACAACGGGGAGAATTAAGAGGTCTGGAAGATGCTGATAAAATACTGTTCCATTGCACAGTGTTCCTCGCCATTTCGCCAGCTCCACATGACATCCTTTGAGGAATGCCTCCAAAAATCCCTTTAAACATTGAACCCCTTACGACCAAAACCATATATTATGCAGCGTGCCACAGCAAAGTCTTGCGGCGGAGATTTTTCGAGCACATACTAAGAAAACCTATCGGAAAAGTCTGCAAGTTTGCATTAACTTGTCAATGTTCATGGAACCTCAAATTGATAACCCATGTTGACGATCACGAAGAATAAGAACAGTATTTCATTTATTTATACGGTTCTCTAATCATTCTAAATGTTTCATACGCATGTTCCTAGATACCATTTTGAGTACCGCAACTTTATATTTCTTGCACGCAGGATGTAATTCCTTCTCTTAGTTTTTTTTGTTAAATTCACCGTTCGTGCCATTGACAGTTCTTGGGCCATCAGGGAGATATGCCTAAAAGAACAATAAGCCTTTTATCTGAATTCTCTTCTCATCCTTAAAAGACTCCCACGAAATTAAAAGCCTTATCAGTCATGTAGGGATCGACGGACCATTTTTCATTTAAAAAATTAGCACTCGAATCACGCCCAGCTGCTGGAAAATATACATATTTTTTAAAGCTGTTATTTTATTGCCTTAAATTGTCATGTTTAAATAATGTTATCAATTGCTATTTTACAAAAAATGTTAGTTTTGAAAATGACTCCAGATGTATAAAACAAACAAACAAAATATTTAATCTGCTTGCATGTGAACACCACTGGACTATGTGATAATAATTGCATCAAAGGCAAAAAATGCACTTAAAAAAGAAAATAGGATACTTATTTCCCACTCCGGTTAATAAAAAGAATATTGTCACACCCTCGCATTGATTTTGCGTCTGCTCGTCTCTTTCTCCTGTGTTGCCTCGAGATTTCAAAATTATGACGGATAAAAAGGACCATGTTTCCCGTTAAAACTTTATCGGCACGTAGTGACACTTTGTCGGGGGCATATTCAGCAAAAACAGTACGAATCGGAGTCATTCTTGAATCATCGACAATTAGTTTAAAGAAAAATGAAATGAATGACGTAAGGGTATGTAATAGTTCCGTTCTTTCTTTCACAGCTCTGTAGTAATTAAAATTACCCAAACGGATGCGTGAAATTTTAATTTCACGCATCCGTTTACTATCGACTGGAAAACTCGTTTTTCATTTTATGATCCTTCACATACGAGGATATTAAGTACATCATCTGTATCTTAAACCTAGGTTTTCTCAGGCACTTACCTACCCACAATTTTAGTTATTTAATTTTGTTTGTGTGATTGACTGGTCCCTGCCATAGGAGGAATCCTTGTAAACCCTGAATGAGTGAGTGCGTGCGTTTCACAAAGGTCCGATACACCTGAGTGATTGCGTTTTTACCGAAGTCCCTTATTTTCCGTTTAGTTATTTTTTTGTGATTGGCGGGTCCCTGGCCTAGGAGGAATCCTGGTAAACCCTGAACGTGTGAGTATATGTGAATCACAAAGGTCAATGTTTTCGAGCACACCTGAGAGATTGAGGGACTGTGTATTCACGTAAGTTGATTTGTTTCTTTACATCCTTTAATAATTTTCATTTATTTGTGTGATTGACGGGTCACTGACATGGGAGGGATCCTTGCAAACCCTGAGTGTGTGTGAATGTGATTCACGAGAGTGAAAGTTATTTCATAACACACCCTCGTGATCGAATGGCTGTAAGTTTGTTTTATTATTTTTTATTAATTGTTTAGATTTGTGTGTGTGTGGTTTTTTTTCTTCTTCTTATCACTTAGTGCCATTCAAGTTTACGGTCCCGGAATTTTTTGTTTACATTGATTCACGACCGTGGCTACGTTCTTTGTATATTTAAATTAGTTCAGTACTAAGTTTTAAGAATCTAGTCATTATCAAGGTTATAACTATAGTCAAGCACTTTTAAAAACTTTTCTTTTTGCAAATGTTTGGTACAATATCTCTAAATCTATTGATTCCTCAATCCAGAGCTCGGAATTCTTTCAGGTATTAACCAACGCTGAATTAATTAACTAACATGAGCAGTTTCCACAGATTCCGCAGCAGATTATACGCAAAGGCAAAAAGAAGGTCCAAACAGATTTCCTCGTCATTGCTAACTAAAGGCTAGAAGAGTATCATCCATGACAAACGGAAATGACATATCTTCATTAGCATTGATATCTCTTTTTTTTTATTACAGCGAGGCAAATGGATGTAGTTATGCCTTTTGATTAGGTTTAGAAGTATTGTTTTTAAATTCGTATGTCCAGTTACACATTTATTTTCCAGTCAGTTAAAATTTCATTATTTTCATGCTTAAATCTAAAAATTCCTGCAAGATTACGTGGTTAAGGCATTGTAAACATTTCCAAATTAAATATGAACGCATTCACCCGTTTTGAGAAACTAAAGCTTGTAAAGAAAAAAATGAATGACATATAAAGTCATAGGAACTAGCAAATGAAACTGCTAAAGTACGATAAGTAGAAAGAAGTAATGTGTTACGCAAATTAAAAATACCTCCATTGAAACATATATATTGAGAAACCAAATGGTTCTGCACAAATACTCCGTTATAAACAAATATCAGTCATTAAATGAATGGACTACTAAATGTCAATTGAAAATATACCTCTAAAAAATGTATTTTTTAACTCATAATAACACGTTACTTATGATTGAGAAAATCCTAATTCTAAATCCGAACTTATAAGATGTCACCATATACACAAATACAAGACAACAATAAAATTTTCTCTCGATACTTGTACAAGCACAGAAGTCTAAAAGCATCAATTATATTTTTATATTACTATAGCGTTGACACAATAATCACTCCATATTGACTGCTTACTTCACATCGTACTCAAATGTTTGCTTTAGTTTTTTCAATAATTGATCCTGTTTTACACCTTCCGTCTCATGGCTTTCTAAATGTAATTCAGAAGTAATTTTACTTTTGAGTATTTTCTCAGCTGTTTCTTCATTCCACCAATATACTTTCGATTTTTGGTTCAACTTGGCCGATATTGTCTAATTGATAATTTTAATGAGAAACACATGTTGATCTATTGAAACTCCTGGATAATCTCTTCACAGTTTTCGGGATTGTTCTCTTTGATTGTTTTTGCTCGTTAATGCTCCCCATCATTTTCACTGCGCTGCAGAAGTGTTTATTTCACTCTTGATAAATTTGGCTCTATCAAATGTTTACGTAAATTTTTATTCCAGCCAAAATAATTGTGATATCCATGCTTATTGGAGGAAAAATCCAGGAAGAAGAAGTGATTGAGCTCACCCTGGGCCCGAGTGTCTTATCCTGAACGATAACGGACCTCGAACTTCGCCCTCGTGACTCCGTCCTGCGACAATGCTCATACGTATATTATAATTCTGGCAGTAAAACAATACCATCTTTTGAAAACCTGATTTAAGAAAGCAGTAAAATTGACGTAGTTCCACGGTTTTAATCGAGCTCTCCTCAAAGGAGCCTCTGATAGCAGGACGGAAATCAAACAGATGAAAAAAGGAAATGTTACGTGTCCACGACTTTGAACGGGCGCAGCAGCACCTTGTGAAACCGAGTCTAAGGTGTCCGCTTGTGAAATTAAAGTCTCACACAGAAAAAAAGGAGAATTAAAGTGAAACTTGTGAAATTAAAGTCTCACAAAAAAAAACTGGAGTCAAAATTGAATGTAACTTTCAGTTTATTTTTATAAATTTATCATTGTATAGGTTAAGAGGATTAAAACAGAAAATTTGGTAAAAAAAAGATATTGTCATAGATTCTCTTATAAATACGCCAGTTATCACTTCAAACGCAACGCAGAGCGGGGTAAATATATGAGCATCCTAGTGGTATTATCTCGAAGACTAAGTTGATTAACCGTAACCTCGTTGTTGCTATTCCTATTTGTTTAGTACATACTGCCTAAATTAACCAGCTCTAATTTGTACCCAACTACTTTAGGATTTTGCCTGAGTCCCATGTATCTGGAGAAACTCAATCTCTCGTATTTCTTATAGCTTATGTTCATACCGTGTCTCTCATACTGACCCATCCTTGAAATTATATGAACGCACAAGTACCCCAAGCTCTCGAAGATTTCGAATGAATTTTTCACTACAGCATTCCATCCTTTCAAACCCTGAGCGAGTGAGTGAGAGCAGTTCACAAAGGTCTTACACACCCGAGTGATTGACTAACTGCGAATGTGAACTCAGACCCCTTTATTTCTCTTTCAATTTTTATTTATTTCAATTTGTTTTTCATTCCTATGTGAGTACAGCGGGTCACTGACATAGGAGATATCCTTGCAAACCCCGAGTGCATGCGTGTAAATGTGATTCACAAGAGTGAGTGTTATTCCTTACCACACCCTAGTGATCGAGTGGTTGTAAGTACGTTTCCTTATTTATTAATTATATATCGTTTATGTGTGACTGAGGTACACGTGGGTCACAGTTTCCCAAACATATCCAAGTGTGTGTTCCCTATCTTTTCCCTTACCTGTCACTTTGTTTTTCCCTCCTCTCCAATGAAAAAACCTAGTGTCAGTCTAATTTGTCGTCTTGTCTTTTCCGTTATCCACCCACGGATATAACTAAAGACTATTATACTTAACACTATGCTGAAATATAATAATATGATTAAAGACAAATTAAAGAGAAAAAGGAATTCTCCATGCACAATAATATCCTCTAAATTTACTTTTATAAATATTTGAAGTATCACAATAGTCATAGTAAGGGCACAACTACCAAACAAATATTATGTGATTCCTAATAAAAAACAACCCAGCATCAGGTCCTTCTTCATTTCTAAGTACTTCCTTCCTCCCTTCATCCGGTCCAACACCACTATCCTGTTCGTATCCTGAGGTAATTATTAGGTAATCTACCGGTTAAGGTAGGCTTTTGGATGGACACAACTATCAGATAAACATTTTGTAACTCCAAACAAAACCCAATCCAGCAACCTAATCTACATCAGGTCCCTCTTCATCTCTGTGCACTTCTTTCCTCCCTTCATCCCGTCCAACATCCCTATCTTGTTCCTGCCCTTTCCTCGCTTGCCCAAAATTCTCCCCTCTATTACCTTCTTTAACATCCCACTATTGCTCAATACACCTTTCATCCATTTTTCCTGCCTCTTCTTGATTTCTCCCAACAATCTCCTCTCCTCCCCAACCTTTCCAATTAATTCCTCATTTGTTTTCCTTTCGGTCCATTTCACTTTCTCCATTCTTCTCCACACCCACATTTCAAAAGCCTCCAATCTACGTCTATCCTCCTGCTTCATTGACCACGTTTCCGCGCCGTACAAAGCTGCACTCCATATCAAACGTTTTACGAGTCTTTTCTTAATCTCCATATTCAACGTCCCCTTCATTAACTCCCTCCTCATTGAGAAAGCCTCCTTGCCTAGCGCAATTCTTCCCCTTACGTCCCTGCTACTTTGACCGTGTTGGTCCAGAACACTTCCGAGGTGCATAAGCAGTTCTACCTACTCTATTTTGTCTCCTCCTATTTCAATGATTAGCTTAGCCTTTTTCTTTCTGAAAAATCGCATAACCTTTGTTTTATTAATACTGATTCTCATCCCATATCTATTGCACTGAATTTCTAACTCACTCAGCAATGCTTGCAACCCCTTGGCTGACTGACAAACTAAAGCCTGGTCATCAGCAAACCTAACCGATTTTACGAATTCCCCTCCGACTTTCATTCCTACCTCCAGTTCTTCCCATGCCTCTTTAATCATTTCCTCTACATATACGTTGAACAGTACCGGTGACAATGGGCAACCCTGCCTTACACCTCTTCCTAACACTGCCCATCCGGACTCTCCGTTCCCCACTCGCACCTGAGCAGTCTGAGACATGTACAGGTTGCGGATCAGTCTCCTGTCTCTCCAATCCAATCCTATTTTCTGCAATGCACGCATTAATTTTTCCCAATTCACTCTATCAAACGCTTTTTCGAAATCTACAAAACAGGCAAAAACGTCCTGATTGTATTCCATATTCCTCTCGACTAGTGATCTCATTACTGTAATGGCATCACGCGTACCTCTTCCTTTCCTGAACCCAAACTGATCCTCCCCTAAGTAATCATTTGCCTTACTCTCTATCCTTTTGTTGATGATCCTGAGAATAACATTAGCTGCGTGGGATATCAAACTTATTGTTCTGTAATCCTCACATGACGAAGCCTTTGCCTTTTTTGGAATAGGAACTAACACCGATCTCACAAAATCTTCCGGCCAGATTCCTTCCTCATAGATACTACGAATCTGTCCATATATGGCCTTCTTCCCACCTTTTCCTAACCATTTCAACATTTCTACAGGAATGTTGTCCACCCCCACGGCCTTATTTGCTTTCATCTCCTTTAATGCCCTTTCTATTTCATCGTCGGGTGTGCCTGGACCTAAGCCATCTTCTTCTACGTCATGTTCCTTTTCTATGTCTAACCTTGTTGGCCTAAGTTCCCTACCATACAGTGTTTCTGTATATTCTTTCCATCTCTCTTAGATCTTTTTTGTGTCAACTATTATCCAACCCCGCTTATATGTAATTGTTAGCACGTATCTTCTCTTCTCACTTCCCGATAGTGATTTAACCTTGAGCACCAATTTCACCCTTCCTCTGTAAACTTTCCATATCCTCGCATTGCATTTTCCACCATGCTTCTTTTGCTTTATTTGTTGCCCTTCTCAATTTATTGTTTAACTCTTTGTACTTCATTTTGCCTAAATCTGTGTTTACATTCTTCCATCTTCTTCTCTCATCCATCTTTGCAATCATCTCATCCGTGATCCAAGGCTTCCTTATCCTTTTCCCCTTAATGGTTCCTATAGTGTCTTCTGCGGCTTTCGATATCACTTTCTTGATGCATTCCTATTTTTCTTCGATAATACCAGGCTCTTTACCGTCATCCATGATTTTATCTACAGCCTGCCGATACTCCTTCCTTGTTCATCCATTTAATGCTTCTACATTCCATTTCCTAACCCGCCGCTTCCGCTCCTGGGAAGCTGTGTAAATTTATCACACTGTTTCTAAACCTGTGCCTAACCAGAACATAATCTGGTACCTTTCTGAGTCAACTGGCATATTCCACGTATATCAACGGCTTTTGTGGTTTATGAACCATTTTTTGGCGATGACTAACCCCTGTCTCCTGCAGTACTCAATTGCTTTCTCTCCGCGGTCTCCTAATTCCTCGTGCCTAACCTATATTCCACCTCATCACCATCTCTTCTTTCGTCTACCTTCGCATTCCAATCCCCCCATCACTATCAAATGTTTCCCTGCAGGAACACACGCGATTATATCCTCTAACTAATCGTACATCCTATCGATTTCTTTCTCCTTATGGTTGCTTGGAGTCATGTATACCTGGACAATGACCAAGTTCGTCGGTTCTGCTTTAATCTCTACGAGTAATATTCTATCCGTTGCTTGCTCTATGTTGACTACGCTTCTTCCTACCTGTTTTTTTAATATTATGGCCACCCCTCTTTGGCTCCTATCCACGCCGGTGTATGTTATTCTATAATTATCACTCCAGTTATCCTTGCTATCCTTCCATCTCACCTCGCATACTATATACCTAAAATGTCAATATTTCCTTTTCCATATCTCGCTTAATATTCTCTAATTTTCCTGTTCTAAAATTTTAATTAACAACTACATAATATCTTTTAATAGCAGTGAAGTGAACGTGACTATTGTAATATATCTTAAATATCCATTTTATTTGCGAATTCCTTTTATCTGTTACATCCAGTTAAGCAACGATACCGATAAGCGGAAAAAGCTAATTCATGCTTGTGCTTATGGATGGGTAGATATGAAAAGCATCCGCATGTGTGTGTAATGAAAGTTTTATGAAAAAATATTGGAAGAAAAACGAAAGCCTCCAAGTTGAAATGAGTGTGGATGGATGGAAGATATCTGAGGATACGGTGGATAAATACCTATCCGTGTCGGAATTAATGAAAAAATAAAATATAGAAAATGATTAATATACGTACTCCAGTATTCCCTCTTGTATTCTTCACCTGATAGTGACCCTCTAATAGGAAGGACATCTCTAGGTAAGGTACCACGTGAGGAGGAAGATCCAAACCTTTTTTCAAATGACAAATTTTCCAATGTTCTCATGAATCAGTATTTCCCTTCATCACCACGAATCATCAATTCAAGTTTTGGTTTGTCGCAACCCTCCCATTTCCATCCTGCTCCCTATACATCTCCTCATTCCCTCATTAGCTCATTGCTCAAGCATTTTCCACAACTTGCTTCTCGTAGTTTATCCCTTATAACTCTTCCCCTTCTGATTTTCTTTGAGTATGATCTTCAGTAAGTCATCGTGTTTCAGGATGCGCCTTGATAAGCGACAAGAAGAATCGGGACATTGATTGCTACGTCTCGATTCTTCTTGTGAGTGTTCTTCACAGGTTTCTTCCTTTTCCCATTCTCCGAAGTGCTTCTACAGTTTTTACTCTATCCACAAAATTGACAAAATTCTCCTGTAGCATCGCATTTCCAGATTCTTCAATCTTCTTTTCTCAACTGTTCCATCGTCAAAGGCTCACCTACGTAGAAAATTGGACTCCATACGTATTTTTTAATGAATCACTTGATCATATCTATGATAGTACTGTATGAATATGGAATGAAGAAATAAACATGACATATCCACGACACTCAGAAATAAATAGTCCTTAGGGCCATCAACTACACCCCTTTAAAATATATAGAATATCTTGATTGACACCTCCCTTGCTCCTTTCATCGCCAATGATCCTGCTGCCCAAATAGCCAAACCCTTCCAATTGTTTCAACGTATGTTTCCCCAGTCTTACTTGGAGACTGTCTTTCCTGCGTCGACGGCTTACTATTACCTCAATTATAATCTTGTGTCCCATCTTGATATTGCTCTTTTTCATCCCCTTCTCCGTATCTGCCAGTGTTATTACAAGGGACCTGATGATGTATGTTATAACGAAACCTAGGTAGTAAAAATTAAAAAGTTTATGTGAAAAGTAAAGTGGTTTTATTATTAAAAGTCAGTTATTACAAGGGCTTCTTGCTTCCCTGCCATGTCACCTGCAAATCCTATCATACAGGTACCTGTACTTATCCTTACTCCAACGTCTTGTACTTCTCGTATTCCTTCATTTTGTGAATCTTCTCAATGTTCACAGTAAATATTGATGGTGATAATAAGCAATTTGCCTTCCCTCTTATTCCATACACGCAACAAAGATAATTACTACCACCTGTTCTTTACAAAGAGCGTGTATCAATATCCTGTCATTATACGTATATAATTTCTTGTCGATTATGTGACAGCATATCCCAATTCACGTCGACTAAAGCTTTCTCCAGAACAACGAATATAATATGGATTGGTTGATATTCCTATATCCTAATCTCTGCAATGAGGCTGAGAGCAAAAGGAGCTTCTCATATTACTTCACGTCTTCTAAAGTCAAGTCGGTCGTCATTCTTCCACACTTTTCTCCATTCTTTGATAGTTTTCTTACCAGAATGATCTTTCTGAAGTTTTCCCGTTTTTCTGCCTTTTGTTTTAAATATTGCGACGATTACATTCATTTTGAATGTATCGTTATTTATCATCTCATATTCATAAAATACATTAAGTTTTATCCCTGGGTTAGGGTATAATGTCCTGAATTTTTTAACCGTTCCTATGGTAAGCCATCGATCCTTCGTGCCTTATTTGCTCTTAAGCCCTTTTCTGCAGGGTCTAATTCAACCCTGAGGATATTTTCTCCTCCACCAACCACATGCTCATCTTCCAGTATCCTAGCATTTATTTTCAGTCTTCGATAATTTTCAATTACCCTTTCCATCTCCTCGCGTTACCTTCCCCTTTAGTATGAATTTCGACAACGCTATTCCGAATGCCATTGGAATTTTCCCTGCGATCATTGAGCTAGGGTCTCACAGTTCTATATGCTGCAACTTTTCCTTTCATAAGGAGTTACTTACATTTCTTCGTGCAGGGCCTTCGTCCATTATTCTCCTGCTTTTCTCACTTTTTGGTTCATTTCATTTCTGAACCTTTAGTAGCACTTCTATCCTTCCTCAGTACTTGAGTTTTTGTCATTTATTCTCTCTTCTCCTGGATTAAGTGTATTATTATGGTTTCTTTTTCATAGGTTTGCCTCACCATGCAATTTTTTCGCGGATTCCATGAATCCATGCTACGTCCCATTTCTTTTATTCCTTCTGTGTCGTATTTTTTTTCCATTTCTTCCTTCGGTCAACTTTGGAAATCCATCCTTGGTACAGTTTTTTCAACAAGATATACTCCCACTGGGTCTTTAATCTTTACTTTTGCTTCTTGAATATGGAATATCTCGTAATTTGCGCTTCTTGGATTTTGAATGTCACTAAATTACGATGTTTACTTTGACTTGGAATATTGCATTCCAGTCCCCAAATATGATTAGTTTGTCTTCTTCCTTGATATGCTCATTACTCTAGACATTCCCAGCACGTCCTCTACTTCGTCATCTTCGTAGTTTGTCTTGGGCGTTCAAACTTGTAATTACGGTGTCGTTATGTTCGTTGCTATGCCCTTCGCTGATGATTCTTTCACTACATTGCAATAAGCTGTTCGCTCTCATTGCAGCCCTCTTCCTCATTATTTGGATACTTAAACTACCACTTAACTTACAACCAAATTTCCGTTCGGGGAGACTGCGTCAGCTATCCTGTAGATAACTACTCAAAAGGTTTCTCTTTGTCTTGCCGTTTCATTTCAATCGCATCCAGGACGTCTAGGTCCCATTCACTTAATTTTTTTGAGTCTCTGGCCTGCCACATTCCCGGACAAAACCAAGTCTCAATTATAAATTGATCGACACTGATTATTGGAGTACTCTTTGAGCAGTCCACGCATGGAGCTCCAAATGGGGACTAGTTATCTGCGGGATATTTACCTCGGGAGGTGTTCATCCCCTTTGTTACTTTACCCATTTAAAAAAAGGGAAAATTTGTGAAATTCTGCCCCTCGGGAAGGTTACGCAGTGGTTTTCCGTTGCCTACCGCAGTTCAACAAACGTCAAGTAACATTCACCACGCCTGCATCGAGATGAGTTTGACTATACCGACGACCACTGTGGTCGTTCACTCATATAGAGTACGAGAGTAATCCCAGAAGTACCGACCCAACAAAGAAAACAATAATTTTGGAAAAAAATGGGTTTATTTTTAAAATCTCCTTTTAGCTCAATACACTTTTCCCAGCGATGTTCAATACGTTCGATATCCTTTTTATAATTAGAACTGTCTTGCTCCTCAAAATAGCGAATGACTGCCGACATCACTTCTTCGCGGTTGAAAAATCTTTGACCACCCCATTATTTCACGTTTGTGAAGGGAAAATAATCCGAGGGGACTGAATCTGGCAAATAGGGTGCATGAGGTAGCAATTCAAACCTTAATTCATCAATTTTAGCCATTGCAATAACAGATTTGCATTACCTTGATGAAACAACACTTTTTTCATAGCCAAATGCAGCCGCTTTTGCCTGATTTCCTCGCTCAAAGGTTGCAATAAGTTCTCATAATACTTGCCATTGATAGTTTTCCCTTTTTCAAGATAGCCAATGAAAATTATCCCACGTGCACCCCAAAAAACCGACGCCATGACCTTGCCTGCAGATGAAACGATCTTCGCCATCTTTGGAACCGGTTCTCCCTTTGGAATCTATTGTTTTGATTGCTCTTTTGTCTCGGGTGAGAAGAATGGCCCCATTTTGGTGAAGTTTTCTCGGGTCTTCAACCGGGTCAGGGGTTCCATGATGGCCGACGTTTCGATGCTCGACTCGTGCATCGTCCTCAGGGATGGATTCATCATCCCTGAGGACGATGCACGAGTCGAGCATCGAAACGTCGGTCATCATGGAACCCCTGACCCGGTTGAAGACCCGAGAAAACTTCACCAAGCTCATTCGCCGGGAAAGCACCAGATCTTACTAATGGACCCATGTTTCATCCATAGTTATGAAACAGCGCAAAAATTCTGCTTTGTTACTGTGAAACTTTGCTAAACACTCAATTGAAACATCTTCACGACACTGGTTTTGGTCGAGTGTGAGCAAGCGCGGCACCCATCTTGTACACAGCTTTCTCATGTCCAAATTTTCAGTTAATATGCGATGTACTGCACTTTTTGAAATGCCTACTATGTCTTCTAGCTCGGGCACTTTCAGTCGACGTCATTCAATATCACTCTGTGGATTTTCTTCACTGTTTCTGGAGTCGTCACCTCATTTGGTCGACCAATGCGATACTCGTCTTGACAGACGTGCAGCCCCATTTAAACTCAGCCACCCAATATTTTACTGTTGTAAACAAAGGAGCAGACTCTCCTAGAGTGGGATCCAGTTCAGCTTTTATATTGGCTGGGCTGAGGCCTTTCAAATAAAAGCATTGTATCACATAGCGATGAGCAATTTTCTCCACTTTCACAAATTCACTGAAAACGTTCACTATTGATGCCTGCCAAACAAATACTAAACGATATGGTGTCTTCAAACTTGAAAAATATGTTTTATAGATTGCATCCTTTCTAATAGAGTGTAATTTTTCAGCAAACTACCTTCATCTCTAAGTCAGACCGGGTACTTCTGGGGCCATCCTTGTAGTCTTACTTCAGTAGGATTAGGAGAACGCCTACGTCCTCCAAGTATTGCAGCTTTTTGTCTACGATTGCACAAACTTTGAGTTCTTTCACTTTTTCATATTTCGCAGCTAACCTCTAAATACGCATATTTAGTTCGCCAAGATCACTCGGCGAGCGCACTCTAAGACTTAAAGCCCAGCCACGACTGGACTGCAGCAGACAAAATTTAAAACAACTAGAATGCCTGAATTAAGCCAATTTAGACATAACACCATATTTTGCGAATAGAAACCAATTTGGAATGAATAAAAGAGTTTTCCAAGTGGAGATAATTTCACAGGATTAAGTAAAAACACAGAGGGTTAAAATAAAATGAAGGCTACGCTCCAGGTGCATGGATTAAAATGTTGAATTACGCAACGAGTTTTTTTTCGGGAGATTTCATCTGTAAAACGTAAAGAGAATCTTCCCAATTTCCCACCATTTAATAAAAATGATTAATAAAAATTTTCATTCAAAATTATGACGACAAGTTTATTGTTCTCCTGAATATTTGTATGAATCTCCGTGATATAGAATTTCTCGAGCTTTAGCTCGTTGACAAGACCTAGTAAGCTGACCCAAAGCTTGTGGATTTAAATCTCGTATTTCATCATGAAGTGGATAGCATTATATGGATTTCTTTTGCATAAAAATACATTAAAAATTAGTACAATTACCACTTATTACCAAAGTTATCTCAATTTATGTGATATTTGTATGACAACCCCAATTATTCAAGTGCAAAGGATCCTTAACTTCCAACGATAATCTAATCCGAATGAGTGGTCGAGTCAAGAGTAATGGCTGACTTAAAATATTTATATTAATTTGAAACTCGAAAGCCTCTGGGAATCGAGGAAAGGCTCCACACTCTCTACTCATAAACGACGCTCCCAGCAGTCCAGAGCTTTGAGTCCTCTATTATTTTCAAGCAGATCCCTAAAAAGATCCTACTTTTATGTTTTTAAATCCCTAGAAATCGCTTAAATGCCAAATGTTACCGTAAGGATAGACATGGTATCATTCCCTCCGAATAAAAAGACACGTTTCAGGCATGATATGGTGGATTAATTAAAATTGTCAATTTTCAACAAAATAAAATTTAATGCCACCGGTTTCAATGTTACTACATCATCATCAGGTAACAGTCATAACTCAGAGTCCAGTATAAATTCTAAAGAGCAATAAGGGGAGGGTGGAAAATGGGGGGAAGAGGGAGAGGAGGTGGAAGGCCGCATGAGTGACTATGTGAGTGGGGGAGGAGAAAGGGGTGGGGAAGACTAAACAGTCCGGAGAGAACGTCCTGGCCGAGATGGAGGGGATGTCTCGTTGAGGGTGTGTCCCACGATGCGGCGCCATGCTCCTAGGGCCGCGGAGAAAGCGGATGAAATCGGGAGATTTTCCCCGGGGTCGTTGACTGGGCGAAAGGTATCCATGCACAAAGAAGTGTGTAAAAAGGGGTAAAGATTTGAGATCACTTGTATCATTAAGGTTCCAAGGGGGACGCCCTAGCGAGGGTTTAGGGAGGGGTGGAGGAGGGATTTTTCACTTACAAAATGTCAAAGAGAGGGGGGGGTGGATGTCGTCCTAACCGCCATATTTGCCAAACATCTACATGATTCCAACCATTTCTGCAATTTCGATTTCAAAGTGCTTCACAACCTGGAAAAAGGAAGCTGGATGCCATGGAACAGCTGGAAATCATACATCGCAAGGACTTGGACCTCATCAATGAGGTTCAATTTTTATCTTCACCCTCCCCCTCCTCTCCATCACCTTCCCACGACGCACATGTGACCAGTGATCCCTTGTCCTTACTCATATGAAATGTCCTCCCCCTGTGAACACGGAGACGTGCTTTCCCGAACAAGGTGGGTAGCCCTAAGTCCCTACCCTCTTTCTTCACGGAGCAAGAGGGAAGGTTCTCCGCCGCGCTACTCTCAGCACAGGTCACGAATCAGTATCCCATACGAATATATTAAATAGCGTTGACAGAAGAGGAGATGATCGTATATTCTGTCACCTATCGTTTGGGTATTTTCTCAGCACGATACCCGGCGTCATAATTCACGCAAGTGCATTTGCATTTGTGAGTCAGCCCGATCAGTCCAGCAGTCCCTTCCTCGTCCCTCTCATACTGATCCGGCCATGTTGCCTCGCAAGCACTGGTCACCATCTTGAACACTACTCGTACTTTATTTTTCCATAATGGCTGTGTCACGTGTCATTTAAACATCGTAAATACACTTTTTTTTTAATTTCATGAGAAAAATTAGAAAATTATATTTTGTAAATAATTACTCCCATTTTTCCTGACTCTTGAACTTTGTTACCCAAACAAAACAATTTTATTTACTCCCCAATCTGGCGTCACTTGGTGACAAATCTTCAAATGAAAATTGAAAAATAAACAACTTGGTTTTTCCACATAGAAAATATTTAATTCACTACCTAGGTCTCGGAAAGACAGTCCCCTCGCGAGACTGCTTTGTCACTCACGTGCTTACGCAATTCTGGATAGAACAGTTAACTTCCCAACGGATTATCGGCAGAAGTGTCACTGTCGGCATGTCACGTGTTGGAATTCCTGGTGGCGCACCAGTAGAGAGCTCTATTCCGGAAGGCGAAGAACTCTCTCGCCTCCTGAACTCGGCAACGCGTTTCTGCAAGGGCAAAGAGGGGCGCCCTTCTCGAACGGAGGTAGACGAAGACGGAAGGAGCCAAGTTAGATAAGCGCCATATCTGGCCGCAGAGTGGACGACACGGAAATCTATACATGTATCCCCAAGCATTTATCCGTCTCTTTATTCAAACGGCGTCTATACGTTCCAAGAGTGCGGAGATGTCGGGAGAGGGGCAACATTGGAGAGCAATGTATGCCGGGAAAACCCAACTCAACTGAGGTTCTCCACCCGTCCCTACGACCTCCCCCACCAACCAACCCCCCTTCCCCCCCTCGCCCCTACACATCATGATTCCTTTGTGACTTCCCTCCTCCAACCCTTACACAGTCGTCTTTGCCAACTTTCTAGGGAGTCGGCCGTTGGAGAGTCCCTCATCTGGTGGCGAACCCTTGGCAGACGGGGGAGAAATGAGCAAGTGAAATCATACTTTATCAATTTTATTAATTAAAATTGGCATTTTTCCACAAAACAAAAATTTTTTTAGTTACTACGACCAGTTTCGATGTAACTACAATATCTTCTGGTGAGAGTCATCACTCAGTGCCTAGTATATATGCTGAAAAGCAAGTAAGGGGAGGGTAGTGGAAAATGGGGGAAGAGGGTGACGTCACGTGGGTGACATATGAGTGGGGGAGGAGAACAGGTGGGGGGAGGAGAAAGGGGTGGGGAAGACAAAACTGCGGAGAAAACCTCATGGTTGGATGTAGGGGGGGTGTCTCGTCGAGGGTCCCTCGGTGCGGCGCCATGCTCTTAGGGCCGTGGAGAAAGGGGATGAGTTCGGGGTTTACCCCGGTCGTTGACTGGTGTGTGAAAAGGAGTAAATATTTGGGATCACTGTCTATATTGTTCCAAGGGGGACGGGGGAAAGCCCTAGCGAGGGTTGGAGTAGGTATTTCACTTGCAAATGTCGGCGAGAGGGTGGGGGGGGAGTATTCCCGCAGCGTGGGCCTTCCCACATCGTCTGTGAAGAAAGAGGGTGGGGACAAAAGGCTTCCCGCCTTCTTCGGGAAAACATGGTCAGAGCTTGCACAGGGGGATGGGGGAAATTCCAATGGATAAGAATAAGGGATTATTGGTCACAAGTACGTCGAGGGAAGGTGATGGAGAGGAGGGGGAGGGTGAAGATAAAAATTGAACCTCATTGATGAGGTCCAAGTCCTTCCGATGTAAGATTTCCAGCTGTTCCATGGCATCCAGTTTCTTTCCTTTGGTCAGGTTGTGAAGCACTTTGAAATTGAAATTGCAGAAATGGTTGGAATCAAGAAGATGTTTGGCAAATAAAGAATTGGTATGACCTGTGATATAACCTTTCCTGTGTTCACTGATGCGTGTCAAAAAACTCCTGCCTGTCTGGCCAATGTAAATAGCTCCACACTCACACCGAATTCCATAAACACCACTTTTGTTATTGCAAAATATAGGGTCATTATTTGAGCATACTTGGGCATTGTACAGATTATTGGGGGTATAAAATGAAATGAGGAAATGATCTTTGGGAAACCTGTTGGCGATTTTGTGTGACACGGAGTTATGGAATCGGAGTTTGCACCACTTGCGCTCTGAAGCAGTAGTGACCGCGAGGGAAACACTTAACTTTAGGGCCTGTTTCTTCAATTTTTTCTTTATTAAATTGTCTATTAAGTTGACCTGGTAACCATTTTTGAAAGCTATGTGTTTTATCGTCTTGACCTCTTGTTCGAAGTTGGATTTGGTCAAGGGGATACTGTTTGCCTGTGGATCTTGGAATTGAAGCGGGCTAGTTTGTGGGCGATGGGGTGGCAGGAGTCTGATGGTATCAATTGATCGGTGTACGTGGGTTTTCTAAATATTAAAAAAGTATGTGTGTTTTCTTTAATTTCAATTGTTAGATCCAGAAAATTGATTTTATTGTCCACTCCCGATTCCATGGTGAAAATTATGGATGGATGAATGGAGTTGAATTGAAGAATATGTCTAGCTGTCTTTAACTGCCTGTCCAGCAGCATAAGATGTCATCCACATATCTACGCATACCAATATAAAATATTATTGATGAATTTATCTTCACTTAGGATCTTGTCCTCCAAATTATCCATGAAAATTTCGGCGAGGATTGGGGAAAGAGATGACCCCGGGAAAAATTTTATTTTATGGAAAATTGCCAATTTTAATTAATCATGATATTCCACCATATCACGCCTGAAACGTCTCTTTTTATACTTGATCAAGTTACATAGATAATTGTTATATTTATTTCCTTAAACTTATTAAATTGGCTAAATGAATACGAGGGCTGTCAAGAAAGTAACTTAAGTTTCGGCCTAGAATGTTTGGTGGTTAGGGCTAGAGTTACCATATGTGGTGTATAAACGTCCCTACGCTCAACACTACGCATCCTGATGTGGTAGCGCGTGTGCAGTCTGTGGTTCTTCTACTTTGCTCACAAAACGAATTGTTTACATGTGCGCGGTAATAGAAAATCCCACTATTTGTCGTTGCGTAATTACCTTATAATGTTGCGTAATTACCGACCTACCTCCCTATGCCAGATCGGTCGTCTGTACGGCGGGCGAATGGTCATATAGGTGGGACGAAGCCCGAGGCGGCAGTCGTTCGGGAAAGCTCGAAAGTGGAGGTGCGCCGCCAGATCTCTTCTCTTCCGCGATTGACACTTAATCTTACAGGAACATTGAATAAGAAAACTGCTCCAAATTTGTTCGATCCATAGGATGGAGTGTGGAACGTTTGGATGACATTAATCAAGGAGGGGCAAACGACTCTTAAAGGTTCCTCGATGTAGTGGCACCAAAAGATGGACAGAAACGTTAGGAAAAACGAAGGGAGACCTGGTTTCCTTTTAAAAATATTCCGTACGGTAGGCTATTAAATTATCATTATGCCACTGGTCCAGAATGTATCAAATTTGCTTGATTCGTTTCTTTAGGACATTTCCATCGATTGCATTCGGAGACAATCCATTACACATGACGCGCAAGGATAAAAACGGAGAACAAGAGCCAATCGAATATCATGATTGATGAATATTGCAATGAGAGGCAATATTAAGAAGAGGGAAATTGAAGGGGTTCACTTTGAATCACAATGATTCATTGAAGGTAGCAAGAGAAGCGTAGATTAGAAATCGGTAAAAAGTGTACAAAACGGAGACCAAGGACGAATCACGATCAGAGCATGGAGACGCTGTTGTGAAAAGCTATTAAGGTGGCAGACTAAAATAATCCACGCCTTGACTGAAGTACATTGCTGGCTATAGTGAGGCCACAACAAACACCTAAATCCTAAAAAAAAATAGGTCTACTAAAAATTACATAAACGTACAGCATTGCGTAATGTGGTCGAGTTTTCTCGTAATGGATACCCTAGGGACAGAATCATTCATCGCAGGAGAGAGCATTTATGGCCCTGCTCAACCAAAAATAAATATCGCTACCTTCAATGTGCAACTTCAAAGTAAGGAATTCAGAATACCTCTATAAAAACAAAAAGAGAAATTATCTAGCAGAAATATAGTTTCCATGGACTTTCATCTGCAATAATCTTTGTAAAACTGGACATAATTGGAGCAATGGCAACATTTTTGTCATTGACTACAAAAAGTAATGCATAAATGTCCATAATTCCGATCCTGCGCAGCCAGCGCGTTAGCACAGGCATCATGTTGCAAAGTTTTGCATTAGGAAATACGTGTGTGAATTTTTTTGTTGGTTGTTATTGTGTAAGAAAAAGTTAGGAGTGTACAAAAGAATGTGTTTCATGCTCATTAGAAGACATTAACCTTAATTGATTTCAACTACGTATTATCAATTAATGTTCCATTTTTATCGAAGAAAAGATAATTAGAATTTTAACTTTCAGAACTATGTCAACTGATCGACATGAATGCCACACTTTTTCTAATAACGCCCACGTTTCTGTAGAGCTGTCTTGACCCTGACACAAATGGATTAAGATTCTTCATATTTGCCACATTGGCACCACTACGAATCAATCCTCATAACATCCTGCCAACCACCCCTCTGGTCCCCTCCCCCCCTGGCAACGGCATTTCTTAAAAGGCATTATTGTTGCGTCCCGAGAGTCGTCATTGTCTCGACTTCCGATGGCAGGGGAGGGGAAGGGAGGAGGAGGCCGGAAAGGGAGGGCGTGTGGCGGGAGAGTGGAATTGTGGGTGGCTGGAGTGCCGGTGACGTCATAGCCTCCGTCGCGGAGGAATGGAAGGGTTGGAGATGGGGGGGAAGAGGGAACGGCTCCGCGCACATGGCGCCACCCATTGTCGCCGCCCAACCACGGGGGAGGGGGAGCGATCCCTCCACCCCGTGGTCGGCCACCGCTCTCATGCGGGGAGGAGAAGCGGCGTCGCCGGTCGGACCGCGGATATTCATTCGAAAACCCCTCTCTTTGGCGCCCCCCCCCGCCCCGATTCTAATAAAGCGAAGTGGAGATCCGCTCTCGCTAGCAACCACAATATGGGCCATCTGGTCTGCTGGGTTGAGGAGAGTGGGGGAAGGGGGCGAAAATCTCGCACCGGCGTAAACGGAGGCGGGAAGGAAATAAGCTAACAGGCGCGGGAAACGGCGGATCGCTCCGGAAATTTGGTCCAACGAAATAATTTAGAGAATCCCTCGAATCGCCTTGGCACCAAGGAGGAGGACTCGGAACTCGGTCAGCGCTCAAGAATTCAATCTCCGACAGACAGTATACATGAAATGCACTTGGGCAAACTGTTTTCTTGCGGTGCCGCGAACACATTGTTTCATTTTTTTCCGCAGCATAGGTTACGCATGTAAGTTCTGTTGGAAATACATATGTACACAACCATGCGATTCACGCGATTGCTACGAAAAGATATTTATGCCTGTGACCGTGTTTGCTGTGAACTCATCCTTGGTCCATTGACCGTTTAGAGTTGGGGCAGGGAACAGCGAACACCATTTGAAGAGTTCCGTCAAATGTAATTATAGGTTACACGACTCACAAAACTCTGAAACTAAATGTCAACTATTTCCCAAGGTCATATGCGCCTGGCACTAGAGGTTAAAAGGGAATTAACCCCAGTGGTGCTCGTCAGAGCGGCTCGTGTACCCATTTATCCAGGCTGTGATAACTACGCCCTTGTTCAACGAAATTTCTAGCATTGAGGACACGAAGAACTCTAATTTAAACACGCTTGCTTTTACAGCATTATAACGGCTTTAAATATTCTACTTTTCACGCAGTCTAATTCTCTCTCTGTTTGCCTGCAGCAAAAAACAACCCCAGCATACAACGAAGAATGAAAAATGAAGTCGCAGTGTTTTTAAATATGTTGCTAACTTAATTTTTATTAATTTTTCATTCTGCAGAAATTAATTTTTTTGCAAAATATCATCTGTCACACATATCCTGTGATTTGAATTTTGATAAGGATAATTGGAGAAAAAATATTCGAGAAAATAATTTATTTAATGGACTTCACATTTTTGGAACACAGATTTCCAGATCTTTTTAATTTCTTAGAACATAACAAGCTATTTATTTTTTTCCCGCGACAGATGTTTCGGATAATCTTCCGCTTCAGGATTTTTTCCGCGGATGACCAAGCTAATAGACAAGAACGTTTCAAGGAACTTGGTGGGAATTTTTCTCCTAATCTCTCTTTCCATTACCCCCTCTCATCCCCTCTGGGGCGCCACAAATAAGGGAGAACGACACTTGGAAGAGCCACTCGGAGGCATTCCAACTGATGTCTACACTCCTGTCCTTTCTGCGAAGGTCACCGGAATCCAAGATCCCCCCCCCCCGATTGATTTAAACAAGTAAGTTGTTCATACTTGTTACTTGGCCGATTGGAATTTATCCGGCGACGTTCCGCACCGAGTCATCGCGTCCCTTCTTTTGTCGTCTTCTGGGATTCCCGGAACCCGATTTGCCGTTCCCACCGAAGAATAAGAGCTTCCGTAAGGCTGAGCGTTTTCAGGGTGCCTTTGTCCTTGAATACCCCATAAAAACCACGACCTGAGGAAATATAAGGAATAGTTCGCGAGCACTGGGATAACACTCGTGAGTCAAGTTTTTTCGTTTTCCGAGCGAAGAAAAAATTTTCCGAATCAGTTTGTTCGACTGCACATTTGCTTCATCACTGATTCCATGGAGTTAGACCCTCCATATCAAAATGATCATTTGATAATTTAATAATTTCTGTCAATTACAGACATATCCACAGCCGAAGCCTGCCTTGCGCAAGGGAAGGACATGTCTGAGAACGAGCGAACAAGTTTGGAAGAATTCACCGAACCGTTATTTCAACATTACTACCCCTTCAGTTTTTACCCGATTCGTTAAATTGAATGAAAAAAATGGACCCCAAAAAATACTGAGGTGGGAGCTCTGAGGGCTAAATTGGTGAGATAAATCCACCTCCAAAGGCCGTAACAATTTAAAACAAAGCCTGCTCATGAAATATATGAGGACCTAGAGCCTTACATCGACATTTTCGAGAGAATAGTTTCGAGGGAATCCGTATCTTATAGCGGGATCCCTACCGTGAAGAAACTCGGGCACAAATCTCGCTTCAAGTAAGGTCCATCATACGTTTACGTCTTGCCCTTTATTCAAGCCTCCTTGGCGTACCACCCAAAGGACTCCTTGGGTGGACAAGAGAACCCGGCAATAGCAACAATGAGCATTAGAACGTGAACTTCGATAACAACATAGTTGCTAAAGGCAACACTAAAAACTGGAAAGGGAGAGAAGCGGCAAATCAGTATGGATATTGTAAAGTGCAGGTATTGAAATGTATAAAAATAATACTAATATAATCAATAAATTTTCAATTTCCTCATTACAGATTTAACCGTCTATTCTTCAATAAGCCGAAAAGCCGCTGTCTCGTTTCAAAGAGATTATTATCTTAACTTTCCTATAAATAATACAGTTGGCCGTAAGATGTCATGAAGGACATTACATTGAACAGTACTTGTAAAAACTATTATATTATCAGGTAATCTACCGGTTAAGGTAGGTTTTTGGATGGACACAACTATCAAATAAACATTTTGTGACTCCAAACAAAACCCAATCCAGCCACTTACTGTACGTCAGATCCCTCTTCATCTCTGTGTACTTCTTTCCTCCCTTCATCCCGTCCAACATCCCTATCCTGTTCCTGCCCTTTCCTCGCTTGCCCAACATTCTCCCCTCTATTACCTTCTTCAACATTCCACTACCGCTCAATACGCCTTTCATCCATTTTTATGTTCATTAGTAGGTGTTTGATATTTATGAGCAAAATATTTGATTTGCAACAAGCTCAAATTTTTCTCGTTACCATTCAAATCATTGTCCCATCACACTTTGAGTAACAGTTTCGGTGACGTATCTTTAGTGAAATATTTAGGAGCATAATCATGGCTTCCACCTGTCGGTGTGCTGTATGTTCGATCGATCCATGCATTTTGCTATCTACCCCCCGTGATTTCCACCCGACCTTAAACGAATTGTTCCGGTTATTTCTAGTGATTCCCTTTGCAAACTCTATGTGCATAAAAGAGCGTAGCCGTTGAACATTTCTTCTCTGCGGCATTCATGGAACATGGGTGACCTTCTGGGGGAGTGACCCTTTCTGCATTCACGATATCAATAGACCTTTCGGACCGACATGCGTGATCACCGTTGAACTAATCTCGCCATCCGATTACGTGCGGACAAAGAGTGTCCCCGGCCAGTGAGGGATGAGTGTTTCCGTGTCCTTGACCGGCACAGGGACACGAGAATCTCCAGGCGTCGGACTCCCTCCTCGCCGCGGGCAAAATGACTGGTCTCTGGATCCGTAAGGCGGCTGACCTCAACGAGGGGAACGCAATCACGGGACTCCGAGAGAAATCAGACGGGAACCGAATCACAAAGCGCGGAGAGTGGGTTGTGTTCGTCGGCCACCCTCTGTTATGCACTGTTTACGATAGGTCGATCGATATCGCTCGCTCTACGTCGAAATCCCACCCCCTCGGAATGCTCTCTCTCCCTTTCAATTGTATCGAGGATTTAAAGGGACGATTCAGACAGCATTCTCCTTGCGGACCTCTCGTGGGTCACTTTAAAACCTCTCGTCGGCCATTTACAAAAACAAAAACCGAACCCACACAAACGACAGGGAAGGCGTCAACCTAAAAAATGAGGATTCATCACGTACGAATCTCGCTTTTCCCATCTCATCTGATCTCTTTACCTCGAGTGGGATGACACGCGAAGGTCTGGGTTTTAAAGGACCTAGCTCCTTTAACCACTCCCGCGCCCGCGCACGGAGCTCTTTGCCCGAACCCTTTAATTGCGGAGAAAGAGTGTGCGTTGCACTGCCGTTAGTGCCTCATCGGTCCTCCCCATGTGATGACGACTATTACTCAAAATATTATTTATGCTGGGATGGATGTAGACAACGACAGGGACGTTTGTTCTCACCTTCAATTATCACGTATACTCTCGGAAAAGTGACTACACCGTTTTGTATCAATGATTTACTTGCGGTAGAAAACAACATAGTCTAATAAAGCAAAAGTGAACGTACTACGGCCGAATGAATGCAATGAATACAAATTACCCAAAGCCGTACTCTTGGGGGCACTAGTTAGGGGACACGGGGGAGGGTGTAAAGAATAAGGATAACAAAACTGCACACACTCTCTCACTCCGGTATTTGCAGTGCAAATTGACCGTTGCAAGTCACAAACACACGCGCACTCAGGGTTTACGGGGGAAAAAACCCCTCGCCAGGGACCACACACTCAGACAAGGCAAACAAAACCACACGCACTCCTTCACTCCGGTATATGCAGTACAAATTGACCGTCGCAAGTCGCAAACACACACGCACTCAGGGTTTACGGGGAATTTAACCCAACGGCAGGGACCCTTCACTCAGACAGACGTAAAGATAGAAAAAGTAAAGGAACGGCACGCACTCCCTCACTCCGGTATTTACAGAGCAAATTGACCGTTTGTGAGTCGCAAACACACACGCACTCAGGGTTTACGGGGAATTTAACCCAACGGCAGGGACCCTTCACACAGACTAGGAATACGGAAAGGGGAAGTACACTGTGATGCAGTGTACGTGGGGAAAAAATAGTGCCGAAAAACCTGACACCAGGTGTTTCGCCTGCCAAGCAGGCCTCTTCAGAGAATAATTCTTCTGTTGCGGCATCTCCATAGCAGTTTCTTGGCACTCGAAAATGTCTGTGATCAATTTCGTCAATAAAATTAGTGAGGTTTAGTGTAAAACAGATTAAGTTAATACGTCATTTTTTCCACGAACGATAGGGGATCAGAATAACATTGTCCGAACGCGGTGGAGGTAAAACCATTCGGGTAAAAAAAATCTGGTATGTATTCATCCCCTGCCACACACCCTAGTGGTGGCTTAGAGGGTACTGTAAAATAAAAAAACCTACAAAATAGAACAGGGTAATCCTGGCGTAGAAGATCTGTAACCCTTCTGTGCTCCCTTTTGCGCCTTGGAAGGAAAGTTTTTCGCCACCCTGTGAACCTGCACTGAGATTTTCACCACGACCGCGTGTACCCTCCCGTCTTCGAATGATCAATCATGATTGGTGAATGTCGCTCTTGGAAAGGCGAGTTTGAAGTCTTCACCTCTTCGCTGTGCCCTCATCATTTGTCCTCGCTTGTACATTCGCCACTATTTGATCCATCTCGTCCATGGTCTTCCTCTGCAGTTTTTCTCCGATAACTTTTCCAACCACAAATTGACTTCAACTTGCCATTCGGTCTCCAAATACCTCCGAGATGTAATTTCCTTTTTTAGAATGTTCTTCAAAGACCTTTTCCTTCGACCGCTCTTCGTAGAACGTCCTTGGAATTAGTAATTCGATTATTTAATTTGAGTTTCATCATTCTCCTGCAGCATCTATCACTTCCTAATGATGTAATTTTTGTCTTTTTTATGCTTCCATTTTCCTGGACCTTGGTTACTTTTGTTTATCATTAGAATGGGCTTTTTCATCTCATTTTCCATGTTACCAACATCCGTTTTATTTTTTGTTATTTTTGGATTTTCATTCGAGAACGCCAAAATTTAAAGAAAACAGAAAAATTTACTTATTTTCCCTCAATAACAGGACAAAGATTGCTACGCTACGATTCAAATTAGTGGCGTCACTGCTACCAGCTACGTTGGCAGTCACCAACGGTGTATATAAATGGAGATTCAGCAAGACTGGTAAGCATTTGAGTAAAATACTAATGGAAATAAGCTTCTGAAAAAATCCTAAAGATGATCAATCTATTGAAATACATGATTATAAAGTGTCATATTCGTGTTATTTAAACAAGCGCCGTAACATCGCTTATGTGGCATAGTGATCCTCTCGTTAGACGCATATTTTATTCCCCGATCGGGTTCAATGGGAGCAAAGTTCAAGCCAATGGGTCCGAACGCGACGATCGCAGAGGAGAGTCTCGTTCGCCTCGGGTGTGGACGTATGCTCCCTTACACGTAACTCCCCCTTGCCCCTGTCGAAGAACTCCGATTGCCCGAGAAGGATTCCGAGGGAGCGCGGGAATGAGTGTCGTCCCAAATCCCGACTGGGAATACCCGTCTTCTTCACTCGGATTCATTGAAATGTTTATCCATCAAACTGTGGCACGTTTATTAAATGAATTCACTTCAGAGAGCATTTATCAAGGTGCAATCCTCCGCGACCTCTCCCAGAATTCCGAGACTTGGAGGCAATGGTTTCATAATAGAATTTTCTTTTTTTTCCCATTACCTGTCAATTTTCCCTCGTGGGAACATATACCGGTAGGTGGTAAAATGGTAAGATGGTAATTCAACTCAATTCCACTGAAACTTCTTAATAGATGTTTACAAATACCACATCATCCTCTTTATGAATTTTGCATGCATATGAAGTGCCTTTGCACATAAAATGCTCGTCGTTTCGACCCTGCAGAAAATGCCAGGAGGAGAGGAAAGAGAGAGAGAGAGGGGAATAGTTCACAAGATTGAACCTTCTAGTTTTTCCTCGGTAAATATTGTCACGAAATTTCTTTAAAACTAAAAGTTCTGCAGAATTTGGGGCAACCATAAATCATTACAATTTAACAAAATATGAGGAGGAATTTGGATGTTATTAAAGACTGAGAATTTTGACCATTCCCATGAAAAAAGCAAAATTCTTAGTTTTAGATTTTTTTTAAATTTCGACAATTAAGTAATGTAATTAAAGAACTCAAAAGAACCATTGTAAAATCGAAGAAATATTTCGTGAACAATAATTTATAAGGGTTGAGTAAAGAAATGATTGATGGATTTAAAGCTATAATTAGCCAGTTGCTACTTCTTAATTCCTTTTACCACAATGTTTATTTGTTATTGAATAGCATACACCTTCCCAATTCCATGCTATAATACTGCTTTAATATTGTCGTGTACTAGTTTCATTCGCACACAAGGGAACATAATTGAAGAACCTAATCTTTATTTCTAGTTGCATTTCAACTAAGCTACCAGCTTGTACCTTCAATTAGCGCTGATATACTATGCGTATCAAATTCCCCACCACAAAAATAATCCCTATGTTCATAGCTCCAGGAATGAGAATTGTGGTTATTAGCTTGCGTCCCTAATTTTTATTTTCTGACCTAATTACTTTTGCTATATAAATCTTAGTCCTGAGTTCTCTTGATTATCGCCACTTACGTTCATCGTCTCTCTCATTGATTTTTTCCACGCTCTCGTTTATTCAAAGAGGGGGATATTGATAAACGGAGCAATTTGCAACCGACCATCCGCAGGTTTTCATTTCCAGTCGTTCTCTGAGACGATTTCTTTCATCGTCCACACGGTGGGAAAGACCTCACTGTAGGCAAATACGAGGCATATATTCACAAAGAAAGGGGCGTTTGCTTATATTTAAATATTGGCTATTATCAGTACACAGTTTTACTCCTGCAGCGCCATCTACTGATTCATTGAGAAGCTACATTAGCATTTCTTTTGTTTCAGAAGTCGTTTGCTTGCCCGTGCGTGCAAACAACAATGTCCGCGACAATCGTTGATCCCGCCAGCTGTGAAGTGCGTTCTGTCATACGATTCTTGTATTCGCAAAATTGTTGGCCGCTGAAATTCACCGGGAGTGATGCCTAGTTTATGAACCTACAGTTATGAGTGAAGGAAAGGTTAGACCATGGTTCCGTGGGTTTAAAAATGGACGAACAAATGTCCACGACGAAGAGCGAAGTGGCAGGCCCAGTATTCTGACAAATGAAGTTGTTTCGCAAGTGGAACAAAAACTGCGATGTGATCGTCGATTGACAATTAATGGCCTGGCTGAACAATTTCCTCAACTTGGACGCACTACTGTCCACAATATTGTTACGGAAAACCTCGGATACCACACATTGCGTGCAAGATGGGTACCGAAAATGCTCACCGACCACCACAAAGTGCAAAGAATGTCCAGTGGACGAGAGTTTTCGGACCGTTACCAACAAGGGGAGATGATGAGACCTTGCACCTAGCGACTACTTCCTCTACTTGCACTTGAAACAGTGACTCGGTGGGCAACGTTTCGAAACCGAAGGGGAACTCAAGAACGGCGTTGTCAATTGGTTCAACTCTCGGGCGGCGAGCTTCTATACAGAGGGGTTAAAGAAGCTGGTGCAACGGTACAAAAAGGCTTCGAAGTGAACGGCGATTATGTATAGGATTGAAGTAGGTTTGTAGCTAGCTAAAAGTGCCAGTAAAATGTGTTCATATGAGTGCATTTATTTCTGTGACCAAACGGCTCTTACTTTATGAGCACGCCTCGTTACAGCCCTCTTCCCCTAAAGGAATGTATTCAGCGTGTGTGGGACCAGTCGATACAAAGAAAAGCACTAATGTCAGAGGTGATGTTAAAATTATTTACGCAACAACCAGTTCGAATGATGGGAAAATAGAGTTCATATTTCAAGCAAAATGAGATGCACCATAAAATGAATGATGATACAAAAGCAATGCGAGTACAATTTTACAATTTATAGTGCACCTCAAAAAGAAACCATAAAACTGCTTTTTTTAGATTTTTACATATTTCCTTTTCATTAGCCTAATTTTTGCTATTTCCTTCCCTACTAGTCAGCAGCATTCACTCAAAAGGGAGATATAGTTATTTAAGTAAAACGGTACCATTTTGGAAGAATATCGAAGCTCCGAAGTTATAAAGATTTTTTCGCACGAATATACACGCTTCTGTGGGTGTAGGTTTTCATGAATATGTTGGTTTTATACTCTTTAACAAGGTGGTGACATAAAACCCACCGCCACACGGCCCTGCGGGGTATTCTGTAGAGGTAGACGTATAAAAGAATACCTCGGTAGCTTATCTGGCAAGATAAATCACTCAGCCGGGCATCGAGGGATCCGGGTTTTTATCGCGGTCAAGGCGAATGATTTGTTCAGACTTTGTAACTGTTGCACTGATAAATATTTATTCGATGCTAAATGAAGATGAATGAGTAATTCTCGAGATTCTTGCGCCGTTATTGAAACGACAGAGCTGTTACGAGGTCTGTTCAAAAAGCATCGTGATATTAGTATTTTTTTTCGAAAAATTATTTATTTATTAAAGAATATATATATTTTCCCCTTCAAAGAAATCCCCAATAGATATTATACACTTGCGCCAACTTGCTTGTGATCTTGTTCAGCTCCTCCTTCGATGCAGTCTTAGTCTCGTCAATCGTAGCGTAGCGTCGTTTTTTCATGGGCCTCTTCAGTTTCGGGAACAAGAAAAAGTTACAAAGTAACGACACAAGTAACGATGAGTGCGTTGCCATGATGCAAAAGCCAATTTTTGTTCTTCCACAAATCCGGGCGTTTGTGGTGGATTGCTTCGCACAAATTGCGCATTACTTGCAGGTAATATTCCTTATTTACCGGTCTACCCTGTGGAAAGAACTCATGAAGCACCACGCCCCTGCAATCGAAGAAAACTATTAGCAAAACTTTCACATTCGACCGAACTTGCGCGCTTTTTTTGGTCTTGGCTCGTGATTTAGCTTCCATTGCGAGCTTTAGTTGAGCTTTAGTTTCCACCTCATAACCATCAACCCATGACTCGTCACCAGTTTTGACCCTCTGGAGAAAATTTGCGTCGTCGCGGACATATAGTATTCCAACACCTCATTAACAATGTTAATGCGCTGCTGTTTTTGGTCGAAATTGAGCAATATTGGTACGAATTTCGCGGAAACCCGTGTCCGCGCCCAAAATCATTGGTAAAAATCGAATTGCACGAGCCAATCGATATGTTCAGGTCCTCAGCAACTTCTCTAACGGCGATTCGACGATTGGCCAATACTATTCTCTTCACTTCATCAATGTTTTCGTCTGTTGTTGACGTGCTCGGGCGTCCGGCACGCCCATCGTCGTTCACATCTTCTCGGCCCTCTAAGAACATTTTGTGCCACTGTTAAACGTTGCTTTGGTCCGAGGTAGCTTCTCCATATGCCACAGTAAACATTCGGAATGCGTCCGCTCACTTAATTTCGTTTTTCACACAAAATTTGATGCAGATTATTTGATCCATTTTTTGGAACAGGCTAAAATCGAAGATAAGCCAAAACACGTCCAAGCAAAACAGCTGTCAACAATTAACTGAACCTTCAAAATGACCGAACTTTTTGGCATAGGTGAGAGACATTCAGGGTCGCACCCGAAAGTGGTAAAACTGATTTTCTCTCGCGTGAACGGAGCGGTGGAGGGGGGTCTGCCAGGCAGGGTATTGTGGAGGGGGCTCTTAGCAACAGACCGACACCAACCTCAGTCGCCTGCGGGTTGTCGTTGAGTGAGGACACCGGTTTTAGTGAAGCAAGGTTTTCGTCCGCGTCGAAAAAAAATGAATCTGAATTTAGAGCAACGTTATTCCGTGAAGTTTCGTGCGAAACTCGGGAAGATGGCAACTGAGACCCTCGATATGATCAAGCAGGCTTATGGGGACACTGCCTTAAACCGTTCCACAGTGGCACAAGTTGTTTAAAGAGGGTAGGGAGCTCGTTGGAGACGACCATCGCTCCGGACGGCCGTCGACGGCAAGAACCGACACGAATGTGGACAGAGTGAGGACACTGCTGAACACAGACCGACGCTTAACCAGTGAAGAAATTGCAGACCAGTTGGGTCTGTCTGCATCCAACGTCCAACGCATTATTTCACAGGATTTGGCCATACACAAGGCGTGCGCTAAGATGGTGCCGAAAATTCTGAATTGGCGCGCTCGTCGTCAGACAGCTCCTGGCCATATACGGCGTTGCCACGCTGCCGCACCCGCCCTATTCACCGGATCTGGCACCACCGGACTTCTTCGTCGCCAAAGAAAATTTCCAGCGGGCGTCCGGGAATGGGAGCAACGTTATACTAAGTGTGTAGCAGCTCAAGGAGCATATTTTGAAAATTAATAAGTCGATGCAAGTATATCGTCAATAAAATTCTTGTAAAAAACATTCCCACCAGTGTTGGGTGGGACCCTGTAAGTGCGAAGATAACACCACAAACAAATCGAAAAACGTATTTACGTAGCCCGCGGAAATTCAAAAGTTGGCGATACTTTTTCAGCAGACCTCGTGTGTGTGTGTGTGTGTATATATATATATATATATTTATTTATTTATAGTAACACACAGCACGAGAATAAGCTAAATATTAAAATAGGCGGGGAAAAAATGGAGCAGGTAGAACAGTTTACATATCTTGGAAGTGTTTTGGACCAACACGGTCAAAGTAGTAGGGACGTAAGGAGAAGAATTGCGCTAGGCAATGAGGCTTTCTCAAGGAGGAGGGAGTTGATGACGGGAACGTTGAGTAGGGATGTTAAGACAAGACTCGTAAAAACTCTGATATGGAGTGTAGCTATGTACGGCGCGGAAACGTGGTGACTGAAGCAGGAGGATGGACGTAGATTGGAGGCTTTTGAAATGTGGGTGTGGAGAAGAATGGAGAAGGTGAAATGGACCGAAAGGAAAACAAATGAGGAAGTACTGGAGATGGTGGGTGAGGAGAGGGGTTTGTTGAGAGAAATCCTATGGAGGCAGGAAAAATGGATGAAAGGCGTATTGAGCGGTAGTGGAATGTTGAAGAAGGTAATAGAGGGGAGAATGTTGGGCAAGCGAGGAAAGGGCAGGAACAGGATATGGATGTTGGACGGGATGAAGGGAGGAAAGAAGTATACAGAGATGAAAAGGGACCTGATATAGATTAGTTTGCTAGGTGGGGAGTCACAAAATGTTTATTTGACAGTTGTGTCCATCTAAAAACCTACCTTAACCGGTAGATTACCTAATAATATATATATATATATATATATATATATATATATATATATATATATATATATATATAATTGAATAACATGAAACTGATGTGAAAGTCTCTCGAATGTGAATAATATTGTATATACAATTAGCACTAGCGAACAAAGATGAAAACTAAGAAACACACGAAAAAGAAAAGAAACTCACTAGTTTTCGAATTTACGAACCCACCTTTCTCAAAGAAAAGAAGGAAGGAGCTGGGGAAAAGGTTATAACAGAAGGGACCGCAGACGCTGGATGGAAGGGGAAGGTGGGGAAAAGTTGGGAGGGGAATTATTGATTATTCTTTTAGTCTATTTCCTTTGCCATTCGATTTCCATCATTTTTATTTATTTCTTTAGACTTTGAATAATTTTTATTGCTTGAGTGTCTTGGATATTTCTTCAAAGACAGACCAGAAAACTAAATATATCCAACTATGTACGGAAATCAACCCATCGGTTGGTCCAGGAATCGAGTGGATCTACTATACCGTAATCTAATCCTTTACCTGAAGAAATATTCACGAGGAAGCATGAAAATATCGAGAAAAAGAGGAATCTGCTAGATGTACTCGAAACTGGAACACAAGCTCGAATAGTTTTTTGGGAAATGTGCCTTCTCAAACTCAGTCGAGGTGGGCGATAAAGATGCGAGCGGAATGTTAACGGTTGGATTGAATGCCGTTGAATGTGGTTCATTTTGACGCCTGGTGGTGTATTGGTGAATCCCTCGAGGGAACAGATGGCAGCCATTTGAGCAGTAACTCACCAGGTTCGCTCGTAAAAGAGAATATACTGCTGCAACTGCCAGGTTATACTGACGACATACTATATTGCTGATTTCCAGTAATACAGACCGCCCTTTATGACCGATGAATGATACCGAAAAGAATGGATCATTTTCTCTGAGGAGCAAAAGTACATTTTGCGCGAGGTTGACGAGCGAGGAAAAAAATAAAGTGATGAGATAATATGATGGTACGTGTGACTGACGCGAACAAGATTTGACGGCATCAAATGTCGGAGCCCGCTTTAATTATGACCTTTGTCAATAGGGATTTCATTGTTTTCTTTAAACCAATCCACGATCAATAATTCAGTGTGCAACTCTCCTTTATTTCTTGTGTTGTTTTGAATTTTTCATGTTCATTCATCCACCTCCCATGACTCTTTTGAACAGGCTGCTTTGCATGCAGGCAACTTTTCGCTTGGCCGGGAAATTTAATCACCGAAAGCCAGCAGTACCCTAGGCTGACTCTCCGCCACCGAACTACTCTCCGCGACCCTGTCCGCACGGCCCGGCCGCTTGCTTCTCTTGTGCATCAAAAAGATCCAATTTTTCATTGCTCCTGACAATATTCCGACTCATGCAAGCGGAAAATTTTCGTTTCAATTGCGGCTTCGCACCTGCAGTCATTGGGTGTCCGTTTGATTGCAATGTCACCACTTCACTATTAGGATGCATTTCCCCTTCTATGAATATTAGGAGTGATTGATTAAAACTTGAACACTAGGTAATGGAGATTCGATTTCAATGTTGGTATTTTCATGGATCTATAAATGAAATTAAAACTAAAGGAAAATTAATTAAATTACATCATGGAGGACGCTGCACACCTGAGTTCATTTCAGCGCGATGTTAATCGCAGTTAGGAAAGGAGATCGATAAAGGTCCCGAATCGACAAAGGGTCAAAACTGCGAATATTTTCAATCACCCGCACCCTACTAAAGGAGCAAGGTAGTCCCCTATTCCGGGCCTCCGAAGCTTAAAGTACTTTTTTTTATATTGCGCAGGTCAATAAATTAGAAAAAATGTTGGTGAATACACACATTTCTTCCGGATTCTGATATTTCCTACAAGCAAGTCGTGTACATGAGAATATATTAGTAAATATTAGTCCGTAAGTGCAGCAGGGAAAAAGAATTATGAGCTTCGATGACCCTTGGTTATCTTAAGGTTATGGCAGATTTTCATAAACATCTCAAGTAGATTATTGTATTTTCGGACGTCTTTGCGAATCATGAACTCCTGCTATTCCTATAAATGGATCTTGCCTTTTGAGCGTATCTTTGGAATTGAAATCACCGGAACCACAGCACCAACCCCGAGATGGAACAATCTTTAAAGTTAGCAGACGAACCCGTAATCTACCAGCTAATCCGACCGGCTGTTGTAGAAAATATGTAGAAAAGAAATCGTATTAAAACAGGAGGAAGAATATATTTTTTACATTATCTCTAAACGATTTATAAATAACAAATATTTCTCCGGTTCCAAGTCAGAATCGGAATTAAACAAGATGTTTTATTTTACGTTCTCCACAAAAAACAAAATTTTGTGCAAAGCTGTAATGAATCCGATTCAGTCGCCTTCATTTTGTCACAAAGAAACTCCACGCACCAATCAGTAGACGACTCCCGCGGTCGGCGGCGAGTTCCGAATACTGTCCAGGTCAAACGGACGCAAAAGAGGCGGTTTGGAAGAGGCGCGCGTTAGACCGTAGTACTCATCGTGTGAGGGCAGAGGGCAACTAGAGCAGAAGGGCGCCCGATGCAGATGTAGGTCAGTGGTTGGCAAAGATAGACGATTCTGGGCCAATTCCAAAAGTCCTTAAGACCTAAATTTAGATCGAAAGCCTCTCATAGCACTACAAATTTATGAAATGTAATCATTAAATGAGAACTTCAAATATGATATACGAGATGGATATTTGTTATACCCGATGATATCAATGCCTAAAATCTCCCATTCCTCTATTCGGCTGCAATTTCAAACTCCTAATTAGGACATAGGCAATTACTCGTAAGTAGTACTAACATTAACCCATTGACCCAGAGTCGATCGTCATATGGAATGTTAAAAAGAAAGCACCCAAAGAATGACAGGTTAACTTCAAATAGGAAGTTTAACTAATCACGTACGAGTTATTCATACGAATATTCATAGTTTATAAATTCCATGTTTTTCATGGCAGAAATTAGTCGATTCAAAATTACCTTAGGTTGTATACGAATGTTCTTTGTTAGCATAAATACAATACTACCAAAACGGCAATGCTAAATTTTTACATGTATTCATATTAATTAAGCATAAACCAATTAAAAAACTGGTAATAAGTGAAAATGAAAAGTTGAGTTTATGAATTATTCTTTATCAATTTTATTATATTTGCCATCAGTTACTAATTCTTTAAAACACTGCACTCAGATGCAAAAAAAATAAATAATTCAGAAGGCACACGATTGTTTGAATGTCTTCCTCGCTAGCAACTTTTTAAGAGTATTATAAAATGTTTAAATATATATGTATAAACGATTCGACGATATCATCGAAATACACACATGATGATAAAGTCACTTGAAAATCCCGCGAACGTGCACAATAATGTAAACGGACTAACTAGTCGACACAAACACATAAACTGAAACACATAAAAGAGGGACTCACTGGTTCTCGAATTTTCGGTGGTGCAACCACCTTTCTCAAGAGGAATTAGGAACAGAACTGAGGCAGAGGAGGGCCCGGAAGCAGTGAATGGAAGATTATCTCTGTTTGTGTCGACTAGTTAGTCCATTTACATAAATATTATTTATTATTAGGTAATCTACCGTTTAAGGTAGGTTTTTGGATGGACACAACTATCAAATAAACATTTTGTGACTCCCCACCTAGCAAACTAATCTATATCAGGTCCCTCTTCATCTCGGTGTACTTCTTTCCTCCCTTCATCCCGTCCAACATCCCTATCCTATTCCTCCCCTTACCTCGCTTGCCCAACATTCTCCCCTCTATTACCTTCTTCAACATTCCACTACCGCTCAATACGCCTTTCATCCATTTTTCCTGCCTCTTCTTGATTTCTCCCAACAATCTCCTCTCCTCCCCAACCTTTCCGAGTAATTCCTCATTTGTTTTCCTTTCGGTCCATTTCACCTTCTCCATTCTTCTCCACACCCACATTTCAAAAGCCTCCAATCTACGTCTATCCTCCTGCTTCAGTGACCACGTTTCCGCGCCGTACATAGCTACGCTTCATATCAGTTTTTACGAGTCATGTGTATATATATATATATATATATATATATATATATATATATATATATATATAAACTTGGAAAAGACGCTCTCCGGCGACGCACAAACACACAAACACTAACACAAAAAACACTACACACATAGAAACATAAAAGAAGGACACTTACATTGGATATTTACGTTTCGACGGCACGGCCGTCGTCATCAGAATGCCGTTGTCGGGGAAGAGCGGAGAGGACATGTGCAAGAGGAGGGTGACGGGAGGAGAGGTAAGGGGCCAATGGGAAGCGGACAAGGTGGGGGAGGGGGAAATGGCAGGGGGCGGTAGAGTTGCCGCGGTAGGGGAAGAGCTGGATGGTCCCGGTCGTGAAGCGGCCGGGCCTTTAGCGGGGGACTTGGTGACCGATTCGCTCAGAAGAGTGAAGCGGTTCTAGGCAGCTTTGGATAAAATCCTTATATATATATATACAAATGCATATATATGCATACATATACACATATACATATATATATATACATACACACACTCTTCTACATATATACAAGGAGGAGGAGAATTAAGGGGCCAATAGAGGTGAGAACTCGCGAGATGGCACATATCTGGGTGCTCCAGTCCTTTAAACCCCCCGGGCTGAACCAAGCCCACTGATTTTATCCAATGCTGCCTACATTTCGCCTCCCCCACCTTGTCCGCTTCCTATAAAATATATCTTCGTCTTTTTCATTTGATAAATTTGCCCCCATATAATATTATTTTCTGGCGTGTCGTCTACCACGCAGGCATAATCTCTGGATTAATAAAATATCTGTATTCCCAAAGTTATTTGCCTTTCTGCGATGAAGACACTCCGAATTCCAGGGTCGAGAACATTTAAAGAATATGTCAAGAAAGAAATTCGACCAATTTCTCTCGCGTTTTTCAGTTTTCCGATGGTTGGAATTTACAAATAGCAAACGGATATACTGAACACCTAAATCGGTAAGATATTTAAAATTATTTACAGACCCCTACAAACTATGAAATCAAGTGGTAAAGTTTTATTTGCCTCGGTACCGAATTTGCTTACAAATTTTGACCTTTTTTTAAAATTTGAATTTTACTTTCAATGAATGAAAACGTACTAGCGTTTATATAGTAATTATTAATTGAACACCACTTTGGCAGGTCATTATAATTTTCATATTTATAAATTATATTAATAATGATATAAATATGATATTTATAAATTATTTATAAATATCATATTTACATAAATATATACATATATATTTATAGTGGATCGCGGTGGTCTAGTGGGTAGAGTTGGTAGATTTTTTGGGTACCAGATTTTCCTGGGAAACCATAACCGGCACAGGGAAAGGCACTGGCCCCCCTACCCTGATGTGTGAATATTCACACGCCGTCGGGCTTGGTACATGGGTGAGCTCTACCATCACCTACTAAACCGACCTTATTAGGGTTGATTACTGTGTTTATGGTTTATATATATTTATACTTTCAAACACGAAATCTCGTCATACGGCGAACAAATATTCATTTACATGGCATGGCATCACGCGTATGCAGGTCCTCTCGCGTTTCCGCCACTACTGCAATGTCATCTGCAAACTGGAGCATGTTCATTTCTTCTCCATTTATATTGACTCCTGTGATATCCAATTCTTGTGTTTCTTTTATTGCCTCTTCCAGGTATACTACGTTGAATATTGCTGGCGAGGGGTTGCATCTTTGTCTCACTCCTTTGTTTATTTTGGCTTCTGTTTTTCTCCCATTTTTCGTCTGCACTCTCGTAACCTGATTCTTGTATGCGTTACGGATAATTCTTCTGTCGTTGTAGTCCAATCCAAGCGCTTCTAGTATCTTGAACATCTTGTTCCATTCGGCGTTGTCGAAGGCCTTCTCCAAATCCACGAATCCCAAGTGTAATTACTTATTTATGCGTCCCATGAATTCGGCATTTAAATACACACATACATACACACACACACACACACACACACACACACATATATATATATATATATATATATATATATATATATATATATATATATATATATATATATATATGTACATTCAAATACGAAATCCCGCCATACGGCGCACAAATATTCATTCAAACATAGAAATAGGTAAGGAAAGGGGATAGGAAAACACATAAAAGGCGAACACAGGACATGTGGGGAAGGCGAATTTTGAGCAGATCACAAATGTAAAAATATTTCCTTAACCGTGATAAGAAATTGGATAAGGATCCCGGTTAAGGAAATATTTTTACATTTGTGATCTGCTCAAAATTCGCCTTCCCCACATGTCCTGTGTTCGCCTTTTATGTGTTTTCCTATCCCCTTTCCTTATACCTATTTCTATGTTTATATGTATATACACACACACACATACATATCAGTTTCTCCGATTGGATATTTGAATAATTCATTACAATTCGCCTTCGATATTCTCGTCGCCCGCCAAACGAGTGACGTAAATATGAGACTTAGAAATCCAAAAACACTCCTCCCCATCAGATGAATTTTCAAGGTAAATACGTATTCACTTTTGAAGACTGGTTCCGCTTCATAAAAATAAACTCTGCGCTGAACTGGAAAATTACGTCTCTGGCCATGTCTGACAGACGGCAGACGCTTGGCCGGATGCCCACCCATTCACGCCACTTGCAGCGCCACTGAGTCCCTCTCCACTGAGGCCCTTCGTTTTCCAAGCGATGATCGGTCTTACAAGTGCGCGCGCGTTTCATGAACGAGGGAATCTACGTCGCCAGCAAACCACTCGCTCATCGCCTGCCATCATTTCGACTCACTAGACTGAAATAACCGGCGTTTTAGTCTGCAATTGCAATTCCTCATTATAAACTATCGAGTTATATTTCGGGTAATGTTTGTGAGGAAGATGAAATAAGACATGATTCAAGACGTTAATCTAACGCAAGACCTTCAATATAAACTATGGCGTCGGACTGATATGGCTTCAAAGAAAAGTGTACTTCCTGCATCAATAGACATGCAAAGCTATACTTAATCCTACTACCATTTCTATGATACCGTGCGACTCGATTCGATTTCTATTGGAATAAGAGGTGTACCACCCTAAAATGGTTTCAAACAACGTAAATCTTCGACAGAATAACTTGTCACCTCCTCCCTACTTATTCCCAGTTTACCTATGAGTGGTTACACACGCGTCCAAATGAAAAGGGAGGAATCTGATTGAACATATCGCCTAAAAACTATGCCAAAGACACAAGAAGGCTACATTTTAAGCATTAAAAGTAGGGTAATAAAAAGGCCTTGGAATGCAGATGTGTGATTAAATTCCGACGAAAGGACAACCACAAAATATGCAAATATTTATCAGTGGTTCCGATGCGAAATCTCTCGTTGAACGAAATTAATTTGTATTTCGAAAACCACTCTTTAATGAACAATATGCCTGCATGTGAAATGCACAAGAAATTAATGCGCGAATGTTATAAAATATTGTTCATAGTGACCAGTCCTGCATAAGGCCCCGGAACATTATTAGTAGTTACACAAAAAACTGGAGTAATCAACTCAAAGGTTGGCTTGATGGGTGAGGTTACCGCTCAGCTCAGCTGGGGAATGTGAAAGTCACGCATCAGTTTATGGGGGCGAGTTCCTTTCGCTCCTTTCCCCGAGCTGCTTGCGGTTTCCCAAGAAGATCTAGTACCCGAAAAGTCACACAGCTCGGGTGAAACTTAGGTGACCAGTTTTACTCAATGTCGGAACCCGGGTCCTCCGCGACCGTTAGCCAAAATATCTACGTACCTACTGGATTTATTTTTATTTTTAAAATCTTCAAATATTCAAAAGACGGATACATGAACACTTATTTTAATTTACTTGTTGGAATAAACAGACAATAAAAATTCTGCGTCAACGTCTGTTAACACTAGAGAAGAATTTTAGCAATTATATTCCTTTTAAATGGAAAAACCATGCATTTACGTGAAATTGGTTAATCGCATTTATTTTGCATAATTTATAACAAAACAATGCCTTCTTAAAAATGAATTACTAACATTACTGTTCCGCTAAATTGGGTTTTAATGGGGCCCTAAATAAAATAGCCTAACGCAATACGACTTGGGACTGATTGAGTTTAGATATCTCGCATTCAAGTAATTTATTTTCCCTTGTAAACTTTCCGTACCTCTGCTGGACAGTCCTAAAGAGAGCAGAGATACTTTTTTCCGCGACGCAAAATGAATGAAACAATTATACTCCCGGGAAAGTAGGTAAGGTTAAAACTCATATCTCGAAAAATTAAAGTTGGCGCAATAATGGAGCCACCCACCACGCAGTCATACTACCTTGAACAAAAAGTTCCCGGAATAACCACCGTGTGGCGCTCCCATCGTTCCGATTTGAGTTCTGTTTTTTTGTTAAATTGGTACATCTGTTGTTGATATTCCCTTTAAATCTTAGTGTCATAACTTGACATTTGCAAAAGTTACGTAGCCAAGAGTACATCTATCTCTGTGTCTGTTGGCGATTTTTTACAATTGCAGAAATGGATTTAAATTTGCAACAACGAACTTGTATTAAATTTTGCGTAAAAACGGATTTAGTGGCGCACGGACGTTGGAAATGTTGGAAAAGTGTTTCGGCAACGATTCTCTAAAAAAAACGGTCGTTTACCAGTGGCACGAGCGGTTCAGAAGTGGTCGTGAGTCAATCGAAGATGATGAACGCAGTGGCAGACCATCGACATCGAAAGTCGGTGAAAAAATTGATAAAGTAAAGGAAATGTTGGTCAATAACCGCAAATTAACCATCAGAGAAATAGCGGAGGACTTGAACATTGCCTATGGATCCGCCCAAGACATTGTGGTTAATGATTTGGGTTTCCGTCGTGTAGCAGCAAAGTTGGTGCCAAAAGACCTCAATTTCATGCAAAAAAGAGACCGTGTTGACGTCGCAAAAGACATGATTTGCGAGGCTGAATCCGATCCCACATTCATCAAAAGGATCATTACTGGAGACGAGACGTGGGTTTATGAGTACGACACGCAATCCAGACATCAGGCAAGTGAATGGCGTTCACCAAATGAGCCGAAACCAAAAAAACCACGTCGTTTTCAGTCAAAAAAGAAGGCAATGCTGACGGTTTTCATGGATTACAACGGTGTAGTGCATCATGAATTTTTGCCAGAAGGCCAGACAGTAAACAAAGAGTATTATTTGGGCGTTATGAGACGTTTGCGTGAAGCAATTCGCCGAAAGAGACCAGAAATCGTCGCACAGTGCGTCGAGACCGTCGCACAGTGCTATCATTATTCGTAATTTTTTGACGAAAAATGCAATAAATACCATCCAACAGCCACTGAATTCACCTGATTTGGCTCCCTGTGACTTCTTTCTGTTCAATCGAGTTAAAAAACCATTACGGGGAACGCGTTTTAGCAGCCGAGAGGAAGTAATGGAAAAATCGCAGGAAGCACTGATGGACATACCGAAAACCGAATATAAAAAATGTTTCGAGGATTGGATCAAGCGCTGGCATAAGTGTGTTGCAGTCGATGGGGATTACTTTGAAGGGGACAATATAGATTTAGATGAATAAACTTGTATTTTTAATTTTCTGAATAAATTACGGGAACTTTTTGATCAAGGTAGTATTGTTAGCGTCACCAAAATACACTGTGGTGTGGGAGAGATATAGAATACCCTTCGGTCGTAAATTCGCGTCCGCTTCAGGATCCACTGTTCAGTGAAAATCGTTAAGCGCGCGCGACCCGTCGGCGTTGTCGGGTGGGGCGGACCTAGTTTCCCGTGGCGGGCGAGGCCTTACCTCACCCAAAAGGTGAACGACTCCCCCGGATAGCGAGATGGAGGCAGGGAGAGAGAGAGAGATGGAAGTGGGGCGGGAGAGTCGACGCTAGGGGGAGGATTTTCGCTACTATTGCAAGAAATGGGTCAAACGGCAATTGGAGCGATGCTCCGCGATAGCTCGCGCCGCAACTAATTCCCCCCAAAAGGGTTGCAGGAGTTTCGAGCCGGAGCCCGAGTGGTGAAAATAAGTGATAAAGTCAGTGAGGACGCGAAATTACTCCCGGTCGACGTCAGCGTATGCTGCGCGCGTCCATGCATTAATTACGAATAATTTGGAAATGAGGCTCGTATTGGGTTCCCATTAACTCCTTGAGGAAGCCTCTTCGGCCGCCTCCTCCGTGTGATATATGTGCATTACATGAGGGTTCATAAACTATCTTAAAATTTTATAAAATATACATTTAAACCACCTTCTGTATTTTCCCATACCAAACCTAATAATTACGATGTAAAAATGACTGTACGATTTCGAATAAAAACGAAAGCGGTAGGGATGTGGGTAGGGCATGATATTAGGGTGAACATCAAATGGTTGGCTAAGCGTTCTCCTTTGGCTAAATTTCAGTTGAAGTTTTTTACCTGAGTTTAATAATATCTATTTTTAATGCAATAACAATAAACATAATATTGTGTTGTTTATTTCCGTCTATTTGATATAGTTAACTATGAGGCTAGATTTCATGGGCACACTAGGTGAGGATGCCATAATATTCTTTTAGCATCAAACTCCCTCTCAGATGAATCTACGTATATTTAGATACAATTTTTTAGGGTGATCAAGGTAAACCCTCCTCTCGTTGAACCAACAAGCCTGGAAAAAGTGAAAAACTACGAAAACTCATAATACATTTCGGTCAAAATGCAAGGGACCAAAATATTTTCATTCCTTTAATATACTTCGGACGGTAATGATCACTTCCTCTTCATCGATATCCCTTACTGCAGTTTTTGTCAATTATAGCACTAAATGTAAACAAGAATCCCTGATACGAGATGGAATGTGAAACTACCGAGCAATGGAGTAAGAGAAGATTAGTAAAAGGAGAATGTCTCGAGCATAACTTTCTGGTAACGCTTGATTACCCCACTGTTTGAGGACAAGACATGAAAAACATCTCAGTTTCCACCGTAATTTTAACTGTAAATCAACCATGGTTTCGGCAATGAGTTTCGATATTATGACGCTAAATACTTCAATAAAAGTATACTTGTAAAATACTTGTAATGTCAGAATGAATGGAGTCGTATATTAATATAGTCATTAAAAAAATTGAAATTAAAAAAATGAAAATTCACATGCGTTTTAATTTAACCAATCGCTACACCAATATACAACAAAGTAAAGTTAAACATTCGGTAAACTACTCCATTTTTACGTCCTTTCCTTACACGTTTGGGTTTTTGTGTAATATTGCTTGCACTATTAATGCAATGTTAAATCACAATAAAATAATAAATTAACTAAGCCGACATCCAAAAATAACCGGAGCACGTTGGCGAGCATTTTTACTTCCAGTCTGCGCAACATCAGCGTTAATATTGCTCGAAAGCACTGATTGCGTCATTTTGTGAATGGGCACGTCTTGTCATCGGCAGGTTTCAGTACCGAGAAACACAAAGATAATATTCCCAAACCCTACATCTATAGTCGCAGGAAAGTTAAACGAAAGAAAATCGAAGAGATTTTTTTCGTTCTTAAATATCGAGTAATATTTAAGAATGTAAAGATTCGAGAGCGCATTTTTGTTTAGTCAGCTCATTCTTTTCTTTCAAAAAGTTTTAACATATGCTTGAAAGCCCCTCGCTGACAGTGTACTCATTACGGTGTATCGTATCGTATACTGAAAAACGAGAATCCAGATCTATTACCGATATGAGAAAAATGTTTGTTTGATTTTGGTTTCCAAGGTCAACTTCATTCTTATTCTTAGCAGAAAAATAGCAAAAAGTTCACGAAGTTCAATACGCTTTAAAATAAATTTGTCTTCAATGTGAGAACGAGAAACTTGTAAAGTTAAATTATCTAACCAATGAGGTAGTACTGTCAAAGTTCACGCAAAAATATATGCAGGCCATATTAAACCCCCCCCCCCGGGGACGAGACCCAACGAGGGGTTGCCGTAATTTTAAATAAAGGGGTAGGAAGATGCGTAGTCAACATAGAGCAAGCGACAGATAGAATTTCACTCGTAGAGATTAAAGCAGAGCCGACGAACTTGGTCATTGTTCAGGTACATAGTACATGCCACCGAGCAACCACAAGGAGGAAGAAGTCGATAGGATGTATGATAAGTTAGAGGATATCATCGCGAGTGTTCCTGCGGGGAAATATTTGATAGTGATGGGGGATTGGAATGCGACGGTAGGCGAAGGAAGAGATGGTGGGGAGGTGGGGGACTATGGGTTAGGCACGAGGAATGAACGCGGGGAGAAAGCAATTGAATTCTGCAGGAGACAGGGGTTAGTCATTACTAACACATGGTTTAGACACCACAAAAGGCGTAGGTATACATGGAAAATGCCAGGTGACTCAGAAAGGTATCAGTTAGATTATATTATGGTTAGGCAGAGCTTTAGGAACAGTGTGATAAATTCGCACAGTTTCCCAGGAGCGGATGCGGACTCTGACCACAATTTAGTTGTTACGAAATGTAATGTTCGTTTCAAGAAGATAAGGCAAGGGCGGCGGGTAAAAAAAAGGAATTTAGAAGCAGTAAATGGATTAACGAGGAAGGAGTACCAGCAGGCTGTAGAGAAAATGATGGATGACGGTAAAGAACTGAGTACTATCGAAGAAAAATGGGAATGTGTCAAGAAAGGGATATTGGAAGCCGCTAAAGACACTAAAGGAACCGTTAACGGGAAAAGGATAAGGAAACCATGGGTAATGGATGAGATGATTGCAAAGATGGATGAGAGAAGAAGATGGAAAAATGTAAACACAGAGTTAGGCAAAATGAAGTACAAAGAGTTAAACAATAAATTGAGAAGGGCCACAAATAAAGCAAAAGAAGAATGGTGGAAAACGCAATGCGAGGATATGGAAAGTTTACAGAAGAAGGGTGAAATTGGTGCTCTATACAGCAAGGTTAAGTTATTATCGGGAAGTAAGAAGGCAAGATCTGTGCTAACAGTTAAAGATAAGTGGGGTAAGATTATGGCTGAACCAGGAAAAATCCAAGAAAGATGGAAGGAATATATAGAAACACTGTATGGTAAAGAACTTAGGCCGACAAGGTTAGACATAGAAAAGGAACATGACGTAGAAGAAGATAGCTTAGGTCCAGGCATACTCGACGATGAAATACAAAGGGCATTAAAGGAGATGAAAGCAAATAAGGCCGTGGGGGTGGACAACATTCCTGTAGAAATGTTGAAATGGTTAGGAAAAGGTGGGAAGAAGGCCATATATGGACAGATTCGTAGTATCTATGAGGAAGGAATCTGGCCGGAAGATTTTGTGAGATCGGTGTTAGTTCCTATTCCAAAAAAGGCAAAGGCTTCGTCATGTGAGGATTACAGAACAATAAGTTTGATATCCCACGCAGCTTAGGTTATTCTCAGGATCATCAACCAAAGGATAGAGAGTAAGGCAAATGATTACTTAGGGGAGGATCAGTTTGGGTTCAGGAAAGGAAGAGGTACGCGTGATGCCATTACAGTAATGAGATCACTAGTCGAGAGGAATATGGAATACAATCAGGACGTTGTTGCCTGTTTTGTAGATTTCGAAAAAGCGTTTGATAGAGTGAATTGGGAAAAATTAATGCGTGCATTGCAGAAAATAGGATTGGATTGGAGAGACAGGAGACTGATCCGCAACCTGTACATGTCTCAGACTGCTCAGGTGCGAGTGGGGAACGGAGAGTCCGGATGGGCAGTGTTAGGAAGAGGTGTAAGGCACGTTTGCCCATTGTCACCGGTACTGTTCAACGTATATGTAGAGGAAATGATTAAAGAGGCATGGGAAGAACTGGAGGTAGGAATGAAAGTCGGAGGGGAATTCGTAAAATCGGTTAGGTTTGCTGATGACCAAGCATTAGTTGCTCAGTCAGCCAAGGGGTTGCAAGCATTGTTGAGGGAATTGGAGGTTCAGTGCGATAAATATGGGATGAGAATCAATATTAATAAAACAAAGGTTATGCGATTTTCCAGAAAGAAAAAGGCTAAGCTAAATATTAAAATAGGCGGGGAAAAAATAGAGCAGGTAGAACAGTTTACATATCTCGGAAGTGTTTTGGACCAATACGGTCAAAGTGGTAGGGACGTAAGGAGAAGAATTGCGCTAGGCAATGAGGCTCTCTCAAGGAGGAGGGAGTTGATGACGGGGACGTTGAGTAGGGATGTTAAGACAAGACTCGTAAAAACTCTGATATGGAGCGTAGCTATGTACGGCGCGGAAACGTGGTCGCTGAAGCAGGAGGATGGACGTAGATTGGAGGCTTTTGAAATGTGGGTGTGGAGAAGAATGGAGAAGGTGAAATGGACCGAAAGGAAAACAAATGAGGAAGTGCTGGAGATGGTGGGGGAGGAGACGGGTTTGTTGAGGGAGGTCCTATGGAGGCAGGAAAGATGGATGAAAGGCGTGTTGAGCGGTAGTGGAATGTTGAAGAGGGTAATAGAGGGGAGAATGTTGGGAAAGCGAGGTAAGGGTAGGAACAGGATAGGGATGTTGGACGGGATGAAGGGAGGAAAGAAGTACACCGAGATGAAGAGGGACCTGATATAGATTAGTTTGCTAGATGGGGAGTCACAAAATGTTTATTTGATAATTGTGTCCATCCAAAAACCTACCTAAACCGGTAGATTACCTAATAATAATTGAACCCCCTCGATTATTCTATAAATCAAACCATTTGATTCCTTAATCATATCATTTTCTTATGATACTCTCTGTGGAGACGCCGATACCCCTGCTCGAGACCACCCAGGAACCTTGACGCAGCACGCACATCCATATGATCTACCAGAATAAGGTGAGACAGCTCAGAGGCCATTTAAAGGCGTATGCGTACGTTCCCACACAAAGTACAGACACGGGCGCGTCATGCCGATCTCCGAGGGCGTCTCCAGAAGCATCGGGGAGAGGAAGAAAGGAAGGAAGGAGCAAGGGACGATGCTAGTGACTAAAGGGTGGAGGGGCGCGGGATCGATTCAGGGCAAGCGGGGCAGCTCCTGCCCTGCCTCCACCCCCCCCCACTCCCCATTCCCCTACCCACCACTCTTTCCCCACCGGACCATCCCACCCGAACAATGAGCCCCGTTTTTTGTCATATCCTTGGCGTCCAACTTTTAAATCTTTCATATTGTAATTGTCATCGATTTGCGCCTCTAATGTATTCCTGAAGGACAAAGGAGAGGTGCCCTCCATGCACTCTTGGAAATCCACACGCGGATGCAGCAGGTCTCCTCCGCCGTAAATATGTTTAAGGAACCTACTTAATAAAATAACTTATAAAAGACAGAATTTCAAACAAAAAACTAATATTTATATCTTCTCAATGGCATTATGTCTTAATATTGACATTTTTATATGTTTTAGAACCCGGAAAAATAACCTCATCGTGTTGCTAAATCCAAGGCACGCCCACAATGTGATCTCACGACTCCAATCGGTCAAGAAACATAATTTCCGTTGCTGTTGGCTGACTAACAAACTAATAATCATTAACATTAAGCAGCTTCTGCAATCGAAGCCAATGAATCTCGCGATTTTCTTCTTTTAACAACCATATTTACTTTCTTAAATAAGGAAAAAGTGAATATTTAGATATTTTAATGCTCTACGGAGCCAGTGGATATATTCGCATGCTTTTTTTCCTCATGCACGCGATGGTTTGATTGTCAATGAAACTCGACCGGTAAACAGCAACCACTTTTAAAAAACTGAATCTATTAAAATTATAATAAATATTAATTAATCTATTAATCTGAGTCTATTAGCCGTTTTCCTTGTCTCCTCGAAGAAATCCAGGTGTAAGTCTCTCTGCTCAAAATACTGGCAATTTTCAACACAGGTCTTGAAAATTGCACATTTTTCCCACTCGTGTACCAAGGACGATGCATCATAGATAATGAGATTTCTATGGAAGCTCGCGGTCGATAAAATGGAGAATGAGTTTAACTTTTCAGTTCCTGGGGTAGGTGAACATAGCTTACGGAAAATAGCTATGTCTACACACATTTGCTAAGCAGCGTGCAACCATAAATGAGAAAATTTAAGATAATTCTTAACGTCAACAAGATATTTTGGGAACAGCTTTTTTCTGGCGCTTAGGATAATCATTCCAAATCAAGTAACATGGATAAAATACCCGATGCTGAAAATAGTTTCCAAAAATATATACACTTTTTAGGATTATGACATAAGATTATCATAACACTTTGGTCATTTCAAAAGAAAATTCATTCGTAGTTAACAAACACTAACATCTAAAAACATCAAAATGCAATGTTGTTTAATTTTATCAGTAGCTTCTTCGGAAATGTTGTCACAAAGAAATGTAATTGTGCCTTCCTTCCAAATAATACTTCCTGAGTATTAAACATGAGTGCAAACAAACACGAACTCTCTGTCTCACCAGAACAACCCACCTACCACCCCCAAAAAAATCGGACCCAATCTTATTAAAAGGAAGATCATTTTACTACTGTATCCTCTCATATTTTGAATTAATTATTCACTAAGGATTTATAAAAAACTTAAGATCTCACCAAACTATACTCATGTATCGTGATAATTTTCGAATATATCTAAAAGTTTTTCGAATTCCTAAAAATGCGATTTCACAAGGTGATCCTGATATCAAAATCATCAATACTCGCATCATATTTCGATCATAGTTTCGTAAAGGAAAAGCATTTTTACATTTACACAATATTAGGACCATAGGAGATATATACTTGCGAGGTTGCCTAATAGCGAAATTACGAAGCGAAGTCGAAAGTAAAAGAGCGTCTCCATATTAACAAGGTTCCATTAACTATTTCCATTAACAATAAATAGGTATAACGAATAAGTATGCTCATTCTAATATATTTTTTACGTCTTAAATACATAATTTGTCCAAATCAAGATTCCAACATCCAATATATGCCGAAATTAATTCAACAATCTTCTGTTGTGGTATTATATTTAATTTTTTACCTCATAAGAGCGATATCACCGTTGATTCATAATAAGTAGGTCATACAAATTGAACTGAGTTGATTTTTCTGTTAAGACAACGAATTTCGGTGTGAAAAAGTAATACTAAAACTTCAAAACTCGCTCTCTAATTGCATCAACGTGAATCTCTTAATATAGGCAGTGAAAGGTTTTAATTATTTCATTGCCAAGTAAACATGATTACCCTTTCGGTAAGTACCATAGCGAAAGTTTTCCAAGGATATCATGGCATGTTGTACTTAATCCTTATCACGTTAAAATGTTAAAATAAATTTTTCGAGACATTCGAGTCATAATACACGTGCCTTGAGTTAGTAAGCAACCAAATTATTCAAGAACTGTATGAATACTATGTTTTAAAGAACAGTGAAGATATCCTTTCTTACGATGCGCATAAAACAGACACTCGTCTTATCTATGGCTAAAGGGTCGCTTAATTTGACCGTGAAAATTCAGGACAACTCAAGTCACAGCTCACCTCTAACACAATAAGCTTTACAAATTTAATTTTTAAATTAAATTTGATCAATATTCATTAAGGATTTGACGGCTTCCCCAAAATAAAGAATTTGACAATCTCGAATGATTGATTTGTGGGCACCAAAAAAATAAGAATAGTAAAAATATATTAATCAGTATACCACTTTCCCATTATTCCTTCCATCATGTCTTCGGACATTCACTAATCGGTAGAAATCAGCGACAAAAAAACGAATTATTTAAGTCATTGGGTTTCATATTCACGGTTGAAGATAAACCGCCTATATCGACGTAATTTAAAAAGCGGCCGAAAGGTGAAGCAGAAATCGCGCGATAATCGATCGACCTGGCCGTCCAGACTGACTAGTAGCCATCTCACGGCAATTCCAATAGCTTTTAGGATTTTAATAGCATGAAGCGCAGTGAACATTTGAGACCACAATCTTCTCATCAACCTCTAAATGTTAACAGGAAATGGATCTCACTATGGCAGAGTGAAGATTGTTTCACTAAAAAAATAGATGTCATTATGCTGTACCATCACCTTTTGAATATATTTTGTTGATGCTTTTTTTCAAGCGTACTCATGTTTTGGAATTAAAAATGAACAACAGATGAGCCAAGGTATGAGTAAGTGTATACCTGTGCAGGTAGAAAAGGCACAGCACCTAGTACAGATGATTGTAAGCCAGTTCCCCAGAAAAACTGAACTATCCAAACAAATATACTCAAAAAAATTTAATAATTCAAAGAGGGATTGCACTACATGGGTTATCCCATTAAACACATGAATTTGTACACACTTCCAGAGTGAATAAACTATAACACAAACTGGGAACAATTAAGAAACAGTTTTCTGTTACTATGAACCATCTCAACAACTTGGGCAACAATATTATTGAAGACAATTCTATAATCAACATTCAAAATAAAATGCTTATAAATAATTGCTACTTGCCAAAAAAATAGCTAAATATAGGAATTTTATAAATCTTGCTTAGTTAACTTCCTCTGACAAGTATTCATTCACTTTTCTCATTCACAAATCTGCTCTTAAATACTTGACTTAACTCTTGACATAGACATTAAAAGTTCAAATTATTCTTAAAATATATATCCCAATTCCCAACCTGGCTATACAATTATCACTTTCATGGATCAAGTATGAGATCAGTTTGCAATATAGCAATACCCAATACTCGTCTGCTAGAGTACTTACTACAATCCCTTCATGTGATAGTTCCAAATACCCAAGCATCATCATCTACGTCCCACTTGAATGAGACAATTCAAATGTTTCGTTATCGTTTAAGTTCTGTACTATTATTTTATTTTTTATGAGAAGAATTGTACCATTTAATATAGGATTTGGATGGATGCAAACAATAAAGTGATACAATATTTGCATTTATTTATCTGCTAACAAAATAAAACTTGACACCAGGCACTATAATAACCCTTCTTCAAATTTGCATACTCTAGTACTTCATTCTATCTAAAATGCCTTTTTTTTCCTCCCTGTCTATTTGCCTAACATTCTCCCCTCAGACTTCAACATCCAATCGCCAATCAAAATGCTCCATGAACCTTCCTACCTCCTTTCGATTTCTCCCAGCAAACCCTTCTCCCCACCATTCTCAGTATTTCTTTAGCTTTTGTGGGTCCATTTCACCTTTTCCACTCTCCTCCGCGCACACAAAGCCCCTATATATGCCCATCATCTGGCACCAAATACCATGTTTCCTCACTGTATTAAACCACATTCCATGCTCTTTTCATTCATCTTTTCTTTACATCAATCCCTCAGCATCAGTGTCATCAACTCCTTGGTGAAAACTTCTTTCCTTGAAATTCTTCTTCCACTCCCTACTGCTTCCTTCCTTCCTATGTCCCTACTACTTGGACCATTTTAGTCAAAAACATTTCGAATAAATGTAAAATTCCACCTGCTCTAATTTAGCAACTCCCATTTTAATATTAAACTTGGTTGTCCTCATTTTTTTACTCCTCATATTCCCACATTCAGTTAAGTACTATATCATAATGTGCCTCATTAGTGTTCTAGATTGTTCTTTTTACCAAGTGCTTTTGAATCAATTACACAGGCCGACAGTGGTTTTGGTGCCAGAGCTTTTAATGTTGATTTAAAGAACAATTGAGGTGCTGAATCCAATTATGACACTAGTTTTTTCCTATCAGCTATAGTTTTCAAGATATAGATATGTTGTTACTTACGTAAAAAAATCTTCTACATGATGATATTATTATTAGGTAATCTACCGGTTAAGGTAGGTTTTTGGATGGACACAACTATCAAATAAACATTTTGTGACTCCCCACCTAGCAAACTAATCTATATCAGGTCCCTCTTCATCTCGGTGTACTTCTTTCCTCCCTTCATCCCATCCAACATCCCTATCCTGTTCCTACCCTTACCTCGCTTGCCCAACATTCTCCCCTCTATTACCCTCTTCAACATTCCACTACCGCTCAATACGCCTTTCATCCATTTTTCCTGCCTCCATAGGATTTCTCTCAACAAACCCCTCTCCTCACCCACCATCTCTAGTACTTCCTCATTTGTTTTCCTTTCGGTCCATTTCACCTTCTCCATCCTTCTCCACACCCACATTTCAAAAGCCTCCAATCTACGTCTATCCTCCTGCTTCAGTGACCATGTTTCCGCACCATACATAGCTACGCTCCATATCAGAGTTTTTACGAGTCTTGTCTTACCATCTCTACTCAACGTCCCCGTCATCAACTCCCTCCTCCTTGAGAAAGCCTCCTTGCCTAGCGCAATTCTTCTCCTTACGTCCCTACTACTTTGACCGTATTGGTCCAAAACACTTCCGAGATATGTAAACTGTTCTATAAACATGATAATATGGGAATAAACATATAAACATGATGATATGGGAATATTATATTAATAATAAAACCCACTAAATATAAAGACTTGATTTATTTCTAGGGTTGTTAAATCACCCACAAACACAACAGAATTTTACAATACAATTGAACACAAATACTAAAATTTTTACTGTAATAAAACAAATTGAAAAGAAAAAAATACATAAAAACATCTCTCAACACATTGGAAGCTTCTTTTGCGCGATTTTCTTGAGTGCACTTTGTTCAAACAGTCTCGTTTTAGGCACCAGCAGTAATCTGTCATCATATGGTTATCCCATCTTCCTTGGAAACGAGCTTCCATTGTTTATATATCCTGGTGAAATCTTTCACCTTGTTCTTCACTTGTGTCTCCTAAATTTCCAAGAAAATTGTCTAAGTGGCTCTGTAGGTAGTGAACTTTTGTGCTCATATTGCATCCAAGTGATTTGAAGTTACTGAGCATAATGTTTACCAGCTCAATATTATTTTCACTTTTGTGATTTCCTAGAAAATATTTTATGACCTCAACAAATGACATCGAACTAATTTCTTCAATCTCATTCATTGACTCGACAAAGGAAGGATCCTTTGTAAGTTGTCTAATTTGTGGCCCCTCAAAAATACCAGCTTTAAGTTTTTCAATACTTATATGGGGCATCTTTAGTCTTAAGTAGCCGAAGCATGGTCCATCCTTGTCAAGAGCCTTAACATATTGCTTCATTAGGCCTAGTTTAATATGTAGAGGCGGTAAGATGATTTTCTCTCTTTCAACTAAAGATTCAGCAACGATGTTTTCTTTCCCCACAACCAAGTTTTCTCTCTTAGGCCACTCCTTCTTAATCCAGTGGTTTTGTCTGTCCCTGCTATCCCAGAGGCGCAAGAAACAAGGATATTTTGTGTAGCCACTTTGCTGCCCAAGAAGAAAGTTCACCATTTTTAAATCTACACAAATCACCCAGCGATGTTCCTGGTATTTTATCTTCTGTAAGACCAATGCTATTGTATCGTATTCTTCTTTCATTTTAGTTGAATGAGCGATTGGTATTGCGCCAAACCTGTTACCATTGTGAAGAAGTACACATTTTAAACTACGCTTGGAGCTATCAATAAACAAACGCCAATCACTAGCATCATATTGTGATAGCAGTCCCATTTTTTCCAAAAGACCATTAACGTCTAAACAAAATGTAAGATTGTCTTCTTTAGTAAAGAAGAGTAGCATATCCTTTTCCCTTGTGCGATAAAAACTTATTTTTGTACTGGGTTGCAGTAAATTCTTTTCATGCAGTCTTGATGCTAGTAGTTCGGATGCTTCCTTTGATAAGTTTAGTTCTCTAGCAAGATCGCTTAGTTCATCTTGATTAAATAGTTGAGGAATTGTTGACACCCCCTCGTAGTCACTGCCACTATCGTCAATAGAATGAGAAATGTTTTCAAATAACTCAAATTCTTCCTTAGATATATCTGGTAACGTCTGAAATATTGGGATCGGTATTTCTTCTGAATGGGGTACCGGGCGTCTAGCTGACGGCAAATCTGGATATGTCCACTTGTGGCGATTTTTTCGATTAATTCCCAAAACATTTGCTATGCAAAAATAACAGTTGTCAATATGGTTCACAGGTTCTCTCCACACCATTGGCACACCAAATTTTAGACTTTTCCTTTGTCCTGTTGTCCATTGCCGCAGATGTTCAGTACATGTTTTACACACAAAATGCGGTGCCCATGTTTTATCTTGGTCACCAAGCTTAACACCAAAATATCGCAAGTATGCACATTTCACAAAGTGTAATATTTTTCCTATTTTCCTTTACCATATATTCCCCACAAACGTAACAAAACACATCAGGATCATCAACACAGCATCTTCGACTTGAGCTCATTTTTAGATGATGTTTTACAAAAAGTTACACTTTGAAGTAAAGTCCATCCACCTGCTCCGAATAGCCAAGGGCAACTAATGAAACAAAAATGGCCGTCAAGAGAACAGAAAACGTGGATGCCATCTAACGAATACCTTATGAACTAATTTTGCCATCTTTTACCGAAATCGATACAAACGATTTTTGTTTTTTAATCTCATTGGCCTACACTATAGAAATATACATAACACTTATTGACAGTTTATTGAAAATAAAAGGAACACCGCAGAGTGGTTATAAATTAGTATACCTATAGATTTATTTAACTTTGAAAATTATTTTCCGGAATATATCAAATATTAAAACAACTAATCGTAAGATGTGCCATATCTAAAAAAGTAGAGCTGTTAAATAAAAACGGATTTCATATTTGGATTCAGCTCTACAAATATAGTTAAAATCATCACAAAGATTCCCGGCACCAAAAAAAAATTTTTTTTGTAGGCCTGTGTTATTCTTTCTGCATATCCATTGTATTTTTATTCTGGGTAGCACCAGGATATCCTTAGCGTAACCAGTTTCTCTGCAGCTGAGACAACAGTTCTAACATTGTGCAGTATCTATCCATTTTCCCAAGGATACCAGGCACAAAACCTATTAAAAGAAGTTTTTTCTATTAAAAATGCCTAGCTCATTACACAATGATAAATGAAAAAAATCCAGATCAAGTAGGTGCAATAACTCTAAATAGTGCATATCACCAAAATGAATTAAGAGTAGTCATGACTTCCAAGTTTTAATTAATTTTTTAAGCCCTATCCCACATGCTTAATGTCAAAAAACAAAGGAACCTTCTTTCATTCCAGTGTATAAGAAAATATTTCAGGAGACCAGCAGGCCTGCACTGAAATGTTAGCATACAAAGTGAGTTTGATTTCCACAAAACCCAAAAATAATTTCCCTTAAAATTGTTAGATCAAACAGAAAATTGCAAATGAAACACCATCTGGTATTGATGGCTAAAAAAACAATTGAAACAAATCCACAACAGTAAGAACAAATACCAGATGATTTACTTATTTTCCAAATCTATTTCAAAAGCATGCAATCATTAGCAACTTCCTGAATTGTTAGTCCATTCCAATTCTTTGCCATCTCTTGCAATCTTTTTATATTCGTGTTAAAAAGGACCTCTTATTTTGACCGAATAAGCATAGTATCTTTGGGAATATTACACCAAGAATTTCAGTGTTACATAAAACAGGGTAGCTACCACTGAAAAAATTTTCAACTAACTCAATACACATTTTACATAATCCAATTACATATTAAAGAAAAAATTAAATTCTCCACTTCCACTACCCAGTCGTCACATACTTTTTGCCCAACACTCAAGAATGAACTGCCAAATTTTATTTCTTTTTGCAAACCTAAAAGCTCACATCAGTTGGTCCTTTTCTGCTATCACCTATACCTATAGCAAAATTCTAATTGTACACACAAGTTCCCTTTCGATCTCTCAACAACCCACTCGAGCAGCTTTTCTCAGCTCTGGCCACAAGCATCTCCTGTACCTCCTTGTTTTTCTACTGGTGTGATCATCTTTGAACAGCTGTTACTTTCTCCATTCCCCTCAATTGGACTCTAACCCCATTTAATTTCCTGGATACCTTACAATTCTTTCCCTTTAGCTAAATAAGTTTCCCACATTGACACCCAAGAATAAATTTCCTCCACCCTAATTTTTCTCCACAGTTAACCCCTTATCAGGAATTCACAATTTTAAATACTTTACACTAAAATCATACAATCACACTTCTCATCCCATAAGCAATGGTGACCCTGGTTAGTTGATTCTGTTACTTTTGTTACAGATACAGACACATACAAAAATACTTAAAAAATTATACGAAATGAAATTAAAATCCAATAAATAAATGAAAAATAAAACCTCACTTGGTACCAAACTATCAATAATTAGCACGCGTGACACCAAACCTAACCATCTCTCATCAGATAAATTTGGGAAACCACTTCAATTATTATTCCCAGGAATATAATGATAGACAATATAAAGAATACGAGTCCTGGCAACTACGGCACTTGGCCCGATTGGCTGTGTTTTGTGCCAGACAGCTGAAGCCTTCCACAGTCGTCATCCCACAAAACCCTTACAAAAGAAAACAGACAGCAGTAGGACAAAAGACGTGGGAAAAGAAGACCAATTCAGCCAGAATAGGAACTTGGAATATTAGGAAAATGTTAGTGGTGGACATGGAAAATGGTAGGTGACTCAGAAAGGCATCAATTAGATTATACTATGGTTATGCACAGATACAAGAAAGGAATATTGAAAGTTACAAAATAACTAAAAGAACCATTAATGGGAAAAGGACAAGGAAATCCCGGATCACAGATGAGATGATTACGAAGATAGATGAGAGAAGACAATGGTGGAAGCACAGAGTTAGGCAAAAGGAAGTACAAAGAGTTAAACAATAAATTGAGACGGGCCACAAATAAAGCAAAAGAAGCATGGTGAAAGACGCAGTAGAAAGTTTGGAAAAAAGTAAGATATGGAAAGTTTGCAGAGGAAGGGTGAAAACTAGTGCACTATACAGCAGGTCAAATCACTATAGGGAAGTAAGAAGGGATGACCTCTACTAACAGAGATATCGGGTAAGATAATTGTTGATGCAGAAAAGATCTAAGAGAGATGGAAGGAATATATAGAAGAACCGCATGGTAAAGAAGTTATGCCAACAAGGTTACATACAAAAAATTTCAAAGAAACTGTGGGAGATGCCGTGACAGTAACTTTTAACGGAGTCATCCGCTACGTGTGTATTACAATGCAACAATTTCAGAGTGTAAAAATCATTTGCCTTGACCAGGATTCGAACCCGGATCCCTCGATATCCGGCCGAGTGCTTTAGCCAGTTAAGCTACAGAGACGTCCTCTTAATTTCAGAGTGTAAGAGAACGTCTCTGTAGCTTAACTGGCTAAAGCACTCGGCCGGATATCGAGGGATCCGGGTTCGAATCCTGGTCAAGGCGAATGATTTTTACACTCTGAAATTGTTGCATTGTAAGGTTACATATGGAAAAGGTAGATGATGTAGAGGAAAATAGCTTAGGCCCAGCAATACTCAACGATGAAATAGAAAGGGCATTAAGGGAGATTAAGGCAAATAAGGCCGTGGGGGTAGACAACATTCCTGCAGAACTACTGAAAAGTTTAGGGAAACACTCTGTATGGACTGATTTGTAGTATCTATGAGGAAGGATTCTGGCCGGAAGACATTGTGAGATGTGTTAGTTCCTATTCCGAAAAAGGTAAAGGCTACGTCATGTGAGGATTACAGAACAATAAGTTTGATATCCCACGCAGCTCAAGTTGTTCTCAGGATCATCAACAAAAGGATAGAAGGTAAGGCAAATGATTACTTAGTGGATGATCAATTTGGGTTTAGGAAGTGGAAAGGTACGCATGATGCCATTGAAGTAATGAGATCACTAATTGAGAGGAATATAGAATACTATCAGGACGTATTTGTCTATTTCGTGGATTTCGAAAAAAAGTTTGATAGAGTGAATTGGGAAAAACTAATGCGTGTATTGCAGAAAATAGGAATGGATTGGAGGAACAGGAGACTGATCCGCAACCTGTACATGTCTCAGACTGCTCAGGTGCGAGTGGGGAACGGAGAGTCCGGATGTGCAGTGTTAGGAAGAGGTGTAAGGCAGGGTTGCCCATTGTCACCAGTGCTGTTCAACATATATGTGGAGGAAATGATTAAAAACAAATATCTTTATACACATCTCTCTACCTTGAGAGAGTCATAGTTAATTCCGCCGACATTGCCAATTGGCTCTGTCAGGGAGGCTGCGGAACGGCGATCATTATTCCGCCATTTCCCTGCCGCACTGCCCTTGAGGGGTTACAAGACCAGCACCGTGAAAAGCACTAATCCACGGTATAGCGGCAGAGTCAAAGTGTAAAACGAATCACACTCCCCAGCCGGGATGCTCGGAAGTTCGTCCCACCAAACTATGCTCTTATTTTCACCGTGGGCCCAGTGAGCAGGCTCCCCAGACTGACAGAGAACCCGACTCGGATCCTAAACCTCCACCATGGTCCACACACCAAACAAGGGCATGTGCTGGTGGTAGGTTAGACACCTCAACCGTCGGCCTCCGGCTGGGGTGGTGCTTAGACACCTTCCCCCTGAAGGGGTCCCCCCTAACGTCAAGGACTCGTGCTTACCACAAGTTCAGCTATGAGACCCCAAAGAACCTATCTAGAGGCGAAACCAGCAACCACTACGATTACCGATCCCATGAAAAGGGGACGATTAGCCGACCCGCCGGGTTCCCTTTTCCCCGTAGCGCTCATGTTAGTCGAATTTCTCCAACAGCGTAGGATGAGTGCGTGCCGGATGCGCACAAGCTCTGCCCTACCACACAACTTTTTGCTGAGCGAGCCCGTCCATTACGCACCTACGTGGGACAGGGTAGGACTCATCCCAGCTTTAGGGGTATGAATATATATATGTATACATATACAGGGTCGCACCCAAAACTGGTAGGAGTGATTTTTTTACACGAATTTTATTGACGATATACTTACATCAACTTAATAATCTCCAAAGTATGCTCCTTGTGCTGCTACACACTAAGTATAACGTAGCTCCTATTCCCTGTACGCCCGCTGGAAATTTTCTTTGGGGATGCCCTTGATGACCCTCGTCGAAGCCTCTTGAACGGCCTTTATCGAGCCAAAACGTCGTCCCTTGAGCTGTCTTTTCATCAGGGGGAAGAAGAAGTCCGGTGGTGCCAGATCCGGAGAATAGGGCGGGTGCGGCAACGTGGCAATGCCGTATTTGGCCAGGAGCTGCCTGACAACGAGCATGCCAATTCAGAATTTTTGGCACCATCTTGGCGCACACCTTGCCTATGGCCAAATCCTATGAAATAATGCGTTGGACGTTGGATGCAGACAGACCCAACTGGTCTGCAATTTCTTCACTGGTTAAGCGTCGGTCTGTGTCCAGCAGTGTCCTCACTCTGTCCACATTCGTGTCGGTTCTTGCCATCGACGGCCGTCCAGAGCAATGGTTGTCTTCAACGAGCTCCCTGCCCTCTTTAAACAACTTGTGCCACTGTGGAACAGCTTAAGGCAGTGTCCCCATAAGCCCGCTTGATCATATCGAGGGTCTCAGTTGCCGTCTTCCCAAGTTTCACACAAAACTTCACGGAATAACATAGCTTTAAATTCAGATTCATTTTGTTTTTCGACGCGGACAAAAACCTTGCTTCACTAAAAACGGTGTCCTCACTCAACGATAGCCCGCAGGCGACTGAGGTTGGTGTCGGTCTGTTGCTAAGAGCCCCCTCCACCTTACCCTTCCAGGCAGACACCCCTCCACCGCTCCATTCGTGCCAGAGAAATCAGTTTTACCACTCTTGGGTAAGACCCTGTATATATACATATGAGTCTCCTGCATGAATTAAACATTTTCATTTAACACAGATGACTACTTGATATAGAAAGATTTAAGCTGAATTGGGTGAAGAACACACCCTGTGTTTGCGACTCTACAATTGTTTGAAGGAGTTTAAACATGGCCGAGCATCCACAAATTATGAACATAGGTTGACACATACGTAGGCGACAGTGACCTCCTCCTAACTAATTGACTAAAGCCACAATATGGTTTCGAATGAATGACAAAATAAATTTTGTGGAAGTCCTGGAGGGCACAGGCATATCACATGGTACATTGCTTTTCATTTTGCACAAAAAATCACGAATAAAAAAAATCTCCACAGGATGAATACCATGTTTCCTCTTAAGTTGAGAATGAACACATGTGGTCTACTTGGAAGGCTTGTTGGGGGTTTTGTCACAATTGAGACCAGTTTCTACATTGATTCACAACCGTAGATGAAACATTGATACTTAACTACACTCCAGGGACAAAGGAGCAGAAATACTGGGTTTCGAAAGGTGAACCAGCTCCAAAGAAGGTGAAGACTGCAAAATCAGCCAAAACCGTGATGGCCTTTTTTTTGGGATATAAGCAAAATGTTACATCAATTACTTGCAAGGGACAAACAATAAATGGAAAGTTTCATCAGAGCAACAGTTGAGCAAAGAAATTGAGTCCTCATTTGGCAAAGAAAATTCTTTTCCATAAAGACAAGGAAAAGGCATCAACATGCACAGTTCTGATGACAAAAGTTATAAAATTATACTTCTACTGTCTTTTCACCAGATTAATCTTTTTAATTTCTCAACTTGAAAAAATGGCTCGGTAGACAAAAGTTCATGTCAAACATAAATGACATTTTGAGGAAATTCCAAAATCCTCCATTCCAGATGCCTTATGAAAGTTAGAGAAACACTAAGGGAAGTTTATCAAATTAACATAATGTTAAAAAAAGGTACCCAGCAGTTTTTTCTTCTTTTCCGAAAAACAATTGAACAACATAGTGTGTGGTAAGACAAAATTAAATTTGATATTCCCACCATTTTATGCCACATGCAGATGCTGCCTTTGGCACCCAAACAAGCTTTATGTACATACTGAAGTCATAACCTCAAAACAGTTGAAATGCTGAGAACAAGTGCTGAGTATAACCAAAGAGCTACAATTATTGAAGGCATGCACACTGGTCACTCGGCAAGAGAAATTATTAGTTCTCAAATTTTCAGATTTGTACAAAATTACTTGGTTCTGTACTCAAGACCAGCGGTATGCCTAGACCCTCTTCACCTCATTCACTTAAAAGAATGCATTGTCACGTTGTGTTTAATAGGGTGCATCGACAGCTAGGGTCATTTTGCTGCATTGTCACACCAGACAACATCCAACAGACTTCATTTTGAAGGATCCAGGGCAATGGATTTGAAAATTGTCAGAGTGAACATTTGCATCAAACAGGACCTCCACTACAAGTTCTACACCACTAAAATAAGACATGCAAATGCATCCAAGCTACAATATGCTTTCCAAAGCTGCCAGGGCAAAGAATGTGCAGCAGGATGAATTGGATTTTTCTCTGACGAAACCGTTTTACTACGGAAATTTTGTTAACATTTTCAGTTTTGTAATAAAAAATGTTTGGAAATTGTTTAATTTGCCTCGACTTGTCATCTGCATGAAAATAATACCCCGCAAGCCGCGGCAAGCGGTGTTATGTCACCACCCAAAAAAAGGAAAAAAGAAAAACCGCATTCAAAACCAACAGATACATGCAAACCCACAGTAGTGCATACAATCGTAGAAACATCCTATCATTTTACACGCATGTAAACACATCCACCTCCCCTCACTGCAAAAGCATGCAAGTACATACTACCTTGATCCAAAAGTTCCCGGAATAACCACCGTGTGGCGCTCCCATCGTTCCGATTTGAGTTCTGTTTTTTTTTGTTAAATTGGTACATCTGTTGTTGATATTCCCTTTAAATCTTAGTGTCATAACTTGACATTTGCAAAAGTTACGTAGCCAAGAGTACATCTATCTCTGTGTGTGTTGGCGATTTTTTACAATTGCAGAAATGGATTTAAATTTGCAACAACGAACTTGTATTAAATTTTGCGTAAAAAACGGATTTAGTGGCGCACGGACGTTGGAAATGTTGGAAAAGTGTTTCGGCAACGATTCTCTAAAAAAAAACGGTCGTTTACCAGTGGCACGAGCGGTTCAGAAGTGGTCGTGAGTCAATCGAAGATGATGAACGCAGTGGCAGACCATCGACATCGAAAGTCGGTGAAAAAATTGATAAAGTAAAGGAAATGTTGGTCAATAACCGCAAATTAACCATCAGAGAAATAGCGGAGGACTTGAACATTGCCTATGGATCCGCCCAAGACATTGTGGTTAATGATTTGGGTTTCCGTCGTGTAGCAGCAAAGTTGGTGCCAAAAGACCTCAATTTCATGCAAAAAAGAGACCGTGTTGACGTCGCAAAAGACATGATTTGCGAGGCTGAATCCGATCCCACATTCATCAAAAGGATCATTACTGGAGACGAGACGTGGGTTTATGAGTACGACACGCAATCCAGACATCAGGCAAGTGAATGGCGTTCACCAAATGAGCCGAAACCAAAAAAACCACGTCGTTTTCAGTCAAAAAAGAAGGCAATGCTGACGGTTTTCATGGATTACAACGGTGTAGTGCATCATGAATTTTTGCCAGAAGGCCAGACAGTAAACAAAGAGTATTATTTGGGCGTTATGAGACGTTTGCGTGAAGCAATTCGCCGAAAGAGACCAGAAATCGTCGCACAGTGCTATCATTATTCGTAATTTTTTGACGAAAAATGCAACAAATACCATCCAACAGCCACCGAATTCACCTGATTTGGCTCCCTGTGACTTCTTTCTGTTCAATCGAGTTAAAAAACCATTACGGGGAACGCGTTTTAGCAGCCGAGAGGAAGTAATGGAAAAATTGCAGGAAGCACTGATGGACATACCGAAAACCGAATATAAAAAATGTTTCGAGGATTGGATCAAGCGCTGGCATAAGTGTGTTGCAGTCAATGGGGATTACTTTGAAGGGGACAATATAGATTTAGATGAATAAACTTGTATTTTTAATTTTCTGAATAAATTCCGGGAACTTTTTGATCAAGGTAGTATGCTTATTTATAAAAAATGACTTTATCTTACGATGCAGCAAGAAATTTATCCAAGAACGTGCAAGGCAGATTCAAGTAAGTAGCAAGGCGAAATACCACCACCACAAGAACGTGAAACATAAAACGCTCTCCGATCCAAAGTGAAGAATTTGGCCCAACGCTGCAGGTAGGAGGGCGGCTCCCCCGTGGAGAGGGACAAGGAATGGAATATTTAGGTTACCAAAAGCAGGGCATACAATACTGTAAACAGCACTACATTACCTAATGGCATTCCAATGTGGTCATGCGGGAAGGGTTTTGACAACACACAGGAGGTTAGTGAAAGTACATGCAATTGAGTATATCTAATTGTTACCTAAACGCAGAGGCTGAAAAGTGGCATTTTTGTTATCTACGAGTGTAACCCTACAGTTGTTATCCCGTATTGTCCGTGGGAAGAAGAAGTCCTTGAGTCTGCTAGACTTTAGCACCACATCCTGCATAAGGACTATGCCACATAGGGACTACAAATGAAAGCCAAAATACCACTGTAGTTTTCTTTTATTAACATCAAGTGGGACAAAAAATGGACAAGGAAGGATGTTAGCCTGCTTTCTGGGCCAACTCCTTTGCCTTGGCCTTCTCCAACTTGCTGATTCTTGCAGCTGATTTAGAACCAAGGAGACCACCTCCCCAGTGCCTCTTTATCTCCTCATAACGGTCATTGTAGTTGGTCTTGATGGCCTCAACCACCTTTGCTAGGGATGCTCGGTCACCCGCATCCACCTATCACACAAAGCACACTACTTAGTCAAAAACATTAACACCATCGTGAAGAATATTATTAAATAAAATTTATTACTCAGAAAAATTTAATGTTCATATCACAGCCTTCATTGGATTGGCTCTGTTTTTTACATCATTGCACAGAAATACATTACACACACATTGATACACTGATTAAAAATGTCTGCCCGACAAGATGATGTGACCAAAAAAATGAACAGCATGCCTTCACATTTTATAGGCAAGAAACAGTTGGATTCACCAAAAATATGAAATAGTTACCTATTGTGTGGCAATGACCTATGGTACTGTTGAAACTATTGCCTATTGTAGGGCATTTTGAAAAGCATATCTTTAAAAATCATAAACACAGTAATCAACCCGAAGGTCCGTTTGGTAGGTGATGGTAGAGTTCACCCGTTGCTAAGCCCGACGGCGTGTGAATATTCACACATCAGGGTAGAGGGGCCAGTTCCTTTCCCTGTGCCAGTTATGGTTTCCCAGGAAGAACTGGTACCCGAAAAATTACACAGGTGGAGCTGCAGGTGTCCAGAGAGGCATGCCCGGGAATCGAACCTGGGCCCACCAGTCAGTAGTCCAAAACGCTAACCCTGGACTACCCCAACCCACTTTCATATCTTTATATTCTAATATTTGCAATTGAAAACAACCAAAATGCCAATTCTACCATTCTTGCATAGAATATAGTGACACACGTGTAAGAATTATTATGTTCTGTAACTGTAGGTCACCAATTTAATTTATAAAATATAACACAAATATTGTCATAATTTATAAATAATGCATTAGTGTAAGTCTAGTGGAACTGCCATTACTATACAGGCATGAACTGACTGGTAACCCTACTTTTATCTCTCATATGTTAGCAAACAAACCTGCTTATTGTGATTACATAAAAATGAATAAATTTCATAACCATCACTGTGAAGCCAATAAATTTAAAAACAGGCACGTTGATGTTTACTAACTGTGGTTTTTTCCCACAGAAAGTGAGACATTTTATTAATGAATCATTTAACTTGCTGCCATAAAAACGTATTCCTAACCCTAAATAGTCTTAATTATTAAATAAAAATTTCATTTACAAATCTCCAAAACTAAACAATATTTAAAGTTGGATGGTATGAATTCCTTGGGGCATCATGGATGAAACTTACATTGAACTGTCTTTAAAATTAAATAATCCATTTATTCTGACGTACAAAACTGAAGCATCTTCAGTTGCACCAAAGAGAGAGAATATTTTTGAAACCATGCCTTTATGAATCAAATTTAAGGATTAAAGACAGAATGATGACGGCTGAACCTCCTCAAGCAAATGGCTTGTTCCTTTACTTGACTTGACGTTAACCACTATGGCCCATAGGGTTCATGCAATGAAAACTTTTCATTAATGGCTTAAAATTTTTCAGAAAGAGGATCACAGATATTGCACTTTTAAAAAATGTTTATGCAAATGAGCATGTTAACAAAAAAGAATAATTATTTTGTTCCAGCATTAATGGCACATTCATTGTATTTTTATTCGTAAATAAAACCTAATATGAATCTCCAGGTCATGTATCAGTCTAATTTGTTTAAGGTTTAATATTTGAAAGTACTCTGCCAACATTTGAAGTAGGACCAAAATTTTCAAATCAGAGAAATAGTTATATTTTTGCACTTGACCACAAAGCAACTACATACAAGCATGCACATAAGCAATTTAACTCACCTGGGTCAATGCAACACATGTGCAAGTCTTCCTTCGCACCAATCGCCCCAGTCGTGCCTTGCCCTTGACAATACAATAGGGCACACCCATTTTCCTGCAAAGAGCTGGCAGGAAAAGGACGAGCTGCAACGCATTTGCAATTTATACATATTAATATAAACATATAGATATATTCATACATATTAATACATATATTTAATAAGAAACATCACACTTTCAAAAAAATTTATTTATTGGATTATACTCAGATGTCACTTTCATCCTTTGATCACATAAGTGAGTGATATCAGGTGAAGAAATTCAAGCATCATTGTACGTAACTTTCGCGAATAGTCAGCTAACAAATGCTCAAGTTTAATCTCTACTTAAGTCAGAATCAATCAGTTAACATATCGTAACATGGGCAAGGCATCTCTCAAACTAAACCAAGCCAGTACCCTTGAAACTAGCTTAATCCACTGCAAAGTGAAAAACTATTGTCAGCGCTCAGGCTTTTGACAATGGAATGTGCTGCAATGAAGTAGATGGAGACAAATAATGTCCAACAACAAATCTGCCCGACCAATGCTTGATATGCGAAAATTACCTCCTAACTAACAAGTCCCATATTTTCCTGCCATTTCACCAAAATGCAATTAACTCAGTCAATAATATAAATATTAGGTAATCATCACTTCAGGAAGTAATGCATTTCACAAGCCAAATATGGTTTCCAGTGATAATGTCAAAAGTAACTCTAACCCAATAATCTAATGATCAAGGTACCCAACATTTATTTCCCTTAGGCCCTTCATATGAAGAACATGTATTCCCGACACATTAAAGCAAGAAATTAAATACAGTGGACTCTTGCCAGTAAGTGCGTGAATATACCTTGACTTCTATACATACCAAATAATACTTGCAAACCAGGTTCTTCCATGACAAGTCACAATTGGGTAGCAAAACAAAACAAAGCTAGGTGCATAATTAATGCTACGATAACTTAATACCTTCCATTCCGTGACTTGTTGGTGAAAACAAGGCAATCTGTTTAATTTTGCTGAAGGATAAACCCACAATAGCCCAGTTAACTCTTTTGCTCTGGCTCACTCTCCAGAAATGTACTCCTCACATGCGGCGAAAAGAGAAAGTATTGTGTCTTCGTATCTCCATTATTCCCAAAATAATAAATTAATCTTGATAAAAATATGGACAACGAAAATAATCAAGATTCACAGTTTATTTAATGGTAAATGTTTATTAATTTGATTAATATAATGTTAATAAAATTTCAAAGCGTGATAGCACCACCGGAAAGTTGATAAGGTATTTTCACAGCAGTGAAAGGTTTAATCTAGATCCCCACCTAATACAGAAGAGAGTCCCGCCATATAGTGCAAGCAATTTTTAATGGATCAAAGATGGCCATATTGTAATTTCTTGCAAAAAATGATTTCCTTGCAAGTTTCTCTGGGCATTACTGGAAACCATACTACCTTAATCAAAAAGTTCCCGGAATAACCACCGTGTGGCGCTCCCATCGTTCCAATTTGAGTTCTGTTTTTTTTTGTTAAATTGGTACATCTGTTGTTGATATTCCCTTTAAATCTTAGTGTCATAACTTGACATTTGCAAAAGTTACGTAGCCAAGAGTACATCTATCTCTGTGTGTGTTGGCGATTTTTTACAATGGATTTAAATTTGCAACAACGAACTTGTATTAAATTTTGCGTAAAAAACGGATTTAGTGGCGCACGGACGTTGGAAATGTTGGAAAAGTGTTTCGGCAACGATTCTCTAAAGAAAACGGTCGTTTACCAGTGGCACGAGCGGTTCAGAAGTGGTCGTGAGTCAATCGAAGATGATGAACGCAGTGGCAGACCATCGACATCGAAAGTCGGTGAAAAAATTGATAAAGTAAAAGAAATGTTGGTCAATAACCGCAAATTAACCATCAGAGAAATAGCGGAGGACTTGAACATTGCCTATGGATCCGCCCAAGACATTGTGGTTAATGATTTGGGTTTCCGTCGTGTAGCAGCAAAGTTGGTGCCAAAAGACCTCAATTTCATGCAAAAAAGAGACCGTGTTGACGTCGCAAAAGACATGAGTTGCGAGGCTGAATCCGATCCCACATTCATCAAAAGGATCATTACTGGAGACGAGACGTGGGTTTATGAGTACGACACGCAATCCAGACATCAGGCAAGTGAATGGCGTTCACCAAATGAGCCGAGACCAAAAAAACCACGTCGTTTTCAGTCAAAAAAGAAAGCAATGCTGACGGTTTTCATGGATTACAACGGTGTAGTGCATCACGAATTTTTGCCAGAAGGCCAGACAGTAAACAAAGAGTATTATTTGGGCGTTATGAGACGTTTGCGTGAAGCAATTCGCCGAAAGAGACCAGAAATCGTTGCACAGTGCTATCATTATTCGTAATTTTTTGACGAAAAATGCAACAAATACCATCCAACAGCCACCGAATTCACCTGATTTGGCTCCCTGTGACTTCTTTCTGTTCAATCGAGTTAAAAAACCATTACGGGGAACGCGTTTTAGCAGCCGAGAGGAAGTAATGGAAAAATCGCAGGAAGCACTGATGGACATACCGAAAACCGAATATAAAAAATGTTTCGAGGATTGGATCAAGCGCTGGCATAAGTGTGTTGCAGTCGATGGGGATTACTTTGAAGGGGACAATATAGATTTAGATGAATAAACTTGTATTTTTAATTTTCTGAATAAATTCCGGGAACTTTTTGATCAAGGTAGTATTTCAACAATTCCAATTCCAATTCCAATTTTTCCAGGAGTATCATAAATTACGAATTACCAGTGCAAGAACAAATCTGATCTGAAAACAATAAGGATAACTCAAAACATTTGTTCACAAGTTTGATGTTAAAGCCCAAAATATCAACCAGAAGCATCAGGCAACATTAAAAAAATCACAGAAAAATGATAGGCCTGAATAAGACACCCTTTGGTGGTACTCACAACTGTGATCAAGTGGTGTAAGAATGTGACAAATTCAACGTGCAGCACAAAACTTACGAAGACCGAAATGCCATGAATTTCGTCGCAAGTAATGATTGCTTATGGTAGTTAATGAGAATTTTTGCCAAAGAGTCTATAGGAAAAGTACCTCTCTACTTCTGTGTGCAATGTAGATGGTAGCCATAAGTGTTGTTGAATTATTTACACATCCCTGAGACCCAAAGAAAATGATGAATTCTGTAATCTGCTCTAAGTATGTGTCCGGCAAATGTTTGGCTTACCAGATGATTCTACAATCAGTTTGGTTCCCAAAGGTGAGAAACAATATGCAGACATGCCAACTTTCAAAAATGAAAAATCGGGAGATTGCCAACTTTCAAAAATGAAAAATCGGGAGATTTTTAGAAGTGTATCACGAAGTAATCACTTTTAATTACCACAATATTTGCATGGCACCTTAATCCCTTTATGACACTTTGCCAATTTTTAATGAATGTCACACTTTATTAACATGTTAAGCTAAGTACACAATTTGAACAGTTCATCAGTTTGAATATATCTGATTAACAGAAGAAATCGGGAGTCTCCCGCTTAAATCGGGAGAGTTGGCATGTCTGAATATGCTAAGGTTCTGGGAATTCCAAACAGTGACGTACATACTTTTGTATGTTTGATTGTGAATAATGCCAACCCTCCAATCCTGACATGGCAATTTGCACTTTAGGGATGTTGAGACAAGGTGCCTTGCTTTTAGAGTCAAGTAAGTAAAAACAGTCTGGGACATTCAATAATGAATTTTTTTATTATTATCAGATATGCATTTATGTAGACTGGGCTGACTTCCATAGGCGCCTGAAATACTTGAGAATTGAAATGTAATCTCCATTTTATGAGCTTATCTAAATATTTGAGGATGTAAAAATACTGGCCTCCATGCATATTATACTTCCTACTGATTAAAATCTTGTTACTTGCTCATGGAAAGTAACTAAATGTCTATAAGTCTTGTCAACAACATTTGATTAACAGGAAATTCTGAGAAAACTTTTAGCAAGACTTTTAAGGACTTCAAGGAGACAGATTAGGAGAGTGAAAACTAATTTACACAAAATTTAACCTTACCAAATAACTATTCATAAAAACAAAAAAATGGCAAACTGAAATCAAAATAGACTGTTGGGATTGAGAAGATACCCACCAACCTACAAATGGGTATGGGAAAAGAAGGAAGGATGAGGTTTTATTGACTAAGTAGCAGCAATTATGATGAAATGTGCCTGAAAGATTTCTTCAGATCAGTGTTAGTTTCAATCCCAAACATGGGAAAACCAGCCAAAATGTGAGTTCCAGAGAACATAATCGATTTTGCATGCGGCATCAGTAGTATTAATGGTCATCAATACATGGACAGGGAAGAGGGTTAAAGATTATTTAGGGAATGATCAATTTGGATTCAAGAAGGGGAGAGGTGCATGTGATACCATAGCAGTAAATGAGGACACTAATAAATAGGAACATAAAAAACTTATTAGACTTTGTTTGTTCTGCTCGGAAAAGGGATAAGACAAGGACATCCTTTTCACCAGTGGCACTAAATTTAAGTGGGTAGAATGGTAAAAGAGGCATGGGAAAAACTGGAGACCTGAACTAAAGCCAGTGAGGAATTCATAAAAATTCACGCTTTAGACAGCCAGCCAACCAAGGGATTTAGGTCATTGCTGATTGCATCATAAAATAGTGGATAGTTATGGGATGAGAATCATTGCAAACAAAAAGGCTATGAAATTTCTGAAAAGGTCAAAAGAGAAAAGTTAAACATTTTAAAAGGAGGGGAAATTTACAACAGGCAAAGCAGTTGACGCATCGGAAGAAAATAATTACTTCAGCAACTAACTTGGGCACCTAACTTATGAAATATGCTTATTTATTAAGCAGGCATTTACATCATTTAAAATAATTTTTAGTACTACTAAATGACAGTTGTTCACCAGATTTATGGTATTGTGAGATTAACCCTAAAGTGCTATGGAATAAATAAAAATTACCCAAAGCCGTACTCTTAGGAGTATGGCTTTGGGTAATTTTTATTTATTCCAGTCATTCGGCCGTAGTATGTTCCCTTTCTCTTTAACTAAATTGCGATTATCAAGCATTGTCCCTTCACAGTAAATGCTCACCTCGATGGGATCCACATCATGTGCGATCACCACCACCTGAGCCTTCTTCTGCTCCACAAGCTTCACCACTGTGTTGGTTCCCATGCGCACAGTGTTGGGCCGTTTTGTGGGGGCTACAGGAGGGGTAGGCCCCTTTTTCTTCTCTGCCGCTATCCTTTCCTCTGCCTTGGCACGGAGGCGGGCCTTTTTTGCAATGGCCGTTTCAGGACGATACTTCTCAAGGATACGGAAGAGTTGTTTGGCTGAAACAAAATGTGGGTCCAATCACAGAATCCATTTATAACCACAGAATGTTACCATACAAACTGTATATATTGTGGTGAGGTTTATCCTAAACTTAAAATACTAACAAGCTTTTCTTGGGAACACTCAAATCCTCTACAAAGTTAAGTTACCCTATTCACGCACACACAGTGCATACCCAAGAGCAATCACCACCTAACATGATGCCATAACCATAAACACAGTAATCAACCCGAAGGTCGGTTTAGTAGGTGATGGTAGAGCTCACCTATGTACCAAGCCCAACAGCGTGTGAATATTCACACATCAGGGTAGGGGGGCCAGTTCCTTTCCCTGTGCCGGTTATGGTTTCCCAGGAAGATCTGGTACCCAAAAAATCAACTAGGTTGGGTGGAGCTGCAGGTGCCCAAAGTGCCTTGCCCGGGAATCGAACCCGGGACCCTCCGGTCAGTAGTCCAACGCTCTACCCACTAAATCACCGCGACCCGCTCTAACATGATGCATGCATGCACAATTCAAAGCAGTGTTTTGCATGTGTTCCATATATTGAAATGTTTTACCATTTTAATTAAGTCATCTTTGGCATTCATACAATTTCTGAAGGTATTTTAAATTAAGGCACAAGTTAGGATTTTCTTCAAAATTTAGAAGACCTTCAGAAGGGTAGATTTATTTCTTAACATTGTTTTTTCTCATTTTTTTTCAATGCCTAAGATTGGAGAGGAAACCTATTTTCATGTAATTTTAGTGATATTCTTAGATAAATATTTAGGATGACTCCATATCAAATTATTTTTTTTAATTGGCTGCACAGCAACTTCAGAAAACTATTATGTATTTTACACGGGTTTCCTGCATTTTATGGCAAATCAGAACCTACATCTTTTCCATTCTTAGTTCTACAGATCCATAATCTGTTCCAACATTGCAAATCATTTAAGCTCACACAGATACTTACGGTGATATTAATGAGCTAATAGAAACACTACCCCAAAACTAAAACACAAGCTGATTCTTGTAGCTCTTGAAGTTAACTCTCAAAATATTTTACCAAGCTTAGCTCCAAATAAATTCCTCCATAATGAAGGCTGAAATTTGGACAACAAAAATTTTTTTTAGATTAAGAAGTACAGACGGGTAGCTTTGGCAAATGTTTAAATGCCTACAGGGTTCTCAAAAATAAAAAATTATGGAACAGAAACATCTTATTACAGCAAGGGGATAAACATCTTCAAATTACCTATTTTTATAGATTTAAACGTAAATATTTCATACAAGTGCTCACAAATAAACTCCATAAATTCAGTCAGAGGTATTGCATTAAGTTCATAAATTGGTCACATTCCAATGTGGTAAAGCAGGTCGAATATTTTTTTGACTTGTAAAAGCATGCACAGCAATTAACTGGCGGCAAAACTATTCTAATTTAGGAAAATGAATTGGAATTTTTGGTAGCCCCATATGGAATTCAGATATTATTTAAATAAAATTATCAGCAGCTACTTTGAATATAAATTTTTATTGATTGACCTTAGATTTGTACTTTTATAAATGAAACAAATACAGGGTGCAGCAACATAACTTCCTTTTTCATTAGTGTTTTGTGTCAGAAACAAAGGAAGTTATGATGCTGAACCCCATGCAATTCACCGGTTTTGAGTCTGATTTTCAAATTCTATTATTTCACTCCGGTGTGAACAATTTTCCGGATTCCCATTCCCTTTTCCAAGTAAAACTTTTCTTCCTTTCCCCCAAATGTTTGGCATCTGTTCAGAAAATTTCTGGTTGACACCGGAAACCAGATCACCGGAAAATCACGGGTTGACCATCATGGGGAAAAATAATAGCAATATGACAGAAGACGCAGGACAAGACAAAAGTAGTGAGAATAGGAACATGAAACGTCAGGACAATGTTGAGGATAGGCAAATTAGAGAATATTAAGCGAGAGATGGAAAGAGGTACTTTAGATATTTTAGGTCTACCCGAGTTGACATGGAAGGATAGCGGGGAGTAATGGAGTGATAATTATAGAATGATACACAGCGGCGGGGAGGAGAGCCGACAAGGGGTTGCTGTAATATTAAATAAAGAGGTAGGAAGAAGTGTAATCAACATAGAGCAAGCAACTGTTAGAATCTTACTCTTAGAGATTAAAGCAAACCCGACGAACTTGGTCATTGCTCAGGTATACATGCCACCGAGCAACCAGAAGGAGGAAAAAGTCGATAGGATGTACGATGAGTTAGAGGATATAATCGCGGGTATTCCTGCAGGTAAACATTTGGTAGTGATAGGGGATTGGAATGCGATGGTAGGCAAAGGAAGAGAGTGTCACGTGGTGGGGGCCTATGGTTTAGGCACGAGGAATGAATGGAGGGAGAAAGCAATTGGGTTCTTCAGGAGACAGGGATAACCCATCACCAACACATGGTTTAGATACCACAAGAGACGTAGCTACACATGTAAATTGCCAGGTGACCAAGAAAGGTATCAGTTAGATTATATTATGGTTAGGCACAGGTTAAGGAACAGTGTGTTAATTCTCACTGTTTCTCGGGAGAAGATGTGGACGCAGACCACAATTTTATTGTTATAAAATGTAACGTCTGTATCAAAAAGATAAAGCAGGGGTGAAGAGCAAGGAAATGGAATGTAGAAGCATTAAATGGATTAACAAGTAAGGCGTATCAGACGGCTGTGGAGAAAATCATGGATGACGGTAAAGAGCTGAGTACAATCGAAGAAAAATGGGAATGTATCAAGCAAGGGATAACGGAAGCCGCAAAAGACACTATAGGAACCGTTAACGGGAAAAGAATAAGGAAACCATGGGAACGGATGAGATGATTGCAAAGATGGATGAGAGAAGAAGATGGAAAAATGAAAACATAGAGTTAAGCAAAATGAAGTGCAAAGAGTTAAACAATAAATTGAGACTGGCCACATATAAAGCAAAAGAAGAATGGTGGAAAACACAATGCGAGGATATGGAGAGTTTACAGGAGATGGGTGAAATTGGTGCTCTATACAGCAAGGTTAAGTTATTATCAGGAAATAAGAAGGCAAGCTCTGTGCTAACAGTTAAAGATAAGGGGGGTAACATAATAGTTGAACCAGGAAAAATCCAAGAGAGACGTAAGGAATATATAGAAACACTGTATGGTAGAGAACTTAGGCCGACAAGGTTAGACATAGAAAAGGAACATGACATAGAAGAAGATAGCTTAGGTCCAGGCATACTCAATGATGAAATAGAAAGGGCATTTTAGGGAGATGAAATCAAATAACACCATGGGGGTAGACAACATTCCTGTAGAACTGTTGAAATGTTAAGGAAAATTTGGGATTAGGACTCCATATGGACTGATTCGTAGTACCTATGAGGAAGGAATCTGGCCGGAAGACTTCGTGAGATCAGTGTTAGTTCCTATACCGAAAAAGGTAAAGGCTTCATCATGTGAGGATTACAGAACAATAAGTTTGATATCCCACCGAGCTAAAGTTATTCTCAGGATTATCAACAAAAGGATAGAGAGTAAGGCAAATTATTACTTAGGGGATGATCAGTTTGGGTTTAGGAAGGGAAGAGGTACGCATGATGACATTACAGTAATGAGATCACTAATCGAGAGGAATATAGAATACAATCAGGACGTTTTTGCCTGTTTTGTAGATTTCGAAAAAGCGTTTGATAGAGTGAACTGGGAAAATTTGATGCGTGTATTGCAGAAAATAGGAATGGATTGGAGGGACAGGAGACTGATCCGCAACCTGTACATGTCACAGACTGCTCAGGTGCGAGTGGGGAACAGAGAGTCCGGATGGGCAGTGTTAGGAAGAGGGGTAAGGCAGAGGGTTGCCCATTGTCACCGGTGCTGTTCAACGTATATGCAGAGGAAATGATTAAAGAGGCATGGGAAGAACTGGAGGTAGGAATGAAAGTCGGAGGGGAATTCGTAAAATCGGTTAGGTTTTATGATGACCAAGCATTAGTTGCTCAGTCAGCCAAGGGGTTGCAAGCAGTGCTGAGTGAATTGGAGGTTCAGTGCAATAAATATGGGATGAGAATTAATATTAATAAAACCAAGGTTATGCGATTTTCCAGAAAGAAAAAGGCTAAGCTAAATATTAAAATAGGCGGAGAAAAAATAGAGCAGGTAGAACAGTTTACATATCTCGGAAGTGTTTTGGACCAATACGGTCGAAGTGGTAGGGACGTAAGGAGAAGAATTGTGCTAGGCAAGGAGGCTTTCTCAATGAGGAGGGAGTTGATGACGGGGACGTTGATGTTAAGACAAGACTTGTAAAAACTCTGATATGAAGCGTACGGCGCGGAAACGTGGTCGCTGAAGCAGGAGGATGGGCGCTGATTTGAAGCTTTTGGAATGTGGTTGTGGAGAAGAATGGATAAGGTGAAATGGACCGAAATGAAAACAAATGAGGAAGTACTACAGATGGTGGGTGAGGAGAGGGTTTTTTTGAGAGAAATCCTATGGAGGCAGGAAAAATGGATGAAAGGCGTATTAAGCGGTAGTGGAATGTTGAAGAGGGTAATAGAGGGGAGAATGTTGGGCAAGCGATGTAAGGGCAGGAACAGGATATGGATGTTGGACGGGATGAAGGGAGGAAAGAGGTACACAGAGATGAAGAGGGACCTGATATAGATTAGTTTGCTAGGTGGGGAGCCATAAAATGTTTGATAGTTGTGTCCATCCAAAAACCTACCTTAAACAGTAGATTACCTAATAAATAATAATATATGTAGATACGCTTTCCTCCAAGACAACGGCCCTAATGAAAACCTATCCCCCAGTGACATCTCCCTCCTTTCACCTTCCCATCCAAACACCCCCCACTTCTATATCCTCCCCAAGATACACAAACCAGAAAACCCAGGGTGGCCTATAGTCTCCTCCCGCAACTCCCCGACCGAAAGAATTTCCACCTTCGTCAACCACCATCTCCAACCTTTAGTTCACTCATTACCCTCCTATGTCAAAGATACCTACCACTTCCTCAACCTGCTCCACTCAATTTCCCTGCCTTCTGACACCAAGATCACTATGGCCACAATTGATGTCACATCCCTATACACCTCCATTCCTCATGAAGAAGGCCTTGCTTCCCTACGCCACTTCCTCGCCAAACGGCCTAGCCCTCAAACTCCAAGCACCAATTTTCTCATTGACCATCACCTCTGGGTCCTGGAAGAGAAGTTCCTTTCCAGTTACCCTCTAAAACCCCTTCTGTGGCTTCGGTATATTGATGACATCTTTCTATTCTGGCCACAGAACGTAGACTCCCTCAATTCCTTCATCTCCCAACTTAATGATTCCTCATCTCCTTCTTTCACTTCCAACATCTCATCATCACAGATCACTTTCCTTGATGTTAATATTTCCCTAACTAACAACAAATTTCTAACCTCCGTACATACTAAACCTACTAACAAACAACAATACCTTCATTTTAACAGCTGCCACCCCTACCCCACCAAACGCTCCCTCCCTTACTCCCTCTCTATCCGCGGGCACCGCGTTTGCAACCATCCCGAATCCCTCATGAAATACCTCAACAACCTTCACCATTCCCTCCTCCAACGGGGATACCCAGATTCTCTCCTTCACAAAAAAATCCTAAACGAATCCTACACCCCCAATCCTCCCTCAACCACAGACTCCCACCCTCTCTCAATATGCACCACCTACTTGCAATTAGGTAGAATAATAGGCAATTGATTAATCTTTAAAATGATGTATGTATCATAGAAAATAAATGGTTTTTCGATTTCTATAAAATTGGAGACCTTACTTTTGGGGTTACCCTCATATCAGTAAACAATTTTTCTGCAGGATATTTGATTTTGACCACTCTTTTGGGAAAAGTGATAACATGATATGCCTAATGCATCTTTACATCACAAATATCAATTTAAAATGGAGATTTCAACAGAATTTCTGACCTACAAGTGGGAAACCAGGATTTTGGTACACAGAAAAATAATATCAGCTATTGAAGTGACATCTTGGCAATTGATAAGATAAAGCTACGAATGAATCAGACAGAAAATGTGCAAATACAAAATCAACATCACATACAAATCAATCATTTTTTTAAGTTTGATTTCTTTTTATAAGAAGTTTCATTATTAACCTGTCAAATATTACTGGATGAATATTAATTAATGTAATCTGAATTGCAGGACCAGGACGTATAATAACTGGTGAGTAAACCTTAAATCCAATCATCACAATTTCTCTTATATTAATATTTGGCGTATTCTTAAAGTAAGTACCGTTTGCTTATATTTAAATATTGGCACTTCAGAACACAGTTTTGCTCCTGCAGTGCCATCTACTGATTCATTGAGAAGCTATAGCAGCATTTGTTTTGTTTCTGAAGTCGTTTGCTTGTCCGTGCATGCAAACAACAATGTCCGCGACAATCGTTGATCCCGCCAGCTGTGAAGTGCGTTCTGCCATACGATTCTTGTATGCAAAAGGATTGTCGGCTGCTGAAATTCATCGGGAATTATGCCTAGTTTATAAACCTACAGTTATGAGTGAAAAAAATGGTGCTGTGATTTTAAAAATGGACAAACAAATGTCCATGACGAAGAGCGAAGTGGTAGGCCCAGTATTCTGACCGATGAAATTGTTTCGCAAGTGGAACAAAAACTGCGATGTGATCGTCGATTGACAATCAATGGCCTGGCTGAACAATTTAATCAATTTGGACGCACCACTGTCTACAATATTGTTGCGGAAAACCTCGGATACCACACATTGCGTGCAAGGTGGGTACCGAAAATGCTCACTGACCACCACAAAGAGCAAAGAATGTCCAGTGGACGAGAGTTTTTGGGTCGTTGGGAACTCTTTAAACCACCCACCGTACAGTCCTGACCTTACACCCAGCGACTACTTCCTCTTCTTCCACTTGAAACAGTGGTTCGGTGGACAACGTTTCGAAACCGAAGAGGAACTCAAGAATGGCGTTGTCGATTGGTTCAACCCTCAGGCGGCGAGTTTCTATGCAGAGGGGTTAAAGAAGCTGGTGCAGCGGTACGAAAAATGCTTAGAAATGAACGGCGATTATGTAGATAAGTGAAGTAGCTTTGTAGCTAACTAAAAGTGCCAATAAAATGTGTTTCATATGAGTATATTTTTTCCTGTGACCAAACGGGCCTTACTTTATGAACACGCCTCGTATATCTCTAAGAAAGGTGACCCAGAGACACCCCAGAATGCATGATGATGCCTTCGTCCCACTATAAAGAAATTCAAATGGAAACAGACAAAGACAATTCTGTTCCTGATGTATTTCAAACAGAGGGTGGACTAAAGAAAGTGAAATGCAGAAAAACAAAAAATGTCCTTGCTCACAATAGTATTTCCATTCAAGTGAAGGTTTCACTTCTTTAAGCATTTAGATTAATGTCAACCCTGTTATTCTTAATGCTAGCATTCATGAAATAAAACCTTTGGTAACTACTATTGATGGAAGCCCATTACAGCTAAGTCCCTGACAGGAAGAAATATCCAAGGATGAATTTCTACAAAACAGGCTGAGGTTTCAATGCTTTTAAGTTATTGACTATAATATATAATATGCTTATTTGTCCAGCAGGTGTATACATTACCAAGCATACGAGACGTATTGGGCATGCCAGTTATTAATCGGGAATATTCCATCCACTTTAAAATACAAGAATTTCAGCAGAAAACAAATCCTATGATAGTGCATTCATTTAATGTGGTGTTCTCAATTAACTACTCAGTTGTGGTGCAGCAGCAAGTAGGCTATTAATAGATACAACAATTTTCCTAATTAATAACTAATTAACTAAAGCATGTATGTCCCAATATACATGGATGTGAAATCCAATTCTTGAACTTCATGCAGAAATACATATATCGAACGCTGCTGGTTCAAACTTAAGAGGTCTGTTGTCTTGTCTGTTCAAAAAGTATCGCGATTAGGCAATGTTCTCTACCACAATCTTCAACATCCCATTGCCAATCAAAAGGTTCAATCTATCTATCCAGATTCCTTTGGGTTTCTCCCAACAATCCCCTCTCCTCTCACACCATGCCTAGAACTGCAGTTTGTTTTCCTTTCCGTCCATTTCACCCTTTCCAACCTTCACATTAAAAAGACCCAAATATGTACACCTATCCTGCTATTAAGGGCATGTGTCCCTAAATACCCATGCTCCATATCCAAGTTTAGAACAGTTTTTCTCAAAATCCATACTTAATATTCCTATCATCATTTTCACTTTTCATGAGAGCTCATTCATTCAACACAATTCTCCTACTCTGTACATATATGAAAGAAAAAATTAACCTAAAGAGAATACCAGAAGAAATATTAACCAAAAGTAATAATCCCCACAAAGAATGGCACAATCAACTTTTAGAAGTGGAGGCAGACACCATACCACTACACAATTTCCCCAAATACTTGAGATGACTCTGGTCAAGCACATTTGAAAGATAAACTGTTCCAGCAACACGTAAACTGTGCCATCTGCTTCAGCTTAGCAACTCCTCCAACTCATCTGTCACACAATTTGTTTTCTTTAATTAAAATCAAATTAATCATTTTTCCCTATACTCTTTAGTATCAATAATGTCGAAATAAAACATTGCAGGTTTCACAATTTCGCGAATTAGTCACTCCCAAGGTTAACCGATGACTTGCCATCTTAATGCAAGGCTTCCGTCATTCTAAATTTCAGATTTTTTTCAACAAAGGCCCATGGATCTATGGCCATGAAGGTCATATATACCCTAAAGGTCATGGAGATATTTAAGGCCCAGAGATCTAGAGGGTTGCAACAACTCAAACAGAAAACCATTTTCAATATCAATGTGATGGCTGCACCTGGCACATGAAAAAAATTTAAAGGTACTTATTTGCTGACATCCATGAACCGAAGTACCAAAAATAATTGTCCATAAAATGATCAGACACCAATAAATTCAGGATTGTTAACACTCCTTTGAAACACTTCATATGAACATTAACGAATGACAATTTCCTAATTAAATAAAATGCTGGATTGAAACGTATCATTTAAGTATTTCTATAGTGGTCGAGAAATTTTCTTCAAGCTTCGTAAAGATAGCAAATACGTTACTATATACGCACTAAGTACAAAGTTGGACTTACTAATAAACCACGTTAGTGCTATTTCAATATTCTTACCAGTTTGTTTGTCTAATGTTTGACTGAACTGGTTGATGGATGGGGGAACTTTCAGCCTTTTCTGAAGCACTGCCTTCTGTCTCTGAATACGGATATACTTCGGCCATCGCACAAAACGACTAAGATCTCGCTTTGGCTGAATATCCTGACCTGCAATACATCATTCCCTTAAGATTAAAAGTGAAAAGACAAATACGCAGGCTCCATAAACGCGTACGTCAGATATAAATCATGGTGGTAGAGAATGTTTCATCAAAGAGTTTTACGATAGCAAATACGGTCATCATTTAACACACAACTATAGCGCCAGAGCGTGGCAGCTGATACGTACCGATCGCAAAATTTCTAGGTCTTTTCTCAAACAGTGGATTAACAATTTTCTTGTGTTCCGTTTTCTTAACGGCCAGGGGTGCTGCTGCTACCTTCTTCCCCTTCTTCTTGGGCTAAAAAACGCGAGATTGGCTTCAATTGTCCATTAACCATACATGTTGCTTGGCATACACTAAGGTTATGATATCAATAGAACTGACTTGTAAAACCACCAATATTACTAGGACACAAAAATTTAATTCATTTACCTTTTTCTGGACCATTTTTCTGTTTGAAGACCCTCAAGATGCCTATAAAAACAAACGGATTATTATCGACGAATCGCCAATTTCTTCACCACCCAAAACGTGGCTACCGGAAGGACAAGGAGAGACTATTATAGCTATCGACTGACAAGATTATCGATACTTCCGCTAGTGGCAACGATTCAATAAATCGCAGATCGCTAGTTGAAACAGTCGAAGAGAAACGTAAAACAGCTGAACAATGCCGACCGAGCTAATAGTCACAAAATCTCTGGTCAAAGATTTTTTACATCTATGACTGTAATAAATTTGCCTTAGGTATACTATTTTTTGATAAACGGATTTCATTTGGCAATTCATGGCTCACCAAAGAACTCTTCCTCAAAGTAAGGAGGCCCTCCTTAAATCTTACACAACAAGACTGAAAGATGACGTGAAGTCGATGTTAGAGAATTTCGAAGGTAATTACACAGCAGACGTTGATTTAAATCCTAAATTATATTAATATGAAAATCCTATAAAACAATTTTTAAATGCGATTCGGTGAATTATATTGTGGATAACCTTAGTGAGTAGTTCTTAACGTTTATTGCTGATAAACATATAATTACTTGGTATTCTGCATAAATTGTGAATTCATTCCTTCGGTGATCACCAACTATTGTACAAAGTTCTATTTAATCTTGTAATGGTATTAGAGGACGAGAGCAGGCGATGGGTAGCAATAACATTGTAGAAACGGGTTGGAGGAAGCGTAATTATCATAGAAAAAGTAACGGATAGAATATTACTAGTGGAGGTAAAAGCAGAACAGAAGAACTTGGTGATTTTTCAGGTATAAATACCACCGAGCAACCGTATGGAGGAAGAATATAGGATATACGATGAGTTTAGGATATATTCGCGTGTGTTCCTGCAAAGAAAATTTGATAGTGATGGGGGATTGGTAAGAGAAGAAAGAGATGGTGATGAGGTGGGGGACTACGGTTTAGGCACGAGGAATGACCGCGGGGAGAAAGCAATAGAGTTCTGCAGGGGACAAGGGTTAGTCATCACCAACGCATGGTTTAGACACCGCAAAAGGTGTAGGTATAAGTGGAAAGATATCAGTTAGATTATATTCTGGTTAGGCACAGGCACTGGTTAACAAGGAAGGAGTATCAGTAGGCTGTAGAGAAAATCATGGAAGAGGGTTAACAGTCAAGTACTATTGAGGAAATAGAACTTGACTGTTAACAGAAATACATTAGCAAAGAGATATCAAAACCCCCTAATGAAACTAAAGTAACCGTAGATGGGAAAAGGACAAGGAAACCATGGATCACGGATAAGATGGTGGATGAGAGTAGGAAATGGAAGAGTGTAAACCCAGAGCTAGGCAGAAGGAAGCACCAAGAGTTAAACAATAGATTGAGACGGGCTACATATAAATAAGAAGATGCAGCGCGAGGATATGGAAATTTTGCAGAGGAAGGGTGAAATTGGTGCGCTATACAGCAAGGTTAAATCACTGTCGGGAAGTAAGAAGGGAAGATCTGTGCTAACAGTTAAAGATAAGTGGGGTAAGATAATAGTTAACTCAGAAAAGATCCAAGAGAGATGGAAGGAATATATAGCTAATTTGTATGGTAAAGAACATAGGCCCAAGGTTACACATAGTAGGAAAATATGGCCTCAATGAAGATTGCTTAATTCCTGAAGGAGAAGATTGTTTAATACTGGACTATGTGATAGGGTATTTATAGAGATGAACTCAAATAAGACCGTGGGAGTATAGAATATTCTTGCCTAACAAATTAAAAGTTTAGGAAAATGTGAAAGAAAGAGGCTTTCAAAGAGGGAATCTGGTCAGAAGGCTTGGTGAGATCAGTGCTAGTTCCTATTCAAACAAGGTGAAAGCTATATCATGTAAGAACTACATAATAATAAGCTTGGTTTTTCATGCAGCTAAAATAGTTCTCAGGATCATCAGGAAGAAGATGGAGGGCAAGGCAAAAGATTACCCAGGGGATGATCAGTTTGGGTTCAGGAAGGAGGGGGAGATGCGCGATGCCATTGCAGTAATGAGATCAATAAGCACTTGTTTGCCTGTTTCATAGATTTTGAAAAGGCATTCGATAAATTGATTTAACCAAAAGCTAATGAGCATAATGCAGAAAATGAGAATAGATTGGAGGGGCAGGAGACTAATTAGCAAACTGTACATGTCACAGACTGCTCAGCTGCGAGTGGGGAATGGAGAGTCAGGATGGGCAGTGTTAGGAAGAGGTGTAAGGGATTGGTTGTCCATAATCAACCGTGGAGTCCCACAGATGTATGGAGGAAATGATTAAAGAGGCATGGGAAGAACTGGAGATAGGAATAAAGTCAACCCAAGGGGTTACAAGCATTGCTGAGTGAATTGGAAGTTCAGTGCGATAGATATGGGATAAAAATAAATGGCAATAAAGCAAAGTTTATTCGGTTTTCTAGAAAGGGAAAGGCTAACCTAAATATTCAAATAGGAGGTCAAAATCTAGAGCAGGTGGAACAGTTAATGTATATTGAAAATGGTTTGAACCAATATTGTCAAAGTAGTGAGGACGTAGGTAAACAATTGCACTAGGCAAAGAGGCTTTCCAAGGAGGGAGTTGATGTTGGGGACATTGAGTAATGAAACTAAGAAAAGTCTCGTGAAAACTTTTATATGGATCGTAGTTATTCACGGTGAAATATATATATATTACTGAAATAGGTTGATAGAAGTAGATTGAAGACTTTTGAAATGTGGGTGTGGAGAAGGTGAAATGGGCCTACACTGCTATCAGACATTTCAAGGGGTACATGCGTCAGAGGAATACATAGGTCAGCCTTTATAAAGCTAGGTTTCATCAGACAAGTTGTAGGAAAAACCAAATTATATTAGTACCTTCGACCACAAGGTGAAAATAAAGATGGTTTGACAGCACCCATTATTAATTCCTTCATTCAATTCGTAGGCATAACAAAATTGAACCCAAGCACCTGATTTACTTACTTCCTGGCAGATATTAATGATGTAGTCAGTTATTGAATGAAGTATGTAAAGCATTTGTGTGAACTTTTTACATATGCACACACACACTTGAGTGCATGAGTGAACTAATATGTAGTTGTGCATGAATGCCTGGTGTCCTACCACCCCCTGCCACATGCCTTGCTTGGGTATTGTGTAGCTGTGGATTGCAATTTTTTTGTCACTCCTTCGTTTAAATTTATGATGTTCATCTTTGAAAATTTGATAAAACATCCTAATTCCTAAACAGTTTAAAACTCTATTTATATTTATTTACAGAAATAGTGAAATTAGCAAAGGGAGACACTGACACTCAACTAACTAGGGTAACTCAGTGTGAGAAGGACCATTTTGAGATGCATGTCAGAGCAGCCAACATTGTAAGCAGTTAATTCTTCAAAATATTTATATTTCCTATATTTTTTTCTTTAGGAATACTTATCATTACGATATCCTAATTTCAGGTGAGAGCAGGAGAATCTCTCATGAAACTCGTCTCAGATATCAAACAGTATTTGATATTGAATGATTTTCCTTCAGTAAATGAGGCTATTGCTCAGAACTCAAAACTATTTAGGACAAAGCAACAGGAATGTGACCAAAAGCTGATGAGTTTGCGAGATGACATGGCAGCAGATCTGTATGACTTGGAAGAGGAGTACTATACTTCCATTTATAAGTAAATTTGAAGCCTCTTGAAAATTTGTGACTATTTGATGTTTTTATCATATGTTTTAAAGGTAATTATGTCTTCTATGAAGATGTGTGAATAGGAATTAATCATGTGTGTTCCTACTTTAAAGAAATTTAGTGTTTCAGCTTCAATTTTATTAAATCACTTCAAAATTGAAACTTTTCATTTGATCTGAAGTTTTCACAGCAATACTAACTCATCATATTGTATTGATTTTGGTACTATATAATAATTATTATTGATGAAGTTACAGTTAAAACTAAATTTTTATAGTGTGTTTCTAAAATAAATATACTATGTTAAGCATTGTGCATAATTTTGGTTTCAAATGGAAGAAAATGGAATAGTCTCTGAAGCAGGAGAGAGTAATCATCAAGGAAGGGCAGAATGTCGTTAACTAATGGTTTTTCTTTTGTTAATTGCTAATATGAACATGTCAACCAACCTGCACTTTATTTAAAAAACAGATAATGCAATTATTAAGTAACTATTAGGTGTGCCCTGGTTCATAAGGAATTAAAATGTCCTAAAAGACTTGAGCCTTGAACCCATTCTTTACTCGGTAAAAGAATCACCAAGAAAATTTACAGAGAGCATACCATAAATGAGCAACCCGCTAATTAAAACTGATGAGAATCACCACAAGGTACTAAGTACTCATATAAAACCAAAACTTGCCCTTCTCCAAAACCAAATCTCCCAACCCTAATCCCAATCACCTTAGCCACAAGTATATCCAACGATGGATATCATATGTCATTTTGATTTAATGAGCGAGACTCTTGGAAAAAAGAAAGTATTTCCATTAGTTTGGATGCCAAGAGAATACAGAAATTTTTGCAGACACTGTATTCTATGAAAATTATGGATGACACCTACCATGAGATCGAGAATAAACTTTTGGAGATAAAAGTTAGAGCACAATTGGAGTATCCAAATATTGAAGCTGTTGTAATAGGTCATCAATGGTATTTACTTATCACTTGTTAGTGACTGCTACTCCTCAGTAAGTTGCCACAAGTCAATCCAAAAATAATTAAGAAGTAGCAGGTATGCCATTGTTTAAGTAAATGAAGCTGAAAGTATATTAGAAGTACAAGGTTTATTCAAACTAAAAAAATATCTTCGTTGAAACAAACATTAAACCTGCTTGATGTATAATAGGCCAGGCCCTTCACTTTCTGTCAAAAGGAATGGATATGTAATCACGACAGTAATAAAGTTTGTAAATAGATAATTACACACACTGCAGTGAAATCCTTGCAGATTTTTCACCAGGCCAGGGTTTCAGTTGCTTACCCCACAAAAGTTTACCATGACTGTGCACCAGGGAAATGCCAAATCTTTCAATTACACAGATTATAATAATTACGAGCTTATATAGAGGAGGAAAAACAATTACATAACAGTCTATGTCATTTCCAAATCGGAAGTACAAGTTCCAAAAGATCGCTGGACTAGATATCTGCAATAGAGTGCAGATGTAATTTATGAACCTACACAAAGGTAAGATGTGATTTCAATATGGTTTATTATGGCCACAGAGACAGTCGATGAGACTTCGATAAAGTGGCGAGTTGGCTCTTCCCAAGAAAAGTAACATTTTTACCTCTAAAATCATAGAATATTTGGGAGAAATTTTACCAACTCCATAGTAAAAAGGGCAATTCCATTAAAAAACACAAGAAATTGGCCAGTAATCACTCCAAGGGGTATCTTCACAAAATTTAATGAGAAAAATAAAATTTTTATTGACATACTAAACAAATCAAAGTAGTAATTTGATGAATGCTTGATATTTATGCAGTCAGATTATAACCACAATATGAAAAGAAGGTAACCTTTTTTTTATCGCATTTTTCATTTATTAAGTACATAGAGGAGACCAAAATAATCCAACCATCCTAGTACTTGCCACACATACCTTCTTCAATGACCTAAATAAATAAAAAACAATGTAATGACTATATTCATGAATCTCGGAAAAATGACATTATACAAGGTATGGCAATACCAAATACCACCAAAATATGACCAGTTACTTTGTACCTTCATAAAAAAGTTTTACAAATCTACCTGTATACCTACTTTGAATAATACATTTACTCAAGGGCATGGTATTCTCGTATTTATCCAGCTAGTTAAATTTAGAATTTGCTCCCTTGTCAATTCGTGAGTGACACGATTTGAAACCGTAATGGTTCCATCAATTCCAAAATTTTGCAAACATGTTAATGTCTCGGTACCCCATTCCATGGGCACTAATTCATCACTATCTCCATGCATCATGTACAACGGGGGTAGATGGTTCTGCATATTTGACTTTAAACTCTGAAATAAGCGAAAGATATAGGCAGTTAGTAGGCACTCATGTGTATCCTAAAGGAAATAACGTCAGTTGCGTACAGAACAAAAGTTCACCTCATATACAACTGAAGAATTGTTGAGAAATGAAGAAATAGCAAAACATCCAGCAGTATCACGAAACATCCGATATGTTTGATGCATTGCCATAGCTCCACCCATAGAAAATCCACCTAAAAATAACGTTTCTTTATGTGCAATGCTCCTCACCCTTAAGACCATGTTATGAAAACAGAATTACCAATAATGATCCGCTCTAGAGGTATTCCCAAATCAACTTCCTGATTAACGATTTTTTTTAATACATCCATAGATGAATTGATGCTATCCAAGCATTCTGGTACACTGGGAGATATGCTCTTTCGGTCAAACCAAACGTTGCTTGCCTAGAAATACCAAATAAACCCTTCATTTCTGTGTCAAATCAAAAAATTTGAGAATCTAATGCACTCCGCAAATCAAATACATTCATTGTGCGTGATTACAACAGTAAAATTAATTTGCTATAATATTCAATCCATCATTCCGATAAAAGTAGGAAAGGACGTGGTACTCACAACCCCTCCCATTGGTGTGTAGTTTAATATTGGTGCCGTAGGGAATAGTATTCGTAAATGAGGAAACTGCCATTCCTTAGCCAGCAGTTCTTTGATCCACAATCTAATTCCATTGCCTGTATCTCCTGCTCATCAAATTTGGCCACAGAAGTAAAGAATAATTCATAAATAACTATTATCCCATTTTAATGCCAGAAAATACAAGTACTAAATTACAAAATAAAACGAACCTGAACCATGGAGAAATAATATGGAACCAGTTGGCTGAGGACGTAATTGAGGATTTGTAATTAGCCGAGATACACTCATTGTTCACTTTCTAGTAATACCATGGGTATAAACTATTCACGTTAAGTTCTGTCGTCCCAGTGAATGCATAAACAAATCAATAGAAGAAAACCATATTCCCTGAAATACCAAATGAGTAATTATAGCGTGCCCAAATCACAACATCCAATGTGTTTCTTCCGATGGAACCCTAATCTTTTCACAGATAAAATGCCTATTTATGTCTTTATCTATAACTCAGAAGCAAAAAAGCTGTCCATATCCATGCTTTTTTTATATTTCCCCAGAAATTCCTTTGGAACTTATATTTATTTTTTTTGTTCAGATATAATTTGAAAACCACCTTTTTTTCACTTGTTCAAAAAATTTGATTCCCAACATCAACAATTGTAGCGCCACTTGTTGCTTTCCACAATACGTAAAGTACAAGATTATACAATCGTAATAATAAATGAACATCTAAATGTTTTAGAAAAACTAGCCCTGCCAAATTTAAAGTAACCTTGTATTTATGGCTAGCCTCTGAAGCTCGATACTCATTGAATGGTTTTACTAACCATAACAAAACATATATGATATGCTGATGTGCTCATATGTCCTATGTGTTCTATTTTTCGAGGCCTTATATGCCCACTTAATGGCCAAAAAAATTATTATTAATTTGGAAAATAACTAAAATAATTACTCTGCATAAGTCAACAATTATTTTAAAAATTCTCATCATTCTTTTAAAATTAAAGTTTATTAAAGAAAAATGGCTGCTGAAAATACTACCTTTGTATTTTGCAAAGCTTATTTACAGGATGACAGCCTAGCCATGTTGTTATGGGCCATACAAAAAACGATTGGGTCATTATGTTCCTTATTTTAAATGCTTACTTAACTTCATTCAACAGGAAACCCTGAACTACTTTTGTAAACCTTCTCGAGAAACTATCATTTAAGCAAATTTTAAAGCTGAATATGCAGTTGTTTTTTTAAAGAGTTAGTTATGCAATGTTACGCTAAAATATAAACTGCTTTCAATACAAATGATTCCAAATGTTTTAAAAACTAGGGGTGTTCCTCAGCATTTCAGCAATTTGTCTCCTGAGTTACGTCACTAGTAAAAGAAATGTTACAATACTGTGAATAAAATATCCAGGAATGAAAGCCCTCATAAAATTAATTCATTACGTGGGATTTAATTTGATTCGTGTAGTGGTTGTTTGCCTTCCCTTCATCCATTACCGCGCCCATCTTTTCTTGATATCATGTGTGCCGAGAGTTATATCGTGCACGCTACTCACGGAAGAAAGGTAAACATTTAGGCATGGATCCACGTGAAAATGGGTATTGGATGGACAATTGCGTACTGCTCTGGTGTCCAGTTTTTCTACGTTTATATTTGCAGATCAACATTGGCGCAATGGATAGTCGACTTGATTGGAATTAATTCGATGCATTTCGTGGTCCGTTGCGCAAAATCTAATTGAGGTTTAAAATAAAATGTTTATGCGAGACATTGCTCGTATATACTGTGTATTGAAAGTGTTTTTGTCATAAACGTGAGCGTGGGCTTGGACTAGGAATCGATGGAATCTTGCCTGGGATGCATGTTGCCGTGAAGCCGTAAGTCCGAACGCCACAAGTTCGTTTGTGTGCACGAACTCCCATCTTTCCAATGACGACCAATGATTGCATGCTTATTGAGTCCATTCCAAAGCACACTCCCGTAGTTGAGTACACCGTGGGGAATGGTGCGTCGTGGATTTGCCTCTTTTTCACTTGCGTCTCTCTAATCGTGTCGCTCTCGCGCTTCACTGAATTCGTATCTGCATCGAGGAGAGCCATCCCGGCAATTCAGGCGTGGCTTTGGTTCGAAGAAATATGTATCAATTGGTTCTTGCGGTTCGTGTTATGCGCACGGCCTGTTTCAATTCTAAAGATCTATTGTGTCGATTGTTACGAGCGAGCATTTTCAGTCCGCTGAATCGACTTAAAAGACGACGGCAATCAGCGACAGACGAGCGTTGCGCCTAAATCAATCTGTCATGGGCTCAATTTTTTGTGATGATTGAATTTATGTGCAGAGTTTCATCTGGACCGACTTCGGATTTCGAGAGCGAAGCGAAATATGTAGCGCCTGATCCCCTTTCTGGAGTACTCTTCGTGTGTAAGGCGAAGAAACGTCCTCAAAAAGGTTTCAATCTTGGTGGAAATCGCTTATTTGTTTTGGCATTTCAAAACAAAAAAAATTGAAATTTTTACTGAATCGTAGCTGTTGTTTTTACTGTATTTGTCCCAATGTTCTGAATTGTCACCGGAGCGCGAGGAATGTTTCCGAACTCGCAGCAAGCAAGACAGTTGAATCACTTTGTTTTTCATATATTCTGCCATAATTTTAATGTGAATTGTAACCGATTTTGGCGCTCATAATTAAGATACAATTTCCGCAGTCTGCGGACGTTTCACATTAGCGATTCGCGCAAGACAATTTTTCATTTATTTTGTGGAAGGCAAGAGGTCGTAAAAACATTTCTTCATTGCCATTAATGGATAATTATTAGAGAAAAATAAAGAATTTCTGTGTTTGTGTACTATGTATATAAATATATATATATATATATATATATATACGTATATATATATATATGCGGGTCGCGGTGGTCTAGTGGGTAGAGCGCTGGACTACTGACCGGAGGGTCCCGGGTTCGATTCCCGGGCAAGGCACTTTGGGCACCTGCAGCTCCACCCAAGCTAGTTGATTTTTCGGGTACCAGGTCTTCCTGGGAAACCATAACCGGCACAGGGAAAGGAACTGGCCCCCCTACCCTGATGTGTGATTATTCACACGCCGTCGGGCTTGGTACACGGGTGAGCTCTACCATCACCTACTACACCGACCTGCGGGTTGATTACTGTGTTTATGGTTTATATATATATATATATACGTATATGGGTCGCGGTAGTCCAGAGGGTAGACTTGGACTACTGACCGGATGATCCGAGATTCGATTCCCGGGTAAGGCACTCTGGGTACCTGCAGCTCCTCCCAAGCTATGTGATTTTTCGGGTTCCAGATCTTCCAGATTCGGCACAGGGGAAGGAACTGGCCCCCCTACCCTGATGTGTGATATTCACACGCCATGCTACACGGGCTTAGTACTGGGTGAATTTTACCATCGCCTACTAAACCGACCTTCGGGTTGAATACTGTGTTTATGGTTTTTTTTATGTCATTGCTGAGTGAATTGGAAATTCAGTGGGATTGATACGGGATGAGAATTAATATAACTAAAACAAAGTTTATACCATGTTTATATATTTGTGTCTGCTTAATGCTTGTAAAAGAACAAACTGTCTCACAGCATAAAAAGCTCAAATATTCATAGACATGAGGCGAGAAACAGAATTAATTGAGATGACATTGACGCACACTTGAGCAGCAATTGCACCGAATCCCAAGTGATTTGTGCTCGTCAAAAATTTCAGTTCTAAAGAAATTGACAAATTGTCTCCAATGAAAAATAGAGTAAAACTGTTTTTGGCAGATCCCACTCTTTAATTCAGTGTTTGTATTCCTGGGGGCTATAATTTCTTCTAAATGGACACAAATTGTTTTTTTAATAGGTGGAAGCAGGCTGTAGATTTTCTCAAGTTCTCTAAACAGGTTAAACGTGCCTCTATATTTCGATTCAGAATAGAGGTTGTAATAAATGATACCAGATGAAGATGGTAATAACAAAGTACTTCAATAAAAAGCAATTCAAAAATGCAAAAGCATTCAAAGTTAAGTGCTACAAGAAAGACAAGGCTCTCCAACCAAATAAAATTTATAGGTCCCAGGACTTAACAAAGTAAAATATAGAAGTCAAAGAGCAAACAATCCCGTGGTTTAGTGTTCTGAAGACTCCAGAAACTCTTCCACACTATAATAGCATGTGTCAGTCAGAAAATGGTAGAGATATTTTTTAAACATACCCCCAGAAGGAGCAGTCTTTATGCCTCATGGCAAATAGTTGAAAATTTTCATGACCACATGAAAGGGACTCTTATTATACATGGCAGAATAAATAATGTACATCAACACTCTGTTGAGTATTATGCTCATTAGCATTGGTGATTTGCTGTTTCATTTTGTCCTTAACATACACACATAAGTAATAAATATAAAGACAAGGTAAAGTTAAAATATTTACCTGTTTAACATAAAGTTTGCCATGGTGGTATTTTTGCTATATACCTAATACATCTTTTTTGCATTATAAAATCTCTATGGAAGCCAGGTGATGCTCCACAGAAAATAATTCCATAGCTCATATGTGACTGAAAGTTGCCGTAGTAAAACATTTTTAGAATATTTAGATCTACAATTTTTGTGAGATTTCTCAGAATAAATCCACTTTTTGCCAAAATGGAATATAGGTCATTGGTATGGATCCCCCAGTTTAAGGACTCATCAATAGACAAACCTAAAACTTGGTACTATGTATCCTTTCTATGGGTTGGCCTTCTAAGCACAGGTCTGAGGCACTTTCCTTCTTTTTTTAAATAGAATATAATTTGTTTTTAGTTGATTTACAGACTGTTGATGTTAAATCATTTTTCCTAGAGCAACAATGAGCTATTAAGCTTAGTTTGTAACAATTTGAGCAGATTATGTCCAGATGAACAGACAAGATGGATGTACTGAATTTGAAATTTTTTCTGTTTGGATACACTTTTCACTGTGTATGTAACTGAAAATTAAATATAGTAAATTATCAAACAAAGGTTTCATGGCTTCATACTGATCATTGCTGTGATTATGTGAGCACCAAATAATTTTATGCAAGGTTTGTATGTTACCATTCACAAAAGCTAATGAATTTCAGAAGTTATATTTTTTCTTGAAATTTTTGGCATGGCCAAAAAGATGACTAATCATTTATTTATCTACTAAATTCTTTGAGTCCCAATTCATTGAGTAATCAATATGAAATAAATTTGATAGCTTTCTTCCTGGGGTTTCCCATTAGCCCTAAATTTTAAAAGTAAATAATAAGATCCATTTTGTAAAATAGACTAAAAATATTGTTAAGAGTTGCAAGATGGGATAAATTCAAATGGCCAATATGGCAAGAACTCATAAACTTACATAACCACGTAGAGAAAAGGACTTAATTTTTTTTCTAAAAGGGATCATCTAGGAAAATATAACATGGGCTTTTCCTGGGGCACAAGAGATATTTTTAGGATAAGGTACCAAAATATGGGGAAATCCTAAACAAAATATTCAAACCATATATTACTTGTGGAGAAAACCAGCCCATTAAATTCACCTGCAACAATCTTTCAACAGTGATCCCCTGACTGGATGGCCTGTTGACCAAACAAAAGCCATGTATGAATGAAGCCAATTGGGAATATGGATGACCAACACGATGGTGAATAATGACAAATAATGCAGCTTCTTATTTCACAAAGGAACATTGTAAGGACAATGAGTTACGTATCAAACACCAGTCAAGGAACTGCCATTGACCAAAACGAGCATAAATGACCAACTTACCCAGCAGAAACAAGCATGAGATTATGAAGACATAACTATATAATATTCAAACATCAATCTTATCAAATAAGAGAGACAAATTAATATATCATCAATAAATGTGGTAAAGAAAAAAAAAGGCTAAGCTTAACATTAAAATGGGAGGGGAAAAAATAGAGCAGGTAGAACTGTTTATGCATCTCAGAAGTGTTTTGGACCAATACGGTCAAAGTGTTAGGGGCGTAAGGAGAAGAATTGCGCTAGGGAAGGAGGCTTTCTCAAGGAGGAGGGAGTTGATGACGGGGACGTTGAGTACGGAGGTTAAGACAAGACTCGTAAAAACTCTGATGTGGAGCGTAGCTATGTACGGCGCAGAAACGTGGTCACTGAAGCAGGAGAATAGACGTAGATTGGAGGCTTTTGAAATGTGGGCATGGAGAAGAATGGAGAAAGTGAATGGACCGGAAGGAAAACAAATGAGGAAGTACTGGAGATGGTGGGCGAGGAGAGGGGTTTGTTGAGAGAAATCCTATGGAGGCAGGAAAAATGGATGAAAGACGTATTGAGCGGTAGTGGAATGTTGAAGAGCGTAATAGAGGGGAGAATGTTGGGCAAGCGAGGAAAGGGTAGGAACAGGATAGGGATGTTGGATGGGATGAAGGGTGGAAAGAAGTACACAGAGATGAAGAGGGACCTGATGTAGTTTAAGTTGCTGGATTGAGTTTTGTTTGGAGTTGCAAAATATTTATTTGTTAGTTGTGTCCATCCAAAAACCTACCCTAACCTGTAGATTACCTAATAAATAATAAAATGTGCTAAAGAAAGAAAAAGGCTAAGCTAAACATTAAAATGGGAGGGGAAAAAATAGAGCAGGTAGAACTGTTTATGCATCTCAGAAGTGTTTTGGACCAATACGGTCAAAGTGGTAGGGGCGTAAGGAGAAGAATTTCGCTAGGCAAGGAGGCTTTCTCAAGGAGGAGGGAGTTGATGACGGGGACGCTGAGTACGGAGGTTAAGACAAGACTCGTAAAAACTCTGATGTGGAGCGTAGCTATGTACGGCGCAGAAACGTGGTCACTGAAGCAGGAGAATAGACGTAGATTGGAGGCTTTTGAAATGTGGGCATGGAGAAGAATGGAGAAAGTGAATGGACCGGAAGGAAAACAAATGAGGAAGTACTGGAGATGGTGGGCAAAGAGAGGGGTTCGTTGTGAGATATCCTATGGAGGCAGGAAAAATGGATGAAAGGCGTATTGAGCGGTAGTGGGATGTTGAAGAAGGTAATAGAGGGGAGAGTGCTAGGCAAACGAGAAAAGGGAAGGAACAGGATAGGGATGTTGGACCAGATGAAGGGAGGAAAGAAGTACACAGAGATGAAGAGGAACCTGATGTAGAATAGGTTGCTCGATCGGGTTTTGTTTTGTTAGGAGTTTTAAAATATTTATTTGGTAGTTGTGTCCATTTGAGAACCTACCTTAACTGGTAGATTACCTAATAATAATAAATGTACTAATTCTGGTTCCTGTCACTTACAATGAATACTATATGTATCCAAATGTCCTCCAATATCCAATAATTCACATTACCATACCGATCGAATCAATCTAGTGGAATGTATATACAGGAGAACGTCATCAGATTTATTATATAGGCTCTATATTTATTTGATTATGAGAAATATGAAATTCTTAGCAAACTACCATATTATTGAATTTTATTGTAAAATGTATGTCCTTTTAATAATGGTCTGGTGCTGTATGTATGAAGTGTGTTAAAAAAATAACAAGAATTTTTTCATTTCGTGGGCTCGGAGAGTCTGATTGTCAAATTTTTTCTTATTATGTTTGTATACATGCCCCTGAAGTATGATAAAACCTTCAGCTGTTTTCATTGTGGTCTTTGTCTGTGACAGCCACTAAGGTTAGATGTGTTTTATGAGCTCGGCGATTTTCATTTGTTAAAAGAAATGGATCAAAGAATTTTATCAAATTTTGCATAAAAAATGAAATAAAGTGTGTAAAATATTAACAATGGTAACTATGGTGAGTCTGCTATGAGTAAATCAAGAGTTTAAGAATGGCAAAATGTTTCCAAGAAGGCCGTGAAGACCTTGAAGATAATGAATGCCCTGAATGCCCCAGCATATCAACAATTGATGAAAACGTGGAAAAAGTGAAAGAAATTGCTATGAACGATCGCCAAATCTCAATTAGATATTGATTGGATCATGTCATGACATTTTTTCCAATTTTTTGGGCATGAAACGCGTGGCAGCAAAATTTGTTCCAAAATTGTTGAATTTTTAACAAAAAACTGGCAAATGGAAGTTGCTCGCCAAGACTGAAAAAGGCTCGACAAGTGCAGTCAAACGTGAAGGTTATGCTCACTGTGTTCTTCAATTTTAATGGCATAGTGCATCATGAGTTCCTGCCGCCAGGTCAAACGGTCAAGAAGAAGTACTACCTACAAGTTCAACGCCGTTTGCGTGAAGCAATCCAATAAAAATGTCCGGATCTGCTGAAAAACAATTCATGGTCTTTGCACCACGATAATGCACCAGCTAACACTTCATTACTTGTTCCTGAATTTTTGGCCAAAAACAATACTGTAACGATGCCCCAGCCTCCATATTCACCAGATATAGCTCCGTGTGACTTTTTCCTATTTCCAAAAATTAAGAGAACCTTGAAGGGCCATCATTTTCCAGCCGTAGATGGCACTAAAAGCGCATCAATGAAAGAACTAAAGGCTATCTCAAAGATCGAATTTGAGAAGTGTTCCTGGGATTGGAAGGAGCGCTGGCACAAGTGCATAATCTCCAATGGGGACTACTTTGAAGGTGACAACATCAATGTATGAGAATAAATAAATATTATTGTCCGAAAAATTAAAATTCTTGTTGTTTTTTGAACACACCTTGTATATGCACTAGATATCCAAGGATGTGTATTCATGGATGTCATGGGTATACAATGTATAGGTGTACACTAATGGATTGGTCATTTGGCATAGCTTGTGGATTATCCATTGGAAAATTTGTACTATGCGGGTGTGAGTTCAGTCCAGAGTAAGAGGGGACCACACAATAGAAAATAATTAGCTGTAAATGGAAAATATTATATATAAAATAAATTGGCCTTGAAGGAAACTTGTCTTGCATGTAGATAAAACAGAAATTAACTGTCATCCAAGATAAAAAATTACAAATGAAAATAAAAATAAATTAGTATTTTTTAATGTCATTTTATTAGATTAACAGTACAGTAGGCCATAATGGAAGTTGAGAAATGTTCTTATTCACCTTTTGTTCTTTGCCTGATTTTTTGTTTATCAACCCATATGAGTTAAATCATTTTGCACCATGACACTTTTCAACTTAAAGCTATTCATTGATATCACTGTAAGTCTATAAGTTATGCTGTTGACACTTCTCACAATAATGGATGTCTACTGTACAATATTTAACACAATACAATTTCTGTACTCATGGGGATCACAGCAGAGCACACCAAAAACTCCATCAGATTAAAAATAGGAAAATCAATTGTGTGGTGTATAATAATCAATATAAATATGTACATGATTTACAAAAATTGGAAATTTACATTAAAATTTGCCAACTCATTCAACACAATATTTTCCAAAAGAAAAATGCCACAACACTCTTAAATATCCATCAACACCCATCCAAGGTTCGTGACCATAAAACTTGCAGCAAACAACAACATAGGCTAATTTCTTGAATTAATAATGACCACTCTCAATTCAGAGAACCAATTAAAATTTGTCATTGGCATATTTGAAATACATCATATTTCTCAACAAAATAGAAAGTGAGTCCAACTTAAAATTCACAGGTGATTGTAATAACATGGACAGTAAAGAATAATATCACACAATTTGTCGACCAATCTGTCTGACAGAAATTTTCTTTAATATGGAATATATTCACATATACATCAACTACTTTTATGGAATGAGGAATGCACAAAATGTGCCGTTGAGATCCTCAAAATTACAAGTGAACAAACGGCAGCAAGAGCACACATTTTTTTGTGGTACACTGCTACACTGACCTGACCACTTCAACAATAACACACACCTTGGAAGAAACTAACATGCAAATGGTAAAAATCACACTTTAAAAAAGTGGTAAGTAGCAATTTAGTATTAATATTGTTTATATATAATTGGTCACCATAATAACAATTATATATGTATAGCATTGGTATGTCTATTGCATAAATGTCATTATTACAAAAATGTAATAAAAATGCTAAATGACACCCGATGAATGGGTTACATTTGCTTTCATGCTTTACTTAATAGCTATTTTCATACTTAGATATGACTATGCTTAAGTTTGAATGGGCAATTTCCTTATCACAATGTCCTTCATAAAACATTCAAGACATTCACATTACTGTTCCCACAATTGGAATGGTTTGATATGAACACCTATACAAAAGTATCAGTATACTTTCAGTTACACTGTACCTATTTCATTTCAATCCTTTCACATAATTTCTTAGCATGAAGGGATTCATCATATCAATGCTAAGCTCACTTATTTACTGCCTATAAAAAAGGACAAACCACATGTTTTTTAAATGTAAAAATGTTATGAAAATTGTACACTCTAAATATTTTGCTTATCTGAATCAACACCAACATATGATTAATTTTGATAATAACTCAACATATTTTCATAAAACTTGCAGCCAGTTTAAATAAAACAAAGAAAGGTTAAAACACAATGGTGAGCACATTTTCTCTGGAATGTCTGAAAATCAGTAAGCCCTTTAAATTTAATTATATACTTCTTGCCCAGAAACTTACACATGTGTGTACTACATTTAGGAAGTTTGACTGAGTGAATAATACCTCATCTACACAAAAAATAGGAAATTTTTCTCTATATAACCAAGCAGCTTATTTTTGCACCACAACTCCTAGAAATTTACAAAAAATTAATTTACACTGCCATATTTGATTCATTTAAAGCAATGATTTCTTGGAAACCAACAGAAAATAGAAAAACAAGGGGGGCCTCTCTCTCCAATGCCATTTAACACCAAAATTAATCTCCAGGATAATTATGTAATTCAGAGAGCTTTAATTCATTATATTGTTTCATTTAAAAAGCAAATTAGTTTAGCTATGGAAAACATTTTAGCCAGGAACACATTTTAATAAGTTATAGAATACATCCTCATAAATTAAATAATATGCTCCTAACTTGTCCTTCAATAACAACCAATTTTGTTAAGCCATTATTTCAGTCAAACCCATATTTCAAACAAGTAGAAATATTAAGTATTGTGTTCTTTACCTTCTGTAAAAGTTAGGCCTCTTTTCACTTGCATAATTTTCAACCCAATCAAACATTAAATCAGTATGAAATATTTAGTTTGTGAGCTTTCCTCTCCAAGAGTTCAAGCATTTCTCCACCTTTCCCTCTAAAATGCAAAGGGAAGGAAATATGAAAACTTTTGATAGTGGAAGCTCAGTAAAAAAAGGCTTTTGGTTCATAGCGTGTGAACACAGACTTTGCTTCCATTGGTGCAACCGAGTTGGGCCCTAAAAGAGGATGTCTGAAGCCGTCTCTGCACTCCAGGTGACACCCTCTTCTGTTGGTTTCAGATAATCCTGTTCATCAGTGGCTGGCTTACTTTCATTCGAAGGCATCTCACTAGGGCTCGAAACACTACTACTGCTAGGCTGGGGAATTGTCCGAGTGATCCCAAGCTGGAAGTCCTCTCCTATCTGGATCTTACTAGGGGTGTAGCTGGATAGGGAGCCGCCTATGGGGAAGCCAAGCATGGGGAAATGGGTTAGGCTAAATTGATTCGATAAGGTATTCTAAAATACGCACATTCAAGTGCCCACATAACTAAGAAAATGTTTTCATTAATGAAATTCTCTCTGAAAAAACAATGAATACTTTCTTTTGGCAGTGGCAGTGAAATGAAAAAAACTTGTGAACAAAGAGGAGATACTACAATATATGTAATTCACTAAAAAAAAAGCTAAGAGCTATTAGAGAACTATACTTTAAAACTAGCATTTCTTTATTAAACCAAATTACTGATTGCAACCAGCTGTAAATGCCATAATATATTTCTGACCAGCATTCACTGGAGATTAATGAAGTAATTCCAATGGCAGCCAAGAAATGACAGGTAACCTATCAAAATACATATTGGCAATTGGTCATAATTGTTTTCAAGCAACAATAAATACAAGGGGAATAAGGAGTGACCATTAAAAAAATCAACACCAAATATATGTTCTAGGAAAAAGCAGGTATAAAACAAAATCCATATTTCATGGTATGACTACTTAGAAAGCTTATCAATCACATTATGTGGGCAAAGTAACAAAGACCTTCACTAGTTACCAACTCGCTTAACTGGCAGAAATAACAGAAACACAGAAAAAAACCATGGGTTCAAAATAAATAATTTCATCCAAAGGCTGGAAATAACATTTTCATTTTACTATGAAAATTGAGCAAATATGGAGATCCACTCCAACTTTCATTTGTCTCTCCAGAGATAGAATAAACTAAGGTTTTCTAAAGTGTAGTCAGCAGGAAAAATAAATTCTATTATTTTGTTTGGGTCCACAAACTAATGACGGTGAGAGCTGATGTCATAACCAGTGCTTGGTCAGGGTTGTTGGCTAGAAATCAGACTTAGCTCTCTTTGGGTTTACCTAGCAGGCAACACTTTCATTTGGTTTAAGGCATTATTTCCTCACTTTTCCCAACCTCAAGTGTTTATTTGATGCATTCCTAAATATTTTCTACCAATACTTTTTCTCATATTAAATGAATACTATATGTTGTCTCATTTTAAATTTAAATAATACTGACACTCAAATTTGAACAAGCTAATGAAAATATTTCCTAAATTTGGTATGTGTGCTAAGATGACTTTCACATTCAGTCTAGTAAAATTTCAACAATTTAAAGATTACTGCTAGAAATTTCAATTGGAATACCACTGTGATACAAATTAATCCTGAATTTCCTAAAACTCTTCATTTTGGCTGACTTTCAACTTAATTATGTTCTTTTAAATTTTTAGTATCAAGCAAAAATTCGTTCATTACTAACAAAAATGTATTTTCCATTTAGTGGATGACAAAAATGTTTTATACAGGTATATCACATAGTGCTATGAATTACCAATTACATTCCTAACTAACTCCTTTCCAAAGTCCACACAGCAAGAGAGGATATTTTCTGAAGGAAACACTGGTAAACTATGGAAAATACTGATCAGAAGTAATTCACACTCATCAGAAAATGATCTCATTCAGGCATTAGGTTATTTACCACTACAATAGTTCACTATGAATGGAATCCTCTCTTGACTAATGAACTAATCTGAGATGCCAGCCATCAGAATATTATCTTTGAGATTCAAAAGATTATTCTTCATTATAAATTCAGCCCTTTGTCCAGGTCTCCTGAGGAAGCATTTCATGCTCTGGACACTAGATGGGACATGACTACCAACAGCTGCCTTTCAACAATAAGGTAACACCAACATTTAAACTCACTTCCTCATTTTCTTTATTCTTAACATGTGGGGACCTATCATCAGAAGGAGAGTCAGCCAGCCTCAGGTGTGGCCAGCTGCCTCTCCTCCTGAGGGTATGGAAGCGCCTTATCCTCCACAACTCCCTCCCAGGCTTCCTCTTTACAATCATTTCATATTGTGCACCTAATTTTCCCAGGGCCACTTTACCATGAGTATATCCACATATTTGACAAGGTGACTCTATGTCATTCCAAGTTGCTTCATAAATATAGCAAAGCATTTATTTTCACACCTTTTCACTCACAAACCTTCAAGTGAGTGAAAAGGTTTTAAACAAAACCTTTTCACTCACTAATATCTACTTTTATTGCCCAAATATGTAGATTCTTTACTCCTCATACAAGCTGTATAAAAATGAAACTATCAAACACCGAAAATTTCATTAAACTCAATTAGCTTAATGTCCTTGAATTAATTTGGGAGTTTCTAAAATAAGTTCAAATTTTCCTTGATTTTTCAAGAAATAATGAGGCACTCGTAAACAAGGCACTGAAAAAAATTCTGTTTATTACATTTCTATTAAAACCAAATGAGTAAATTATGTAGAAAATTACAACAATTCCATTTGAGTTTATATTCACTGATGACATGATCATCTAGTTGTCTTTACAAAAGCAGTTATCTCATTCAATACATGCATTGTCTTAAGACGTTAACCCAACCAACAAGCTACATGCAATGTAATGTTATGACATTCATTGCCTAAAAGAAGTACAACCTACACTGTGGGCTCAATAAACTTGTACATGAAGAGATATTGAAAGTCTTACTCTCATGGTGACCAACTTAGTCATAATATAGGTGACACAATGTCATTATCCTATCTTGCAGTTCCATCCTTCAATAATACATGATGAGCTTCTTTTTTGATTGAGGTATTTTTTGCCATGAATGGAATTTTACCATAAGCAGTGCATGAGTTTTAAGATCATGATAAATATCCAGCACCTTTGTAGCCATCAAGCTTCCCAAGATGAAGGGAATCTATTTAAAATCTATGAGAGTAAGATGATGGAACCTGGAAAAGCAACAAATTCTTAATTCTCTATAAACAATTGACCCATGTTTTTCAAGTGGGGGAAGAGGTCGCTGACTGATGATTCTTGCTCAGTTCAGCAGTCAGCAGAAGCAATGTCCACTGATATTTTGGAGAAAATGAGTCAATGATAATGTAAGATGGTAAATGAAATAGATCTTAACAGTAGTGGTATGCTTGTAACAATTGTGCTTTGGGCACTTCATGACGATCTCGTCAGTCAAAGGTGGCAGTTTTTTTTGGACTTTGGTGGACTCCAAAGAACTTGTCAAACACTCAGAGAAGAGTGAATAAGTATATTCTTATCAACGTTTTTTCAATCTGAGTATCAGCAATCAGGAGGCTGTTTTCAACAGAATTTTTATTGGATATGAAACATGGTGAGAGATAATTAATATGGTAAAGTTCCTAAATATAGAAACAGTGAAAACAGTTGTATATTTAGGTCTAAAGGTAATTTTTAAAAATCCAAGGTCATGTAGCAGCAATAAAAACAATGGTGACGACTTCCTGGGGATTCCGGGGGATTGCAGGGAGAAGGGTACTTCACAATGTGGACACAACAATGCATCTAAGTGAGAAAATTAATGAGGAGAGGCTATGTTTGCTGAGCCATGCAGCATGACTCCTGCTTAGAAATATACCAATGCACATGGCTCACGAAGCTATGGCTTCCTGATTGGTTTCAAGAGAATCAGACACAAATCCCTTAATGTCCATGCTTGACTCTCACTGATTATTACTAGTTCCCCAATCTAAAGAAATACTCAAGAAAATTTCTTTATTGGATGATAAAGCCCAAAAATCAGCTGTTTACATTAATTTTTCAGGCATGGAGAGAGGACAGCTTTTTAAATAAAGTGAGTTAATGAAGAAAATGAATAAACATGCAGTGATGCTGAGGGCGAGTACATAAAAAAATATCATAGAATATATATTTGCACCATCATCCCTTCATTGCCAAAACTCGAACTTTTGGATACTCACCAATTTAATATGTAAGCATTTCAAAATGAATTTTAATCAGAATTTGCTTAAAATACATTTAATTTTCAATAATTTAAAGTATTTGTGGCTATTTACTTAAAATTAAAACTTATTTTCACTTTTAAAAAGTTTAACTAACTTCAGTAAATCGCTAAATAATCAAGCCTCATGAGTGATATATACTTACTAGCTCAGACGCAAAACAAAACAAAGTTTATTGGTATCAATCAATTTTGGATCACTTTCACATCATAAATCATAGTTTGGTAGTTTATTTACTATACTCAGGTACTCATTAGATTGCATTAGTTACTACAATATATTATGATTGCCACAAAATACTGCTTTATTAACTTTTGCATCATGCCATGGAATGGAACTGGGAGGCAAAACACCTTCATAAAGCTATGCAATTATTAGAAAAAGAATTATTATTGAACTACAAACTATGCCAACAGGTTGCATAAGAAAATGAACAACACCTATAACGTTATGAAGGTAGAAAGCAAGAAAAGTAAAAATTGAAACGCAGGGATTTATTGATACATTAGTATTTTGCGGCTCAAGAAAATGCAGGTGTTGCCAGGATGAGATCAAAATCTAAATGATTCACAATTTTCTACAATAATCAGACTGCAAAGTAATACGCAAATTTCTCATGAGTTACAGTGAAATAATAAAAAAAATGAACTTCAATGCAAAAAAACACATAAGAAAGAAAGTACTTAACAGCCATCTTTCTTTCAACCCTCATTTTTCAACCAGCTTTCATCTTCAAAGGCATAAGGACTGAAAATCAGGTTTCCTACTTCTAAATAAGCTACATATGAGCACAGGTAGTTTAAGAAATAATGATAACTACTAGTTTTGGATAACTAACTAGGTTTTTGAATAATGTATTGATATGCATGCATGCAAGTTCTAAATGCAGAATTCCGGTTGAAGCTGAAAGGTGGTAAAAAGACTACACCACAGAATCTTCATCGCCAGTCCAATGACGCAGTAACACATAAGTGATTTCTGCAAATAAAAAGAAATTCGGAAATGTAGATTTAGCCAAGCTTAGGGCTAGCTTCCAAGAGAGGCTTGGATTGGACTGCACCTGCATTTATTAAAAGATAGCTGTCAAATGTAATTATTAAGTGAAGTAGAGAGAAAATATGGCTGCCCATTTAAAACATGCACCTTATGAAGTAAGTACAAGACGAAAAATGTGTCACAATAAGAAGAGAACATTAAAATTATGTATGTTTATAAAAACATGAATTTAGTAAATAAAACAGTTTCTGGCATAACTTGGTGGAAAATCCTCATGCTGACAATTTATAAAATCGTCAGTATGAAATTAGTACTTAGAAATTAGTAGTAGTAACTGTGATACACAAAATACTTTCTTTGGATGGAAGAAATGATTCAAATATTTAAATATTTCTCACCTAAAAATCCAATTTACATGAAATTACAAAAATAATGAGCATAGTAATCCACTAAGAATACCACTGACTGTATTTTGACTAGTCATGAGTGGCTGTATTTAAGCGTCATATGACTGTAGAGATTTGTTGGTTGGGGGAAATCATTAGTTGGGGGACATAGTAATTCTATATGGAAACCATAAATAAGCATCATTTTTTTATATCAATGCATCATACTAAAATAACTTTCATAGCATCATGACAAGTACAATATACCTCTACAAAATAGCTCTTTGCACTTTGAAACATTCAAATTTTATTTATTTTGACTTAAAATCAAACAAAATCTCAAATCGTAGAATTAACAGCACTTAGGGTACCAATACTCACATAAAATAACTAAAATTTAAAAGCTAAATATTTATAAGGAGGCATATAAGTAGAAAAATGAAAGTACTGAGATACAAATAAAAACATTTGCCTGTAAAACCTACTATCATCTAGGTTAAAAACAGTTTTGAATGAAAAGAATAAAAACTTCCATAAATAATATCGCATTAATCCATTTAGCAGACCATATCTTCAGAATTAGTACATTTATTCAACTTCTGCAATAAATGGTGTAAATAAAATATTCACCAAGGAAAAAAATGTTATAAAGTATATCAAGACTGATTTTTCACTACATAAGCATTACTTGTATAAACAGTCAATATGAATATGCATGAGGAAACAAGATAGAAATGAAGTTTCTTGGAAGAAGCTCTAATAGAATCTGTAAAATTCTAATGTTTTTTAGTCATGCATACATGAAATATAAAACAACTTTGTGACTACCATAAGATTGTCAGTGTGAACAGAATAATGAAAAATGGACAGTGATATCATTGCCAGAGCACCATCATTTATGATCATTATCCACAACCAAACTGTAGGAGTTATTTCTTCATTAAAACAAAGAGAAAACATGCTTATAGAGATCTCAGACAAGCAGCCATTTATGGAGGAGCTTACCAGTAGTGGCAAGTGAAGGGGTCATTGAGCTGGGAGGTGGTGTATGCACTAAGGAAGAACTGCTCAATACTGCAGTTGCCTGAGGCACTGGTGGCGGAGACTCATCCATATACGAAGACTCTGAAGGATACTCAAATGTTTTTGTTGCTTCATCATTGAATGTGATGCGTAACTGAAAGGCAAAAGAGAATAAACAAATGAGACAAAAAAAAGAACCAAATTTATATAAAATCATTGAGAATGATCCACAGCACATGTGACAAACTATTGGCAATTCATTGAGAAGCTCCATTATTACAGTTTCCCCTTTAGAATTAGCGTGCACCGCTGAAGGAGAGTTGGCATCAACTCACACTAAATATAACATTCAGTTTGAATCCATATTACACTTTACATTCAGAAGGCTTCATTAAGAAAATAATAATAGTATTACCCTGAACCTTTATCACAGCTAAATTGAAAAATCAAAAACCATTCCTAAATAAATGTAATCACTCAAATCAACTGAAGTTTGTATGTCGATGAATTTAATTAATTGCCCATTTAAACACTCATAATAGAATCATTCTATACACATTATATAGCTCTGGATTGATTAGCATCACAATTTTTACGAGTTTTTATATAGGTAAAATATAGATTACAAAATTATTTAAAACAATATAAATGATAACTTACAAAACAACATATTTAATTCAACTCAATGTGTGAACATACAAGAAAAGGACAAATATAGGAACGCTAAATTAGTATACACCTCTTCTAAATCAAGATTTTTATTCGTTTATTGGCAATTCCTGGATCCAAACTCATGTAAGAAGGAAAACAGTAATGTTTAACGAAAAATCCACAAATTATAAAATCAATCCAATAGATTTATACTAATATAGATAGTTAGAGCTCAGCCAATTGACATTGTAACTTATTTTATTAATCCAATAGTCCACTGCGATGCTACCTTTGGCAATATTTTGCCCAAAATTCATCTGTGGAAGTCTTCCTGTTAAAAAGAAGTCCTCATCCAATTTCTTTCCAAACCATTTGTCAGCAAATGTTTCTAACAAGACCTGGATGTCATCAACAAGTTTCCATTTGGCAGACTAAAAAGTGTAATTTAAAAAATCATCTCTTCCATTAAAATAGACTATTGGCTTTCTATTTTTGCTCAAAAACTCAAGTAATATTAAAGAGGGCCAGTTGGTTATTTTTTTAGAAAACTCAAATCTTGTAATCATTCTCAGATAACCACAAGGATCCTATTTATGAAGTCCCATTTCCCCAAGAAAAAATATTATTCAAGGTTTAATCAGTGTGCTCATTCATGCATTCAATAGTGACACCACAATTGTAATTTATTCACTGTCCTGCATTATAAATATAAAGAATATTAAGTATAATGTGTCAACTGAGTAGAGAAAGTATATAGTATATTTAATTTAATTCTTCAATGTATTCAAATTCGTAGACACTTTCCAGTAGTGATTTCTAAACCCCCAGCCATGACTCAAATGGGAGTTGTGGCGAATCAGCATGGGGAGGTCTCAAAAGCAATTTTAGACAGATATTATGAAATGTGTCATAAAATGTCAAATTCAATGACAGAGTGATATGTGCCTCAGTATTCGAAATTAAGCATCAATTCCAATGAAAACTGAATAGAGAATGATTACTGTTAAACTATGGTGCGTATTCACATTTCTTTTTTCCCTCTCTTTATTTAAGCTTTACCCTATCCTTTGACTTGTGGCGTTAATCTCAATTGTACCCTGTTTTGAAAGGTAAACTGTTAACGGCTATTGGAGTTTTTTTCAATTATTCAATACTATGGTAACAAATATTTCGATTATGAATGACACCTTATCCTTCCGGACTATCTGTCCCATTTCCACCACAAGCTCAACAGGAAGCACGTAGTAGATAACCGAAAAAAAATGCAAACATGACTGCTCTTACCATTATAATAATTACGGACACTCAAATTGCAAATCAATTTTGCCTCCTTTTTAAAGGTAAAAAAGCTGTCTGCAGACAAAAAAAAACCCAATATTATAAGCGAAGTCAATTATGCACGGATAGCCAATCAAAAAAAAGGAAATCCGTTAGATTTTAAAAGTCGTTACGAATTTTGAAATTGAAAATAGTACCACAACGTAAAGCAATGAAAAATAGTAACACACCAGATCAGTTCTACATTCCAAAAGCAATGAGATACTCGTCTAGCTTCTGGGCGTCCGTCTACTCATGTGCCTCGGGACGGTAGGGCGCCTAAATGAGAAGACCGTTACACCGAGGCTACTACTCTACTTCGAAAGTTTTCTCTCTCCGTCATCGTCTCAATAAGGCCGTTTGGTCGGGGGAGATCAGAGAGATCCACCGCATTCCGTGCATAACCGAAACTTCCCCACCCACACTGCTAATATTACACAGAATGAGAGGGAACTCTCTCCTTCCGGCATTACGTGTAACATCTTCCGCATCGCGGAACGACTAGAAATAAATCGGTGAAATGTTTTTTAAAACTAGCCCACGAAAAGATGACAATCTCAAGCCATTCATGTCGTTCGTTAATGTGGTCATGGTGAGAGGATCGCGCAGATAACAATTTCCAGACAATAATTCCCCCCTCGGCCTGGCATACGGCCCTGTCTACAGAGAAACCTGACATAAAGACGACACAAGGGCACATTTATGAAGATAAACAAACCAGAGGCGCTCAGATGACAACTGTATCATTACTCGTACATCCCCAGCGCGTGGATTCTAAGCAGGATATTTCCCATGCATACAGTTGCATTTCTAATCACACTCTACATTTTATTTAATTGCATTAATAGCGAATTAATCAAGTTTCCTATAAAGATAAACATTTCCACTTCAGATTTCCTAATTAATTCGCACCAAGCTCCACCGCCGAGCCAGCCAACCGCCAACGTTAGCAGTTCTCTAACAGATTAATTTCTCCCGTCCGTGAATATGAGAATGTGCCGTAGCCCTTCAAAAGCACTTCATTGGAATATTTGCATTACCTTCAAGGCTACTTCATGACAGGGACGTAAAAGGTCAATGGCCAGGGACTCCTTGTAACAAGTAACGTTCGCGAGCCGCGCATTTTCTAATCGAAATTGCTTTCGTCATTTCAGTTACACTAACGGCCACGCACTGTTCTCAGAATCACGTCGACATTCATATTCATTTATCAAAAATATGCAGCGCACGAGCACGAATAAAAGTCAACTAAAGAATTTTAGCCTAGCAATTCCGCAACGACAGCATACGTTCCTCATCGCATGGAGCAACTGAAATTGTGAATTCCAATTTGGAATACCATCAAGATTGATGTCAATAAGGTCCACGGAGCTTAGTTAATACGGGTTATGTGAAATTCGACTCAATTTTTGAAACTGAAATTTTGCACTGGCCTCATATCCACTCGTATTTCATTAATTCGATGGTTCACTTTCCACCAAAATATTTTTCCATCCTCATTCCGACTTTCATAAATTAATTAAAGGCACTTTTAACCCAAACACAGTTGTCATGGCGGACTAAGAAAGAGCCATGGCGTAATTAAGTCATTGAGCTCTAGTTCTGATTTACAGTCCGTCATTTTCCGAAAATTGCCCGCTTTTTGCATTTCGGTGCAAGAGTCAGGTCGAACTTATCGCTAGGTCATTACTCTCTCAATCTTTCAAGACGGGTACGAATAATGGACACTGAAATACGCAATATATTCTTGCCCGTTAATTATTTCATTCGCAGTCTGACCGTTATAATACACGTGCAACACAAAGTTGGCCAACTGAAGACTTCATTATCCACCTTGTCAAAGTTGATATCACCCAGATTCACGTACCAAATGTAATTCTTTAACATGTCAAGAATGAATAAAAGAACAGGTAAGTAGGCAGCTATTGGTAAAAACACTCCGTCAATTTAAGGGTCACCGTCTTTCTAAGAGTTTTAGGGTCAAAACTGACCCGCGGCCTATTTCGCTTCAATTGTCTCAATTCGCAAGAGCGCCCGTCAGCTTCCTCCGGATTATCAGTATGCGACCACCCGCAAGGCTAAGTGCGAAGCGGCATGCAGTTTTGAACTGCTGGGTCAGTGCCTTACCCTCGGCACTCGCTCTCCGCTGGGGTTGCCCGACGTCGACCTCTTTTATCACGAGAAAGCGCCAAAGATCTCTCGCAGGAGGACGAGGCTTCTCCATCAGACCACAAAGGCATTTTAGCCGAAGGAATTTAATGACAACGATACACATTATCATGGGTCTTAGTGGGTCATTCTTCACGTGTGTTGACAACTTATCGAGGTCAAAACAACAGCAATTAGCACTTGCAGCAGATCGTGGTCAAGCGTTACGCTATTCACAACGCTCACCTTTTATACTCATCATCAGAATGTCAAGTCCCAATTCTCGTTCCACAACTTCACCACCATCCTAAATAGACTGAATTAATATGATTTCCACAAGCTACACAAAAAATTTTAACGACTATGTGCATGCCTGCGAACGGGGCTAATTTCTCAGATCAGTAGTGTAGCCGTATTTTGAAAGTATAATACATTTGAAGTATTTGTTTTGAAATACTTTAAGGCATTTAATGACCCAATTCCGTTTAAATTTTTTATTTACGTCACGTCAGAGAGTTTTCAGTCAATGAGTTTCTATTCTATTGGAATAAAGTGAAGAACGAGAGGCGGTGGGATTCATTAATTTCGTCATCCCTCCTTTATCCCCATGTTAAACTTAGCCCCATTTGGCTACCCACACCCTGTAATGCTATGCTAACCAGTCGATAAATGGTCAAGTGGCCCCCTTAGCTGCCTCACATTTTTCAAATTTGAATTAACAACGAGAAACAAAGCTGAATGTCGGTCCTTCCATGCACTGAGGGTCGACAGTAACTTGCACGTTTTAAAAATGTAAAATTGGAGTCATTTCCTTCGGTCATCACATTTACCCTTTCTGCCCAATACTACACGTTTTCCAGGACGCCGCAGTATGTGCAGCGACCTTCACCTATCTTTTAGCAACTTAACCATCACTCATTTGAAAATGGAGCAAATGGAATGAAGGCCGCCTTCCCAGAAGGTGCACTTTGCAATTCGCATTCTACGTACGTAAATATAAAAATGCCACTCTCAACATTTTACTTCATGCCTGATTCCCTTTTCTTTTAGTTTTCGTTTCATGAGATTTCTGGTAAATTTTACAAAACGTTTAAGTATTTTCAATGCTTGTATAGCATGCATATTGCTCAATTCGAGAGGGAAGAGCTGGTGGGGGAAAGGGACAGGAAAGAGTAATTTATGAGTAGGGGTCGGGTGGCTCATGAAAGACATTATGCACGAGAAAAGTTTGGCGGCGTGGAGGATATGAGAAAGGGGGAGAGGGTGGCAGTGTGACAGAGCTTCGGTTCTCGCCCCACTTTCCACGCTACGGTGAATGATGAGATTGCGTCTTCTTCTCGACGCAACGCTTTCTGACGAATGCGCTTATAAGATAATACATATATTTTCGCCCTGTCGCACGGGAGAGCGAACTCGAGGAGAGGAAACCTCAAACGCGAGCAACTGACAACAGGTGGTGCCACGTGTAGAGTGGAAAAAAGCGAGGATACTCGAAATCTTCCGAGAAACACGAAGTACTAAGGCACGCCAGGCGTACCTTACACGACAATCAACATGAGCGAGAAAATTTCCCATCGACTGCGACAGTTGACCACGTCACTCGCTTTAACTCGAGAAATGATTGCAAGTCAGCCCGTCATCTGAACCCGTCATTGCAGTTGTGGATGAGATTCGGGGGAAGGCCGACGGATCATGAGGTTTCCACGGCCGAGCTTCCTTCCTTCCTTCTGTCTTTCACCACAAAATCCTAACGACGTTTCCGCCGCTCTTGGTTGTCAATAGCTTCGGTACGCGCAAGTAAGCTTTCTAAACACGTTCTTCACTGTGCCCAAATCGTTCGAAATGTACAATTTACAAATTAATCAAGTGATTCGCAAGGGGCGCTGGGGCTGCACACTGACTTTCACGTTCTTTTTCCCAACCCCCGATACGATCTGTAGGGGTTCATGCGTACCCTGACTCTTTGAGACTTGATCTACAACTGCGTATGTCTACTGCAAGCCAAAGGATGATAAGGAATTGGATCACAACTCTGGGAACGAGAGAACACTGAAGCGAATAACAGATTCCTGGAATGAGATTTGAAATTAGCTGATAGCTTCAGTCAACATGATATACTTTTACAAAGCTTTAATTTTTGGGAGCACAAGTTATTCTAGGAAATATGTTCCTAATTCTAATGCGTTTCGCACATTAATTTCCAATTACCTATGTGATCGTGGTGAGGTCGGAAAATATTAAATTAGACTACTACGGTTAAACTGGCTTGACTTCCAGGAGTCAGCCGAGTTCCCAGGAGTGAGCCCACTCTCGGTCGGGGAAGAGATTGCAGGAAATAGAATCTCAGACAGTAGTAATCACTAATTTAGCAAGAGTCGAAGTCTCAGAGGAAGAAACACATAGCAACTGTGATTGCCAAAAATAAGTGCACCTCCCCGGATAAATGACCGCAATTCGAATGTGATCTTCTCCGCTACTTTATTTTGAACTCGTTTTCAATAGTGTGTGTACATTTTCTTTCCACGAACGCCGAGCGAAAGGATTTATCTGGTGAAATTGATAATTGAAGTTCACCGATTTGTAAACCAAATATTTCTAAGATAATGAAGCAAGATTTCGATCACATTAGCTGTACGTTCGTTTGCAATGAATAGAATTGTATTACTATTGACAACGGAGATTAATTCATACGCTTCCTAATACTTAATAATAGTGTAGCCAGCATCAATGTACGTGTATTCGAAACCAAGCGAGCTCACACGCTTGAATTATCCTTGGCTTCTTGTTCCGGTTCATCATCAGATTTATTAATAGTAGAATAGTGCAATACGGCTTTTCCGTAGTCCAAATAAATTGCATGTATTTCATTTCTAGTCGTAATCCTGGGGCTCAATTAACAGCGCCGATATTATCGCTCGGCACACAACGAAACGAAATGTTATCACAACACTTAAGCTGAAATAATGCAATTTAGATTGATAATTTGAAGATAGCTCAAACAATAACCTTCCGAAAAGTGGGGAGGGGGTAGACGACTGCCACGCAATAACCGTGAAGAATTGAATTATCTCAGCAATCAAGATATGGCGCCTTCAGCCACTCCTTCACTCACGCCATCGCCCGCTCCTTGGTTATTCTTCGCAAGGGGATATTCCAGCAAAAACGAAGTTTTTAACCTAAAATTCACAAATTTAAAAAAATGATAATTTTCAATTCAGCCATTCTTTGTGAGAGGTTATTAGGTTATCTGCAACTATCCTACAATCTATGATGATGATTTACAATGAGTCACTAAAAATATGCAACGTCTCACACGGGGGCCGAACCGCCAATCGCATCTACCGATTTCAGAAAACATGAAATCCAAATGGGAATCATTTAAAAATTACGGGCGAAGGCACGACCAGCAGCATCAGCTGGTGACAGAACAGCGGAACAAGAATCTGGTGGAACGAGCAGGAAAGCAATTAATCAGGGATTTATCTCATGGAAGAGATAAGACGCACGGAAGATAGCGCAAGTGGACAACTTCCTTTGGAATTAAACCAAAAGCAAAATATTACACAATATCCCTCGTCCGTATTTACGAAATTTTTATGACAGCTTTATCTTTCCCCATCTAAATGCTGATCCCAACGAAAAACTGATCCACAAAAAGCGGAGATACTTCACTTGCGTAATGATTGGTCAGGGCTTGAGGATTTTTATGCCACGATGGTGCCATATTGTCGCTCCATTTAAAAGTTAAAAGCTCATGATCGAGCGTTCCAGGATTTCGATGAACCTCATAACTTAGCCTAAAAGAGATCTATCATTGGAAGTGCAGCTGTGTAATCAGTATTGATAACTAATTAACATGTAATTTCCTGAATCTTGAATGAAATCTGATAGAAATACCAGCAAGGCTTATCTAAAATTCACATATTATTTTTATTGTGAACATATTGGTTAAGTTAAAAACAAAAAAAATGTTTAACGTCATTGAAATTACATTGTAGATAATACAAATTGAGCTTCCTCTATCTTTCTCTCACCTTCCCGAGTTCCTTTTAAACTAAGCCTCTGCCAGCCGCTCTGAATTACACCAACGACGTGTGAGACTCGCAACCGATGAACTAAAAATATTACACACATGGTAGCATAGAAAAAGGGACAGTGAACAAAAACGGAAAATACCCTGGAGAGCCACCCACTGCAGAATCTTGAAAACTGAGATCGGGTAATCCAGAGATCTACACTATAACTCGCAAGGACATCTCCGGACGTGCTGTGACGAACGTGACAGGGAACGTTCTTTGACCGATCTTTTTGCCCGGAGCCAAACACCAACTCGAACGTGAGAAATTAATATGCACCCAACCGGGACATGGAGCATAAGAAAAATCTAAGGCAATTGTCTTGAGAATGCAATTGTACACTTGGAATTTAAGTAGTTTAAATATAATCTACAAGCGTGTTTTGACCTTGCCTCAGTCTCCGTGAAATGTAAATCCACGAAGTGAATGGCATGTTTTCTAGTTTTTCGCAATACTGTATACACGTGCTCTCCATTCCTTGACAGCTGTGTGCATTAAGTACGACATCGAGAAAAATTAACACGAGCGAACAGAAAATAGAAGTTGGAGAGGGGACCTCTGGTGTCTCGTTTTTGTTCTCGGGTGTTCTCATTTTTATTTCTCACCGATGCCCATACTAGCACGATAATAAAGTCGACTGTCTTCTTAAGAAAATCAACCGGAGGGTTTCTCCGACGCAGATAATAACGATGGCAACCAGTCAAATGGCCTTTTTTCAGGCAAGTATGACGTCAGACAACTACCATTTTCCATCTCCGTAGGATACGAGACGTAATAATGCTGGCTGGTACATCATTCCTGCTGCAACCCAACCCTTCCGATGCCATTACGAAGTTCTAGTAATGTTAGTAGTAGTTTTTTGGGGGGGCGACCGACAGCTAAGGTCATTTGCGCCATTGGGAATGGGGGGAAAGGAAGGGCCTACTCTTGTCGAAAGGTCCGCAGTTTAACGTCCCATCCGACGGACGTCGTACTCACTCAAAGTGCTCAAAGCACCCCAAGTAGGGATTGGGATACCACGGAAAAATATGTCGTCTCCAGGATTTGAACCCGGACCTTCAAGGTGGGAAGCCTGTACGTTAGCCTCCACACCATCCCGATCCCCTCTAGTAATGTGAAACGCCATTAAATATAATCATTTTCCGCAGAATGCTTACAATTAGATATCCCAAAACGGCCTCCGTGTGGTTTTTTGGCTACAGGTGCATCTTTACCCTGTCACCTGACCTGTTGACAACACGCAGGCGAGCCCAAATGGCACCAGAAAGGCAAAGGGAAGCACGCGTTGCCCCGGTGGAGACCTCGGTTAGAGGTAATTAACGGGGCAGACGGCGAAGCCCCACAACGGCTCGAGTTAGTCAACGCTTATAACATGCTTATGTGGCCGGGGCGGATGGATCTCCCTTCGCGGGAAACGGCCCGCTCCCATCACGCTCCCCTGCTCCTCGAAATGTCACTCACTCGCTCGCCCGTCGTCACACGCGAGCAATCGCTAATAGAGAGAGAGGCGCCTGAGCGTACCCCAACCCGCCGCTGCGACCACAACACGCCCCTGGACGAATCGCAGGGGTCCGCTGTCCGCACGAATGAGGGTCACAAACACGAAAATATTGCGCCGTTATCCCCCTCATCCACGAATTGCTGGAAATGTCATTTCCCGCTCCCAAAAGAACGTTCGAGCACGAGGGATTAACACGAGGACGGACGTGAAGACATTTCTACTCGTGAACTCAATGAATATGAGTCCGCGATAGCAGCACACATGAGAACAAGTTACTGCGGGAATCTAGCATTCAAGCACATTTTTTGGCACAGCGAAATTTAACCTAGGTGTTTCGCAAATGATTTTACTTGTGGTGTAGCCATAATTCACTCGATCGATATCGTTTAAAAGAAAGCGTACTAAGACACCAGGTTCGAGAACCCAAAGAACACGTTTCCTTTACAGCATATACAATTCTCAAACCAACACCATGAATCCCGCATTACTGAAGTAAAGTGAACAAACGGTAATACGAACTTGGCCAATTCAAAATCATCACACACCGATAGCTGATCAAATTAGATTTAGCACAGAGGTAATTTAACTGAAGCCATTTTACGGCCCTCGGGAATCTGAGAGACGATACTTGATTAGAAGACGAGAACATTACATTAGTATTTAATTGATCCAAGGTACTCCACCTATGTAAAGATAGGATTTGGAGTTCAGGAAAAAATGTACATGAATGCATGCCGGTTGATTTTTCAGGGCGGAGGGGAGGCCAGCGCTCGATTATCTTGGGATTCGCAACCATGCCAGAATCCTTACACTAACATTAAACTTGTGTTAAAAAACAATGGCTCGCACTTGATTTAATTTTATTCGTCGAGACCCGTTCCTCAGCTATTTAAATATGTACACGTGCTGAAAAATAGCTATGAGATAAGGATATTAAGTACATTTCTCCGATTTCAAAGCTGATCAAATGAAAATCTTTGGGGGGATGGGAAGGCAATCTCCCAATTCTTTTTCCTTCCTCCTCTTTTAATACAGATTCGAGACTTGCAAACATGATTTGTAGCATTTGACAAAATATTTAAAGGTACTGAAATGTTCAGCATAACTGGATTTTAAAACTGTGATGTGCGGAATGAAATCCAACCGCTGAATATTACGGTGATAAGCGGCTCGATATGTTAGTAAACCGCGATCATTTTCTGACCTGCTATTTCTCAAGAGAAGGCAATTCATCTTCGCCAGCATTGGAAAGCTGGTTGTGCACCAAACTAGTTGTTTGGAGATGAAGCAGAACATCTCGATAGATTCACATATAATTTGCCGTAACAGCTGCAATTCCGTCCTCATTTTCATTCAGTCGATTTTTATCAGAGCATCAGATCTTTTCCCTGGTGTAAAGGCTGGTTCATAAAGAAATGCCTACTTAACTAAATAAACGTGATATTTTAACGCCAACGGCAATGTTGGATGTCACAAATTATCATAAGACATAAATTTGCATGTGATAGTTGAATTTAAACATAGAGTAATTTTACTAATCATACCCGGAAATGCCGTGCTTCCCTATATTAATTATTCACTTGATAAGTGGAGTCGTGTGCAAAATGGAGAGTTCGAGCCGGAAGCGAATAAAGAGCAGGGATCTCTCAAGCTCAACCAAATGTATCCCATTGTGTCGTCAGTCACCTCAATATCCACCGGTAGTTTCGAAAATGACAGAATTTCCAATTTAAAATGAATACGATGGCTTGAATTAACACTGGACTTTTAACACGCAATCTCTTTTTAAAATGCCAATTTTAATTTAAGTTTAAAGCAAAATTTTCCTCAATCGCCTTTTAAATTATTGTTGGACTTTATTACTCTATTCTATTACTGGACTATTGTTACTTTTAAATTATTGCTGGCCCCGGCGGTGGGGTGGTAACGTCTTCGTCTACCAATCCAAGGGTCGCGGGTTCGATTCCCGCCAGGATGGGATTTTTTCCACCTAGGGCTGGGGTGTTTGTGTTGTTGTTACTGTTGTGTTGTTGTTACTCGTGTTGTCATTGTTTTCCGATGTAGAGGCCACGAACCAAAACGAATAAAAGGCACCAGCAGGGCATCGGGGAGGATGTCGAGGCACGCTCGAAGAATGACACTCTAGTAGCAATGATCAAGCGCTAGGTCGTCCAAACATTCACCCGCGTAGGGTCCTACCTCGCCGAGACATCGAACTGTGGCCTCCAGTGTCTCGAGTGCGAGGAGCCACTAGCACACGCGCCAAGGGAACACCGGCCAGAAGAGATCGGACCGTTGGTTCACTCTCTCATCGAATGGTCGTCCTTTCCGCCCTGATTACGCGGCCACGAGGAGGAGGGAGGGTACGAGGAGGGGAGGCCGATGGGGGGACGAACAGCAGCTCCCAACAATCCCCCCCGTCCTCTGCACCACATCCTTATCAAGAGCCGGGCATCACAGGAATCGGTCGCCGGGAACCGAAGGAAACGCGCATTCGAAACTCCCCCTTCCCCCTCGTTCCACCCGCGCGCACGCCGAGTTTTCTCTCCTCCCTCACTCCCTCGGATCGCCACTCTTCCTCGGACGCGCGCAGCCCGGGTTCGGAGACCTCTTCGGAGGGGGGGGGGGCGAGGAATGCGCCGATTGAGAGTGGCGATTGATGGCCAAACGTCGATCGCGGGGGATTCCGGGGTTGGACTGATCAGAGATAACGCCAAGCGCGAGCCGTCACTCGAATTTTGGTTAGTCCCAGCTCATATCGCACTTTGCCGACGATTCCATAGGCAACACGGCAAGGAAAGGTTATTCCGAGATCGGATTTCCATCTCATAAAATTCGGTTTACCCGGCGAATCATTGGCCTACTCGGAGGACGGGGGCACCATGGGATTGGATCGCGAATGGAAGATCACCTTCATCATCGAAAAACACGATTAATTAGAGACGTACACGATCAAAATGTATCCCACGAAAACGAGAGACTTTTATAAGGAGGCAAGGAACAATAATTGCACTTATTGAGCATGGTACAGATGGTAAATAACACAGATCGGCACAAATTAGCGATGTATTGTTACAATAAAATATTGTGGCAAGACAATTTTTCATGGTAGGTTGGGGGTAGTGGTCGACGAAAGCGGAAATTCTTTCGGTCGAGGATTTGCGGGAGGAGACTATAGGGCGCCCTGGGTTTTTCGGTTTGTGTATATTGGGGAGGATATAGAAGTGGGGGGTGTTAGGATGGGAAGGTGAAAGGAAGGAGATGCCACTCAATTTCCCTCCCTTCTGACACCAAGATCATTATGGAGCACTTTGGCGCTTTATAAGATCGCAGATTTCAGTGTAAAGTACATTTTCTCGACAGCTCAAGTGGTTAGAGCATCCGCCCGGCAAGTGGAGAGATCCGGTGTTCAAGTCTCGGTCGAGGAAGATATTTTTACATTTGCGATCTGCTCATATCCGCCCAGGATATCCTGCCCATATCCCATCCCCAGGTCTCTTGTGTTCGTCCTTTATGTGTGCACCTATCCCATTTCCTTAATTCTATTTCTATGTGAATGAATATATATATATATGTGTGTGTGTGTGTGTGTGTGCGTAAAAAACATACATATATATGTGTCGCAGTAGTCCAGGGGATAGAGCGTTGGACTACTGACCAGAGGGTCCCGGGTTCGATTCCCGGGCTAGGCACTCTGGGCACCTGCAGCTCCACCTAAGCTAGTTGATTTTTCGGGTACCAGGTCTTCCTGGGAAACCATAACCGGCACAGGGAAAGGAACTGGCCCCTCTACCTTGTTGTGTGAACATTCACACGCCGTCGGGTTTAGTTCATGGGTGAGCTCTACCATCACCTACTAAACCGACCTTCGGGTTGATTACTGTGTTTATGGTTTATATATATATACAGGTGTATACTTGTGCATACCCACGCTCGCCTGGGACGTGTGTAGTGCTGAGGGTACAAGTAGGGCTGAGGCCCATAGACTTCTCAGTGAAACTAACCCGGGCCTTTCGGTCGGTATTCCAGCGCTCAACCCATTTGACTACCATGTTACCTTAAACGCTATCTAAAATAGTGCATTAATTAATTAGTACATTAAAAAGATGAATTAATATGTAAGTAGAAATGGTTATTTTTGTCATAATTGTCGTTTGACAATCTATGATTAGTTATTCCGTCGGTTTCCGCTGTAATATTGTGTATCCTCCGCTGTTTTCATTTGGGAGAAAATGGAGAATGTGGAAGCCAAAACCGAACTTCTCATGGTGTATTTCTATTTGTCCTTTAGTTATAAATATTCATCTGAATTCATCGCCTACCACTTCTGTATTATTATTAAAATATCAACGGTTTCAACGAATCACGTGCATTTCCCAGGCGGTCGCTTTTTCCTCGAACCGCACGTAATAGTTGGTCCAATGACCTCAAACACCTCCGAGTGTTATGAAAATCGAGTGGAGAATGAAAATGAGTGCACGATATAATGCGTTTATGGTGTTTTGAGATGACTTTATGCTGTGATCTTTGGCGAAGGAATTACGGTGTCTTGATTCATCTTCCAAATTGCGGGCCGCACTGCCCTTGCTTGCATTAATGTAGTTGCAGCGAATTTCGGACCTCATCACAGCTCCCCTGTGCAATACTTCTTCTTGACCTAATTCCACTAGTGAACCAATTCTTTCCTTGATAGAGAGCCCCACTCTCACCCGCCACGCCCAACTCACTCCGAGATTTTGCTTGTTTGCATACACAGCTCCCGACAAACAAGGTTGTGTCATTCACTTTTTGACAAAAGACTAGATTAATAACCGTCCAGATGATCGTCCAAGCCTTTTATCTAACCCCGCAAGCCAGCGAAAAACCCTCCCTCTTTATCCTCGTGTTTATATATCGGGGCCCAATTGTGGCCGGCCCACCCCAGGAGGGCGGCTGCGGTTTGCTGGTCGTGGATGTGGGGGGCAGGGGGTGATTGGGGGGGGGGGGAGCGATCGAGGTCGGAATGTGGTCGCCTGTGTCTATTACATCAGGCCCGGACAATCGCTTACTTGGCACTGCAGCTGTGATGGCGTCGCCCATCGCCCGCGCCTCTCCTACCGGACGTCCCCTCGGAAACGGTCATCTACCGCGAAGTCACCACCAAGCACAGGCGGTAAAATTTATGGATTGACTAGGCTGCTTATGCGCAGATTAATGTGATTATCGTTTGAAATTGAATTAGAAACTATCCCTCGGCATGGACAGAAAGTAAAAGAGAGACGGAAGCACCCGCAACGCTCGTGTTCGAAAAATATTTACACCTATTCACTGGATGTAAGTGATCCGAGATCCAGTTTGATAGGTGTGGCTGGAGTTCGCCATTTCCACTCGTGAAAGTTGCACACCTATATTGGAGCAGCGGTTCTTCTCCCCCCGCCCACCGAGTCTTCCCAGAATTGTTTAATATGTAGAAAATCTAACGGGTTGATTTTGTGCGGGTGGTCCCAGGTTAATAAACCGTAGTTTAATTGGGGAGGGTGGCGTCCGCACGGCGACCGAACGAAGGTTATAACTATCATATTTAGTCATAGATCTGTTTTCTTAAACTATGTTCTCCAAGAGCGACCTTGTCCAACTCGTGGGCAATGTTACACTTATCATCTCTATGCAAACCCACCTCTGTGAACACACCAAACCGGATTGTGGGAAAACTTTCCAAATTTTAAAAATATTTTGCTGGGTAAAGTTAATATATACAGTTCTGTCGCATTTTAATTGTCTTACAGGTAAACAAACTGCTGCCATAAAAAAGGTAAATGTGCAACTGGAGACAAAATAAAATGTAATAATGTTAGCCTTGGTAAGTAATTTTTTCTCTAGATATTTAAGTTTTATTTTTACCCCACCAATGTATTGTTTGCAAACATTTATTTTTTATTCTGCATCCGTTTGCCATTCAATCTAGACAGAAAAAATGCCTCGCATGATCGTATGAAAAAATGTGTTTAAAACTCCTTTCAAGGTAGATTTGTTGCTCAATTGAAACCTAGAGTGCTCTGTTAGCAGCAAAGTGACTCGATAAAAACGTGATAGCGCAAAACATTGATAAACAGATTTTTATCCTTGAAAACCTGGAAAAAACTCGGAATGGGAAACTGCTCAATTCTTGGCCTCTCTGTACAAGACGCAATTTTCTTAATACATTTATATTTTCTATAATTATTGGATCCAGGTTCTTTCGGAGGATTTCATTAGTGTCGTTAAAAATTAAATTTCCATCTGATGTGCCCAAAAGCGAGCATTGTGCGATGAGTAACAAACAGTTTAATCGTTAATAGTTACTGTTGCGGCATCTCCCGCAGTTTCTTGGAGTAGCAGTTCGTTAAAATTCAAGAACTCATGCAGCCAGACAACAACACAGGTTGTAAAATATATTTTGGTTGATTTAGTAAAGTTGTTTTGTTTTTTGGGGACAGTTGACAGAATGAGCTTACTGAAAGCTAATTAATTTCAGAAAAGAATCGCAAATGTACGAGGGAGTTTAATGTACTAAATGGTAAAGCCATGTTCACTAAAAGAAGTTTCCTTACTCGTATGATTTCTATGAGACATTTTATTCGTTACTGAGCCGTACTGACCTAGCACTCCTTGATCGGGGCTTCTCTTTCGTTTTGTTTTGTGAATGTCCTGAGGAGATAAGGGCCAAATTGTTTCCTACCAGCTCGCCGACTGCTCTCGGATCCGGAATTAGAGAAATTGTGCTCGGGGGATTCTGTGGACAACTAGACGAGGTCACGTATTGACTTCTGCTACGCACGACGATTTTGATGTTATGCCCGGTAAATCGGAAATATGCTCCCATCTCTTTCAACCTTTGATGAAAATCTCGGCCGTTCACAATTCTCTTTTGTCTGTCGTTTAACAAGTTTCGTTTTAATTCTAAATGCAAGTCCGGAGTGTATTGATTCCGTTGAGAGTGCAGTCTCTTCCTTGTATTCTTGCTTGGAGGCGTTGTTGCTACGCGAGCGCATAGCCGAGAAATCCTTGACCGAGCGATGAACTTAAAAAGCGGAGGCCGCTTCCGCGACGGCTGAGTTAGCCTTCGAGCGCTTTGAGGGCGTGTTTTGTGCGGAATTCGTCCGAACAAAGCGGGCGTTGGAATGCCGTAGGTGCTTAATATTACGTCGTTGGAGTTCTTTCTTTGCATATGTAAGTTTCCCTCTAGCACGGCCTTGCAAAAAAATATCTCGTAGCCATTTCTATTAAGAGAGGCAGAAAATATAGAGGAAAGATGTCGTAAAGAGGCTTTAATTTTAGAGCACTAAGTGTCTTAGTTACTGGTACCTACATAGTTAATGGTAAATTTCCTGAAACATCAATAACCGTCGCCATAAAACGTCCATGGTGATGTCATCAGTATGATGAGATCCCAAAATGACAAAAACGCATCTCTCCTCCTTTACCCCATCCGCTGACGCATATTGAGGAAGAAAGTCAGTCCGGGAGACGAATCGACATGGAGTGATTTCCCTTGGCTTTTTAGAGCACAGGACGTATATAATGGAGAGGATTCCTTAATGGCGCGTCAGTTGATGCGCAGAGTTGGAAAAAAGAAATAAAATAATGGCACAATCATCCATTGCTACTACTCTATTGTTGGTGCCAAAGTTGGTTGCATGGTGGTGCATTTTAATCGCACAACAATTTTTGTTCCAGGTTTTTAGGCGGCGTATGTCGATCCCTCGAAATATTGTAAGGCCGAGAGATGAAATGAAATCCAAAGCAGTAAAGGTTCAAAATTTCGTGCATGACCAGAAATCAGCCCAGCTGCACACTGCTGAGGGTAGGAGTACAAAGGGAAAGGGCTGGACTATGTGAAAGGATTTCAAGGGATTGTGTTACGGAATAGGGCTTTTTAGTTGCCGCCATAATGGATTGTTCGCCGAAATATGAGTCCCAAATCATCACCTCTGCAACTCAATTATTATTAGTAGTAATCTAGAATAGTTTTGTTGACTTACAATAAGTTTTTGATGGACCCGGGAGATACACGCTTCTATTCTTGTAAACCCTAACTAACATGGCAGAGAATGTCCGTAAATCCCATAATAATATCACAATAACTCATTCTTTAACTTTTCATACCTTCTTGCTTTCCTTAATCCCCTCCAAAATTCCTATCATTTGCCTCTTCCGAACCCCCTTTCCCAGCCTTCTCCCTCATCACAGCTCTCAGCGTAACATGCCTTATCGTTCGTTATCCTTCCCGTCCATTTTATTCTCTCCACTCTTCTGCACGTCCTAATCTCTGCTTATCTTCTTGGCTCCACGGTTAAGTTTCCGAGCAATGTAAAACTCACCTCCGCATTGAAGTAAGTATTCACTAGATTTTCTTTACATCTTTACTTAAGGTGCTTGCCACGAGTTCCTGTCTCTTTGTAAAAACTTTTTTGTAACGCAATTAATCTTTTAATGCCCCTACCACTGTGCTCACAATCTCCCCAAATAACGTCGAATTAGATGAACTGTTCTATTTTATGTCACCCTAATTTCATGTCTCAGCCTTCCCATTTCTTGAGAATCTTTTTAGCTTCATTTTCTAATTACTAATTCTCATCCCATATCTATTGCACTGATTCTGCAATACACTAAGTAATGACTCTAAACCTTTGGCTGACTTTCCAAATAACGCTTGATCATCATGATCAAAATGATTTGAAGGGTTCCCCGCCTACTTCACTTCAGCTTCCAGCCCTTCCCATGCCCCGCATATCAATTTCTTCCGCATTTGTATCGAAAAGAACGGATGAAATTTGGGCATCACTGTCTTACTCCCCTGCCTAGCGCCGCCAATCCTGACTCTACATTCGCTATCCGTACCTGTGTAGTCTGAGACATGTACAGGTTCCGGAAAAGTCGTCCATCTCTCCAGTCTACTTCTACCTTCTGCAAAATTTTAATGGATTGTGGCCAGTTTGCTCTGTCAAACGCCTTCTCAATGCCTACAACGCACACAAATACATCCTGGCTATACTCTTAATGCTCCTTTTTACCACTGACCCCCTTATTGCTATGGCGTCACGCGTACCCCTTCCTTTCCAAAACCAACCCGATTTTCGGCCAAGTACTCATTTGCTCTCTTCTCAACCCTTTAGTGTATGATTCTAAGTAATATTCACCTTTGCCGCGTGCAAAATGAACTCCCGGGCTTAACTTTTATAAGTCTATATTCTTGCTATTTTCGACACATACTTATAAAATAGTTTAAATATACAAGGAACGTAGCTACGGTCGTGAATCACTGTAAACAAAAAAACGCCGAGACCGTAAACTTGACTGGCACTACGTGAAGAGAAATAAAGGGGAAAAAAGGGAGAAATAGGGAATACACACACTAGGCCACTTTGGTGTGTTTGATAAACAGTGACCCACGTATACTTCAATCACTCACAAAAGCCAAAATAAATAATAAAAATAATAAATAAATAAACAAACTTACAGCCATTCGATCACTAGGGTGTGTTATGAAATAACTTTCACTCTCGTGAATCACATTCACACACACACTCAGGGTTTGCAAGGATCCCTCCTACGTCAGTGACACGTCAATCACACAAATAAATGAAAATTATAAAAGGATGTAATGAAACAGAAACGACTTACGTGAATACACAGTCACTCAATCACTCGGGTGTGTTAGACCTTTGTGAATTTCACAAACTCACTCAGTCAGGGTTAACAAGGATCCCTCCTATGCCATTGACCCGTCAATCACACAGATTAATATAAAATTATAGCACGGATGTACGCACGCTCTCGCCCATTCACACAATCACTCCAGTCGCTCGAAAACAAGGGCCTTTGCGATTCAGCGATTCACAAATACTCACACGTTCAGGGTGTACCGATCCTGGTGCAAGAGGTACGCGTGATGCCATTGCAGTTATGAGATCACTAATCGAGAAGAATATAGAATACAATCAGGACATATTTGCTTGTTTCGTGGATTTCGAAAGTTTAAAGTGAATTGGGAAAAACTAATGAGTGTATTGCAGAAAATAGGAATCGATTGGAGACCCATGAGAAACCTGTACATGTCTCAGACTATTTAGGTGCGAGTGGGGAACGGAGAGTCCGGATGGGCAGTGTTAGGAAGAGGTGTAAGGCAGGGTTGCCCATTGTCACCGGTGATGTTCAACGTATATGTGGAGGAAATGATTAAAGAGGCGTGGGAAGAACTGGAGATAGGAATGAAAGTCGGAGGGGAATTCGTAAAATCGGTTAGGTTTGCTGATGGTCAAGCTGGTTTTTCAGTCAGAGAAGAGGTTGCAAGCATTCCTGAGTGAATGGGAAATTCTGTGGGATAGATATGGGATGAGAATCAATATTACTAAAACAAAGGTTATGCGATTTTACAGAAAGAAAAAGGCTAAGCTAAATATTAAAATAGGCGGGGAAAAAATAGAGCAGGTAGAGCAGTTTACATATCTCGGAAGTTTTTTGGACCAATACGGTCAAAGTGGTAGCGACGAAAGGAGGATAATTGTCCTAAGGCAAAGAGGCTTTCTCAAAGAGGAGGGAGTTGATGAAGAAGACGTTGAGTAGGGAGGTTAAGACAAGACTCGTAAAACTCTGATATGCAGCGTAGCTATGTACAGCGCGGAAACGTGGTCACTGAAGCAGGAGGATAGACGTAGATTGGAGGCTTTTGAAATGTGGGTGTGGAGAAGAATGGAGAAGGTGAAATGGACCGAAAGGAAAACAATTGAGGAATGACTATAGATGGTGGGTGAGGAGAGAGGTTTGTTGAGAGGAATCCTATGGAGGCAGGAAAAATGGATGAAAGATGAAACTTTCGGTCCATTTTCCCTCTCCTTCCCTTCTCCGATCTTGCGAAACACAATTAGGTCTTTTCATTCCCGATATACTTATATCGGGAGAAAACAACTCCAAGTCGACGCAGTATTCCTAGTTTTCAAAAAAGCCTTTGATAAAGTCCCACACAAAAAATTGTGACACAAATATAAATGCTATGGAATCAATGAGAAAATTATTAATTGGATTAGAGACTTCATGTCAAACCGCAAACAAATAGTAGTCATCGATGGTTTGTGCTCCAAGGAAAGAGATGTAACATCGGGCGTCCCCCAGGGAAGTGTAATAGGGCCTCTCCTATTCTTAGTATACATTAACATCTTAAGCGCACACGTTAGTAGCAATCTCAGGTTATTTGCTGAGGACACGGTGGTATACAGGGAAATAAGGAGCCAACTAGATCGCGAGCTACTCTCTAGAGACTTAGACACAATCACGGATTGGAGCAAGAAATGGGGATTAATACTTAACATAGGCAAATGCGCAAATTTTGAAACAGAGAAAGTGGCGAACAGGACATTAACTACGAAATACAGGGTTCAGTACTAACCACGGCCAAACAAGTTAAACATATTGGGGTAGTTCTAACACCACGCCTTTCATGGGGAGCACATATCAGGACAATATGCGGATCCGCTTTAAAGAAGCTGGGCTTCATTACACGGGTGGTGTGGAAATGTAATGAGAAAGTTAAAGAGGTGTTATTTTGCTCTAGTTACACCACATTTGGAATATGCCGCGAGTATTTGGGATCCTGGGGAGAAAATGGTGCTAAAAGAATCAGATGAAGTCCAGAGAATATCCGCCAAATTCGTTTAAAAAATACTTGTGACAAGAACACAAGTGTAACAGGTCTCTCCGGGGAGTTAGGCTGGGAGCCACTTGAAATACGAAGAGAACGAGCGAGACCTAGACTTTTAGAAAGATTCAGAAGCAGCGAGTTTAACGATGACCCAAAAGGAATTATAATGGCCCCACACTACTTAGGTAGATCAGACCACAAAGATAAAATAAGGGAGATACATTCCAATACAGATATATACAAATACTGACTCTTTTCGAGAATAATAAAAAATCATAATAGTAAGAATCCGGAGTCCATATAGAAATTTTAAAAACATTTAAGTTACACGTCGGAAGAAAATTAAAAATACAAAGATTGTGCATGTCTATGTCTGTTGGTAGTTTGTGGGTTTGCATGTGTGTGAAAGGGTTCTTGCATGAATGTTTACCATATTTAGTTTGTGGGCTATAACTTTGTGGCTTCTGCATGCTACCAACCCTACCATACCAAACGCTCCCTCCCTTACTCATTCTCTATCCGCGGGCACCGCATTTGTAACCATTCCGAATCCCTCAACAAATACCTCAACAAATTTCACCATTCCCTCCTCCAACGGGGATACCCAGATTCTGTCCTTCACAAAAAAATCCTAAAACAATCCTACACCCTCAAGCCTCCCTCAACCACAGACTCCTCGTTTTAGATGAATACACTTTGTAACTTCCACACAATTTTTATTCGTACTACCGGTTTCAACGCTTCGGCGTCATCATCAGGTACCTGTACCTGATGATGACGCCGAAGCGTTGAAACCGGTAGTACGAATAAAAATTGTGTGGAAGTTACAAAGTGTATTCATCTAAAACGAAAATGAACCTCCACAAAGTTGAACCTGAGACCATAGAATTCACAGACTCCTATTTGTACCACCTACTTCGCCGGCATCCACTCCCTCATATTCATCCTCAAATACCTGTACCCCATCTTCCAAAACCACAACGTTTTGTCCAACCTTCTCCAAAAATGCCCCTCTGTTACCTTCAAACGACCCGCCAACCTATCAGATCTCCTTAAATCCACCAAGCCTCTTTCCAAATCCCCTCCCACCCCCAGAATCACACCCACTCCGTGCTTGCGAGCAAGATGCAAAACTTGTCCTATTTTCGCCACTCCACCCCTCTCTATCCCACCTTTTAACTCTCTCCCGCCCTTCCCCCACTCCACATGCACATCTCAGAATGTAATCTATCTTCTGACATGCAAACTCTGCCCGGCAGTTTACATAGGCCAGTACTCCACACCCCTGAACCTCAGGGTGAACAATCATCGCGCCTCATGTAATCCCTCTTCCCCGTCCGCGGGTCTTCCCATCCAAAAACGTGCCTCCCACCACAACACCCCCTTCAACCACTGTTACAATGTTTCCGTGCTAGCATCCCTTCCCCCATCCGATAACCCTATAAAATTAAAAACAATGGAATTGGCATTTATATGGCTGTGTAAAGCATATCAACATCCGGGTCTCAATGTCGTTCACTAATTGTGGAGGGCTGAAGTGGATAAGTGTGGATTTGTTTCATGCGGGATAGTGGGATATTTTGTTCATCCGCATATATTTTCTCATTCTTGGCCTGGGTTTTGACTTGAGCTCTGATGATGACATTGTGATTTGACACTTGGGTCATAGATGTGGTATCTGTGGATGAAATATTGGTTTTCTGTGACGCTTGGAACTATTTCCACATCCTCCCGCTCATTTCTATCCCATATTCGCTCCCCTCTGGCCTCCCTTCCTCCTTTCCCTCTCCACAACCCCTACTTCCACCCCTCCCCCACCACCAGCTCTCCCCTTCCCTCGTCTCCTTCTCTCTCTGTCCCACACAACTCTCGCCAGTCAGTCCTAACTAATCTTCAGAGGAAGACGGAGCTCGAGTCCGTCGAAATGATAATGATAAAACGTGTCAGTGTTCCATTTATGTGTTCTCATGTTGTGTGTTGCTGTCTAAATTTTTTATTTAACACTTCCGTTTTACTTCGAAGAAATCGTATATATATATATATATATTCAAACACGAAATACCGCCATATGGCGAATAAATATTCATTCACATTGAAATAGAGATAAGGAAAATGGTAAAGGAACACATATAAAGGACGAACACAAGAAAGGTGGGAATGCGGATGTGATCAGATCACGAATGTAAAAATATCTTCCTCGACCGGGACTTGAACACCGGATCTCTCCACTTGCCGGGCGGATGCTCTAACCACCTGAGCTATCGAGGGAGCGTACTTTCACATTGAAATCTGCGATCTTATAAAGCGCCAAAGTGCTCCGAATCATTAAACAGAAGATGGCGTTAGGGAGCTGTTACACCCACCAAAGAGAAAATTGACAAATACAAGAGGAGAATGGACAGTACATTAGCAAGCATACAACACCATACAGGATAGGAACGGTGCGTTTCATGGCACGCATAGCCAGAAGAAGAGACGAGCCACATTGGCCAAATACACATTCAAACACGAAATACCGCCATATGGCGAATAAATATTCATTCACATTGAAATAGAGACAAGGAAAATGGTAAGGGAACACATATAAAGGACGAACACAAGAGAGGTGGGGATGGCGGATGTGAGCAGATCACGAATGTAAAAATATCTTCCTCGACCGGGACTTGAACACCGGATCTCTCCACTTACCGGGCGGATGCTCTAACCACCTGAGCTATCGAGGGAGCGTACTTTCACATTGAAATCTGCGATCTTATAAAGCACCAAAGTGCTCCGAATCATTAAACACAAGATGGCGTTAGGGAGCTGTTACACCCACCAAAGGAGAAATTAAAAACAAGAGGAGAATGGACAGTACATTAGCAAGCCAGTTCCTTTCCCTGTGCCGGTTATGGTTTCCCAGGAAGATCTGGTACCCGAAAAATCAACTAGCTTGGATGGAGCTGCAGGTGCCCAAAGTACCTTGCCCGGGAATCGATCCCGGGACCCTCTGGTCAGCCGTCCAACGGTCTACCCGCTAGACCACCGCGACCCGTAAGATAAATATATATATATATTATATATATATATATATATTCCTGGAATCGCCCAGGTATTAATATTAGACATTAATTGCCCCCTTTATGCATATAATTTCATCCCCCTCCGCCCCCAACAACTTCCATATCATCCCCACCTTTTTTAAAATTCCCGCGCCATACACTACCCCTCCACACTCCTCACCTCGAATGCCTTCCCCCCTTTTTTCCCCCCTTTTCCTTTCATTTCCCCTCTTTTCTCCCATTTCCCCTTCTCCTTCCTACCACTGCTTTCGGGCCCTCCTCTGCCTCAGTTCTGTTCCTAATTCCTCTTGAGAAAGGTGGTTGGACCACCGAAAATTCGAGTACCAGTGAGTCCCTCTTTTGTGTGTTTTGGTTTCTGTGTTTGTTATGACTATCAGTGAATTTACATTACACGTTTGTGGGTTTTCCAAAAAAGTGTGTATATATATATATATATATATATATGTATATATGTGTGTGTGTGTGTGTGTGTAAATATTATGTATATGTATGTGTAGGCAAGATCTGTGCTAACAGTTAAAAATAAGTGGGGTAAGATAATGGTTGAACCAGGAAAAGTCCAGGAGATTTGGAAGGAATATATAGAAACACTGTATGGTAAAGAACTTAGGCCAACAAGGTTAGACATAGAAAAGGAACATGACGTAGAAGAAGATAGCATAACTCCAGGCATACTCGACGACGAAATAGAAAGGGCATTAAAGGAGATGAAAGCAAATAAGGCTGGGGGGGTGGACAATATTCCTGTAGAAATGTTGAAATGGTTAGGAAAAGGTGGGAAAAAGCCATATATGGACTGATTCGTAGTACCTATGAGGAAGGAATCTGGCCGGAAGATTTTGTGAGATCGGTGTTAGTTCCTATTCCAAAAAAGGCAAATTCTTCGTCATGTGAGGATTACAGAACGATACGTTTGATATCCCACGCAGCTAAAGTTATTCTCAGGATCATCAACAAAAGGATAGAGAGTAAGGCAAATGATTACTTAGGGGATGATCAGTTTGGGTTCAGGAAAGGAAGAGGTACGCGTGATGCCATAGCAGTAATGAGATCACTAGTCGAGAGGAATATAGAATACAATCAGGACGTTTTTGCCTGTTTTGTAGATTTCGAAAAAGCGTTTGATAGAGTGAATTGGGAAAAATTAATGCGTGTACTGCAGAAAATAGGAATGGATTGGAGGGACAGGAGACTGATCCGCAACCTGTACATGTCTCAGACTGCTCAGGTGCGAGTGGGGAACGGAGAGTCCGGATGGGCAGTGTTAGGAAGAGGTGTAAAGGCAGGGTTGCCCATTGTCACCGGTACTGTTCAACGTATATGTAGAGCAAATGATTAAAGAGTCATGGGAAGAACTGGAGGTAGGAATGAAAGTCGGAGGGGAATTCGTAACATCGATTAGAATTGCTGATGACCAAGCATTAGTTGCTCAGTCAGCCAAGGGGTTGCAAGCATTGCTGAGTGAATTGGAGGTTCAGTGCGACAGATATGGGATGAGAATCAATATTAATAAAACAAAGGTTATGCGATTTTCCAGAAAGAAAAAGGCTAAGCTAAATATTAAAATAGGCGGGGAAAAAATAGAGCAGGTAGAGCAGTTTACATATATCGGAAGTTTTTTGGACCAATACGGTCAAAGTGGTAGGGACATAAGGAGAAGAATTGCGCTAGGCAAGGAGGCTTTCTCAAGGAGGAGGGAGTTGATGACGGGGACTTTGAGTAGAAATGTTAAGACAAGACTAGTAAAAACTCTGATATGGAGCGTAGCTATGTACGGAGCGGAAACGTGGTCACTGAAGCAGGAGGATAGACGTAGATTGGAGGCTTTTGAAATGTGGGAGAAGAATGGAGAAGGTGAAATGGACCAAAAGGAAAACAAATGAGGAAGTACTGGAGATGGTGGGTGAGGAGAGGGGTTTGTTGAGAGAAATCCTATGGAGGCAGGAAAAATGGATAAAAGGCGTATTGAGCGGTAGTGGAATGTTGAAGAAAGTAATAGAGGGGAGAATGTTGGGCAAGCGAGGAAAGGGTAGGAACAGGATAGGGATGTTGGATGGGATGAAGGGAGGAAAGAAGTACACAGAGATGAAGTTTGAAGAAGACACACCTGATGTAGTTTAGGTTGCTGGATTAGGTTTTGTTTGTAATATTTATTTGATAGTTGTGTCCATCCAAAAACCTACCTTAACCGGTAGATTACCTAATAATAAAATAAAATAATATATATATATATATATATAATTATATATATGTATGTATGTATGTATATATATATATATATATATATATATATATATATATATATATATATATATAAATTCACTGATAGTCATAACAAACACAGAAACCAAAACACAAAAGAGGAAAAACTCACTGGTTCTCGAATTTTCGGTGGTCCAACCACCTTTCTCAAGAGGAATTAGGAAGTTCTGTTCCTAATTCTATAAATATTTCTATAATAATTATTCTTCTGGCTATGCGTGCCATGAAACGCACCGTTCCTATCCTTTATGATGTTGTATGCTTGCTAACCTACTGTCCATTCTCCTCTTGTGTTTGTCAATTTCTCCTTTGGTGGGTGTAACAGCTCCCTAACGCCATCTTCTGGGTAATGATTCGGAGCACTTTGGCGCTTTATAAGATCGCAGATTTCAATGTAAAAGTACTCTTCCTCGATAGCTCAGGTGGTTTAGAGCATCCGCCCGGCAAGTGGAGAGATCCGGTGTTCAAGTCCCGGTCGAGGAAAATATTTTTACTTTCGTGATCTGCTCACATCCGCCATCCCCACCTCTGTTGTGTTTGTCCTTTATATGTGTTCCTTTACCATTTTCCTTATCTCTATTTCAATTTGAATGAATGAATATATATATATATATATATATATATACACACACACACACACACACACACATATATGGATGATGCGGAAGTACTCACGAGAGCAATATAACTTTTGGACGGCACAATAGAACACAGAATACAACAGATAACACGTAAAAGAACACTCACATTGTAGATTATTTGAGCTTTCGGCCTATTCGAGGCCTTCTTCAGGTTAGTCTGATCATCCACACACAATATTCAAGGAAAAGAATTAAGTTAAATTTTTTTAAAACAAAAAAAGTCTTCCAAAATCCACGTTCTTTTTAACGCCTGCGAAAGAAATATTTCTTTTTGGCATCCTTCGGTCTCCTTCCTCTCACTTAAAATACCAAACGTACCACAGAAGTATTCACATCCACAACACATTTCATGAGACACAGAAGAAGCAAGTAAATACGTACAACATGATTTGTAGTGCCTTAATAGTCATCGAGAGGCTGCCCTGAGCGAAGGATTATTACGCCTTAAATGCATCGTATTTACTTGAGCCTCCACTTTAAAATGGCCTTGTGGTACCCCTGGCAGAAGATTTGGGATTCCGTTTTACGCAGCACTAGCCAACCAACAAGCGGAGGAGACAGGGTATTGAGACGAGGGTGGAGGGGTGTGGTGGGGGGCGAGGGAGGAACAAGAGGCTCACTCACTTCTTTCCCAAGTGCGTGATGTCATGCGGCAAAGGCAGCGGAAAGCATTTCTAATTGCAGCATCCACATTTGTCCGGCGAGCGAGCGGATTTAATTTCCCTGATTTAAGCGAAATCGCCCGTTACGCGAGTTTCCGACTGTTTTCGCATAACTGGGTTAGAATCCTATAATACCTCGGCGATGGGCTAACCCCTCGCCAGTTTCACCTTTTTGATGGCAGACGATTAAAAAAAGGTGCGCCCTTGCCGAAGTTATTTGCACCGTATCGTAAAACGGGCTGCATGCGAACATTCTTGAGGTGGGAAAGGAAGAGAACTCCACGTCTGATCGAGTCTCCTCTTGAGGTAATACACTATTTGACTTCACCTCCATGACATGGGAATGCTTTGACGAAGTCTTCGACGACCCGCGCAGGATGTTTGTCTGCAGGGCTATCAACTACCATTATTTATAAATCGGCAGTTTTAGCGTTTGAGGTAGATTTTGAATGGGTACATGATTGAACACCCTGTATCTATAACCTCGCCTCACAAGGCAACCCAACACCAATCACTGCAATAAACTGCTCTTCAATTGAAAATGAATTCTAGCTACCTAGACAACTAATGTGGATCTGGAAAATCCTTCATCTCTTGCCAATTAAAACCGTTGAAATATGGTTCGATCTAGCCACTCAGATACCAAATGCTATTTTCTAATATGTCTCAAGTCTAGGTTGATGAATTGGGCATTGGAGTACGCATGAAATATTAAAACTGTAGTGATTTCGTAAAAATTTGTTTTTGTTTTCATATGATAAACATCGTTGGATTTCAGAAACACACATTCGACGTTTTTCTAACAATATTTTGTCCTCTAATCGACAACTCTCTGCTCGGATTACCCGAGTTTCCCATGATTTCCAGGGAATAATAACTTAAGTCACTGGAGAGACACTAGATTTTTACAGCTTACATATCCACTAATAGTAGACGATAACTGGTAGAAGAGTATATTTTAATTGGCTAAGAAGTAGAAAATTCGCTTACTTTGATTTTCTTACTCATTTTCTCAAAGAAAATTTAAGACATATTCAAAAAACTAATGTTAGGAAAAATATTTTTATTTCTTTGAACTACGAGGGTCATCCGGAAAGTAGTACCCGTTCGTGAAATAAAGACACAAAAGTAAATATTAACAAACATAAAAAATTTTATTTGAAAGAGGATACTTTAAACTACTTCTCAACATAATCTCCAAGCAAATTAAGGCATTTGTCATAACGTGTGACAAGTTTCTGTATTCCTGCTGCATAGTCCTTCGCCGCCAGCTCATTGAGATACAGGGTCACTCCTTCTTTAAGTTCTTCATGCGAGGGACCCATCTTGCACAAATTTTTGCATAATGCAGATGGTGTTTAACAATTTCATGAACAATTGTTCGAGAAACATTGGGAAAATGCTCACAGATGTCATCAATTGTGACGCGCCGATCGTTCCTCACGAATTCGTCAACTGAGCTCACCAGTTGGTCTGTAATGACAGACGGTCTCCCCGAACGCTCATCGTCGTGTGTGTTCCCCCTCCCCATGTTGAAGTTGCGACACCACCGCCGAACAGACGACTCGTCCATTACATTGTCTCCATACACCTCCTTTAATTGGCGATGAATATCACATGGGCGAACGTTTCTTGCATTGAGGAATTTAATCACTGCCCTCACTTCACAACTGGCGGCGTTCTCAATTTTTTTAAACATTGTAAACAATCACAGAAACAACACAGGCAATGCTAGCGTCACGCAACTTGGCTCAGAGAAGGCAGACAAGCCACTGAAGCTATCTGACCTCGTCCAGCGGCTACTCGCGTCGTCAGCACTTCATGCGGCACGAACGGGTACTACTTTCCGGATGACCCTCGTATTACACTGTTTTAGCTGTTACTCGGTGAAATTTGTCCATTGTATATATAACAGAAACACAGCATCCTACAATTAATATTCATTGACACCCAGGGTTTCGCCACTGTGTGAGAAAACTAATGATGCCACACAGCGGTGAAACCATTGTCATCCATACATATTACTTATGGCATTGCTGTGTTTCTGTTACATCTATGTTTCTAAGACTTTTTACCAAATATCTTCTCTGCATTAAGTAATGCTGGTGATCAGAAGTTTTACACAAGTTATGAATCTCAAAAATAATTTCAGATAAAGTAAAAAAAACCACGAAATCTTTCAATCGAGGATTTTTAAATTCATTCTAGACCTACTACTATTAAAGTATGCCACCTACTAGCGAATTCATGACACGGCCACAAACGGAGACAGATAACTGAAGCATTACACTCGTCTTTCTAACAAGGGTGAGTGAAATCGTATTAAAAACTAGATAAAATGTTTAAACTATAATTTCTATGTTAGAAATTTGACTAATACTTTATTATCAGTTCTGATCTAACTACTGCATGTTTATGATTTCACAAGCGTGAATCAATCACACAATAAACGCCATAAGACGAGCATTTGCCAGCAATTTCACGGAAAAATATGGATACTATTTAGTACTCCCCAGAATAATTACGGGACACAAACAGTATTTGGGTAACAATCATAAATCATAATAGTAAGAATCCGAAGTCACTTTAGAGATATTAAAAACATTTTATTACAAGTCGGGACAAAATCAAACATTGCAAATACATCAGGAATGTTTGTAGGTGCAAGTGTGTGTTAGTTGGTAGTTGGTGTGTTTACATGTGGGTGGGTTTTAAGTGTTTTGGCTTGAACGCACACCATGTTTTCTTTATGGATTGTATAAATTTATGGCTTCTGCATGCGGTATTTTTCCTTTCTTAATTACAGGTGGTGGCCTCCGCCACACGCCTTGCGGCAGCTTGCTTGGTATTAAGTAGATGTAGACATATCATACACTTCACATTTTTCTAATGTTCCACGCACGGATACCCAATTTAAGAACTATTTTATCTCCGTATTATAAGGTCGGAAAGGAACAACAAAGAAAAAATGGATTGAAAATTATTTTCTGGGTATTGACATCGACATAAATACCCCGCGATCCATTAAAAAGATGTTTGGCAGGGGTTGCAAGCACCATGTGGGAAGGGATAAGGGAGGATATGTGTGACAAAAAGAGAGAAATATTTGGTAAAGTAAAACTATCAAATAACGTGCAAATTCGCATGTGCGTGCTGGAGGAAGACTTAATTCGAACCAAGGGTTTGAATTCACTCAATAAAATGGTTACTTTTTTATGCGAAAAAAGGAAATTAAAATGAATACGAGAAGCCTCCACCATAACAAGACGGGTCATGCAGAAATTAAGAGGGGGAAATCCTACTATTACATGGACATGCAAATCATGGTCTCCGCCCCTAAGTCACAGGTAGGGAATGTGACACACCGCTGTGGGCAGTTGATGACGTGAAGCGTCACCCCCCCCCCCCAGAGAGAGAGAGAGAGACGAGGGATGGAAGAAGAACACTGAAAACAACAAAGAAGGGAAGGCAATATTGCACCGAGCACTATATTCATTAAATGTCAGTCCCATGCGGGAAGAGTTTGGAAATCAAAACGCACGGTACTATTGTGTGATGAGGACATATAACAAAGAACAACGAGCGAAAGATAAAAACTGAGACCCATGGCGTCTGCACATCCAAGTGCAAATTATAAATTCAAGGACTCCCTCCTGGTTGGCAGGCTCACGGGTAAGTGACTGGATCGCTGCCGCCAGGCAATAGGGAGGCATCTCCGTCGAACGATCAGCCCCGAATACCTTGAATGGGATAATCGAACGCCCCGTGGCTGAACATGGGAGGCGACCTGCGGATCCTGACGAGGAGGAAAGCGTTCTAACCCAAAGGAGAACGGACCGTTTACCAATTTCACCTCAATTATCAGTGCGACGCCCCGCCGACGTCCCAAAACAGCCCCGAGCCATCCCCACCTCCCCCTACGCGTCGGCTATTTCGCCAACTAATTGCCTCGGTCGTTATTCCCGAGAGAATTACCATCGCGAACGCTCGATCTCACCGTTCACTTAAACCATGCGCAGGAAACGACTCTGCGACACATTGGAAAGTGCCCACGAATTTATTCCGGAAAATTGAAAGGATGGCACGAACGCGAACGGAGATTACACATTGGACGGAGCGCAGTGGCCTGATGAAGGGAAGTCCTACACTCGGGGTTATACGGGACAGAACATACGAGGGATCTCTTATCTTTGCGAGACGATACAAATGCATGTCCACAAGGATTGTAACCGGGATGTATTAAATAAAGAAGACAATGTATTTTTCCGCTGTTCTTTATTTTGGTACTGCTAGTTTCAACGCTTAGGCGTCATCATCAGGTACAAATTACTGAAGTTTCGGTCCATTTATAAACCATTCTTGAGGTGGAAGGGAGGGAGAGGAGGGGGAAGAGGAGGGGGAAGAGGAGGGGGAAGAGGAGGGGGAAGAGGAGGGGGAAGAGGAGGGGGAAGAGGAGGGGGAAGAGGAGGGGGAAGAGGAGGGGGAAGAGGAGGGGGAAGAGGAGGGGGAAGAGGAGGGGGAAGAGGAGGGGTTGTGATCGGCGTTGATGGGAAAGAGGAGAGAGGCGTTAAGATACAGGAAAGGCGATAGGTGGAGTTCAAAGTGTGTGGGGGGGGCTTGGAAGGGTAGTTAGGTCTTCTTTAGTGATTTTCAAGTTAACTTATAATCGATTGGGACAGCAATAGCCTTAAATCTCGAAATCTTGTAATTCCTTATCAAAGTTGGTGCAAAGGAACTCCTTCCTTCAAGCGGTACGCAAGCTCACCCGTGGAAAGAACATGTTGGGCCTATTTCTTACGAAGACACCGGAATGTAATATGAGTATCAACTGACGAGGGCATTAAAAGTGACCATAAATCCGTTATTGTCAACTTCGACATAGAAATAACAGAATCTGTTAAACCAAAAAAAAATACAATTATCATAAAGCAGACTTTGAAACTTCTGCCAGTCAATCAAACTCTTCAATACCGAAAATCAAAAGTCATGCCAACGTGGAATGAACTTGAAAACAACTTGTCAATATTATGCATAAAAGCATCACGGATTTCATTCCTAAAGAGTATGTCAAGCAAATCAAGACCCCAGGTGGTACAATAAAGGCGTTAGAAAAGCCCTTCGAAGGCAGAGATTGTTACACTCTAGGGTAAAGAAAGCAGGCGGGAACACATCATCCTCGGTGAATAAACAATTATTGAACAAGCATTATTATTATATAAGACAATCTACCAGTTAAGGTAGGTTTATGGATGGACACAACTATCAAATAAATATTTTGTGACTCCAAACAAAACCCAATCAAGCAACCTACTCTACATCAGGTCACTCTTCATCTTTGTGTACTTCTTTCCTCCCTTCATCCCGTCCAACATCCCTATCCTGTAGCTGGACTTTCCTCGTTTGCCCAACATTCTCCCCTCTATTACCTTCTTCAGCATTCCACTACCGCTCAATACGCCTTTCATCCATTTTTCCTGCCTCCATAGGATTTCTCTCAACAAACCCCTCTCCTCACCCACCATCTCCAGTACTTCCTCATTTGTTTTCCTTTCGGTCCATTTCACCTTCTCCATTCTTCTCCACACCCACATTTCAAAAGCCTCCAATCTACGTCCATCCTCCTGCTTCAGCACCCACGTTTCCACGCCGTACATAGCTACGCTCCATATCAGAGGTTTTACCAGTATTGTCTTAACCTCCCTACTCAACGTCCCCGTCATCAACTCCCTCCTCCTTGTGAAAACCTCTTTGCCCAGCGCAATTCTTCTCCTTACGTCCCTACCACTTTGACCGTATTGGTCCAAAACACTTCCGAGATATGTAAACTGCTCTACCTGCTCTATTTTTTCCCCGCCTATTTTAATATTTAGCTTAGCCTTTTTCTTTCTGGAAAACCGCATAACCTTTGTTTTATTAATATTGATTCTCATCCCATATCTGTCGCACTGAATTCCCAATTCACTCATCAATGCTTGCAACCCCTTGGCTGACTGGCCTCCTTAATCATTTCCTCCACATATACGTTGAACAGCACCGGTGACAATGGGCAACCCTGCCTTACACGTCTTCCCAACACTGCCCATCCGAACTCTCCGTTCCCCACTCGCACCTAAACAGTGTGAGACATGTACAGGTTCCTCATGGCTCTCCAATCGATTCCTATTCTCTGCAATATAGTTTTCCCAATTCACTCTATCACACGCTTTTTCGAAATTGATCTCGATTAGTGATCTCATTACTGCAATGGCATCATGCATCCCTCTTCCCTTCCTAAACCCAAACTGATCATCCCCTAAGTAATCATTTGCCTTACTCTCTATCCTTTTGTTGGTGATCCTGAGAATAACTTTAGCTGCGTGGGATATCAAACTTATTGTTCTGTAATCCTCACATTACGTAGCCTTTGCCTCTTTTGGAATAGGAACTAACACCGATCTCACAAAATCTTCCGGCCAGATTCCTTCCTCATAGATACTACGAATCAGTCCATATTGAGTCTTCTTCCCACATTCTCCTAAACATTTCAACAGTTCTACAGGTATGTTGTCCACCCCCACGGCCTTATTTGCTTTCATCTCTCTTAATGCCCATTCTATTTCATCGTCGAGTATGCCTGGACCTAAGCTATCTTCTTCTACGTCATGTTCCTTTTCTATGTCTAACCTTGTCGGCCTAAGTTCTCTACCATACAGTGTTTCTATATATTCCTTCCATCTCCCTTAACTCTTTTCTGTCCCAAGTACTATCTTATCCCACTTATCATTAACTGTTATCACATATCTTCCCTTCATACTTCCCGATAATGATTTAACCTTGCTGTAGAGCGCCTCTAAAATTGAAACCAAAACACAATTACGTAGCGCCTTACAAGGCTTTAAAGGAAAAGAACTATGTGAGTACTTGAACACTAAATATAAAGCCTTCTGGTCATATTTTATTGAAGTAACACGGGGTTAACAAACCGTGGCTTGCTTAAAAGGTTATAACAATATCATTCATACTAACAGTGAGGGAAAAGTTAACATTCTAAACACCTTTTTCCAAAACGTTTTCAGGAATGATGTTGCCACCGCGCACCTATAACAATATATTAAGAACCTATGGTAAGTATAACAGCGGAGGAACAAGAAATTAAATGAGATTAAACCTAACACATTCCCGGGTCCCGAAAATATACCAGCTAGGGTGATAAAACATTTATCTTCTAGTATCCCCCGTACCTCGAAATTATATTTAACAAATCGCTCACAGAGAGCAAAGTTCCTAAGAATTGAAAATCCGCGCAAATAACGCCAAATTTTAAAAGTGGCGACAGAGAGGACCCCAGTAATGACAGACCCATTTCCTCACTTCTATATGTTGCAAAATTTTAGAGCACATAATTGTCAGTTCCATAATGAGATACCTTGATAACATTAATTTTTTAAGTAACAATCAACACGGATTCAGGAAAATCCGCTCATGCGAAACCCAATTAGGATTGTTCACACATGACTTACTTTTATCGGGTGAAAGTGGTAGGCAAGTGGATGCGATCTTTATAGATTTTTAAAAGGGATGTCATAAGTTTCCCCAAAGCATACTTATTCATAAATTAAAGGTCGCAAAATTAAAGGTATAAACGAGGGCGCAATAAATTGGGCTGAAGACTCTTTCACAGCGGAAACATCTACATTTACATAATACCCCGCAAGCCGCCGCAAGGGCGTATGGCGGGGGGTGTAAGGTCACCACCCGTAGAAGAGAACAAAACCACATTCGGGAGCAGAGGGTAGTGCTTGACGGCGCTAGTTCCGACAGCGTATGAGTGTCCTCGGATGTACCTCAGGGAAGTGTAATTGGGCCGTTGCTTTTCTTGATTTTTGTTAATAATTTGAACCGCAGTTGTGAAAAGTAAGTGAAAATTAGGATAAGGATGTTCGCGGATGACACAGTGATTTATCGGGAGATATCTGGGGACGAGGATCGTGATGGATGGATGTCTTGATTTTGCATGTGGTTTTGCTCCCTTTTACGGGTTGTCACCTAACACACTCCGCCACACACCTTTGCGGAGGCGGAGGTGGTATTATGTAGATGTAACCGTGATACCGTATGAATATATAGAAACGGGAATGACCAACATTATTATCCTCGGAACGGAGCTTCGAAAGCACATCAACACATTTTCACCAAGGCCTTTGCAGATTTTTTCAGAGCCCGACGAAACATGTTTCGAATCGAAGATTCACTGTTGAGGGAAACCATAATAATTTTTCGACCTGGGATTTCCTTCACTCTTACATTATTTCCCCAGCAGTATTTGGGGTCCGGGAAGCGCTCAGGCAACCAATTCCTCCCTTTCGTTTCTTGTAAAGAGATGAGGTCAAATACAAAATAATGTATGTATTGAGCGGTAGTGGAATGTTGAAGAGGGTAATAGAGGGGAGAATGTTGGGCAAGCGAGGTAAGGGTAAGAATAGGATAGGGATGCTGGACGGGATGAAGGGAGGAAAGAAGTACACCGAGATGAAGAGGGACCTGATATAGATTAGTTTGGTAGGTGGGGAGTCACAAAATGTTTATTTGATAGTTGTGTCCATCCAAAAACCTACCTTAACCGGTAGATTACCTAATAATAATAGGTTCATGTGTAAATAAAAAATGAGAGAAAAAATATTGCAGAGCGGATCCAGTGAGTTGCAATTATCGAGGGATGGATAGCCTAAGACCACCCACACACGACTTCCACTTCTGACAACACCCACGGAATCAAGGATGGCGCAGAGATCGCCTTCTTGGTCATTCTCCGCTGGACCGTTTTCCCAGCGTATTTCGCTCGTCGATTTACGATTCTCGTATGCCTGAATTCGAACAAGAGAGTTGGTGCCTCGATGGAATTCCAGGAATCCCGTTGAAATTTTAAGGTTTAACGGGACAACATTGGTAGACATGAAGGAGATCGGCATGGTGCGGTGGCTAACGTACTTGCTTCCCAACCAGAAGGTCCGGGTTCGAATCCCAGAGACGGCAGATATTTTGCAGTGGTAATCTGATCCCTATTTGAGGTGCTTTATGAGGTGCACTTAGTGAGTGTGACGCCCGTCGGATGGGACGTTAAACTGAGGACTCCTTGGCGTATTTCCTTAAGAGCAGGCTAATGCCGGATGCCCTTCATATGACCTGAGCTGTCGGTCGCCTCCCCTGAAACTACCACTACTACCAGGGAGATATGAAACCGATCAATTTAAACCATAACAATAGCTACGCCACGATTTCGACTTCACTCTATGGTTTAAAAATGGCGATTCGAATAACTGATGCAGTGCATTAACGACGTGAACCCTGTCCAATTACAAAATGTACTGGAATTGAGGGCACCGTGCCGCTGTACGTAATCCGCGTTTTATTCAGCCCGATTGGTAAAACAAATGGCAACGGGAAACGAAATACCGGCAGCTCCGTTTGCACATTGCCGTGGTAACTAATTATAGCGACTTTCCTTGAGGAAAAATTGACTGATATAAAACATTTCAAAATTCGATAGTTATATTAATTAAAAAATTAAAATGCGTCATGATTTCCCAACCCACTTGTTCATCCTTCGTTCATTACGTTAAGATAAAAAAACGAGTGAATAACAGAAAGGATCTCAAATTACACTCTGCAAGCTAGAAAAGTCATTTTGATTAATTTATTATTTACAAGCGTAAAATGACCGCAATTATAATTAGAACAATGTCAACCTTCATACTTAGCGGAACGGCGCATACTTGACTGAGAACAGGGACGTTAAAGGATAAGTTTTCGGAGTCGTACAGTGCAGTCGTGACTTGGAATAATTCGGACAAAAGGAATGCAAGCAACATTTAATCTTCTACTCGTATTAAAGTCGACCGAGCCACCTTCGAGGCGGGAAGGCGGTTTCACAAAGAAAGGGAAAGAGACCTGATAAGGTCCACGTGCAGTAAAAACACGAGCTAGATACTGCAAAAAAATATGAGGCCGAAATATTCCGGGGGCGAGGCGTGGAGGGGAAGAAGGAGAGTGACACTTTTCGAGGGGCAGAGAGCAACGAGGAGTTACTCTTGTCGAGGCGAAGCTTGTATAACAAAGAGGGGGGCGCCGCAGCGGGAGATCGCTTCGAAGCAGCCCCCCACACTGACGCCCGTCGGATCCGGCCCTGCGTGACGTCATCGACTTTGGGGTGCAGTAAACGGGGGCGTCACGATAAGAGGGAATCCCCGAGCGAATTGTCACGTGCCGTGGCGGAGGGAGGGGGCGAGGCGAAAGGGTGCCGTGGCGGGTTGGGCGGTTTGCGCGCGCGCGTGTGTGTCTGTGGGTGGTGGGGCTTGGCGAGAGGGGGCACGACTACGATTCGATCGATCGATTCACACGGCGTTCAACGCCCCCTCTCGACACTCCGGGACGAGCCCTGCCGGAGATCTTTCTCGTAACGTCTGGAATGACTCGGGCTATTTCTACTCAACAAAGCGACTCCAAGGAGCGGACTCCCTTTTAACGGCCCATTTTCCCCGATCGATTAACCGATTCAACAAAGGCTTCGGTGCAGGGAGAGCGCCCACAACCGCCACGAGAAAATGGAGCAATCTTTACGACTCAACCTGAAGGGGAAGCGATTTGTTGTAGGGTTCAATTCAACTCGAAACCATTTGAATCAATAAGACGCGGATTTTGTAAACAGATCATTAGAGCCCCTTCTCATACCGATCCATTTAACCTCATTTCTGCGTAATGCAGCAGTTATTTCTCACCTCTTTATTCCCTTTTCAAAATTCAAGCTCCAAAACCTTTGAGTAATAGTATATTACTACGTCCAAACCATTTTCCTGGCGCCTTACATAAGTTATAACTTGAAACTCACCTCATTTTCTTCGCAGAATATTTGGCAGAAAAGCAAAAACATCTAATGAGTACAATCTCTTAAATGAAAATAAGCATTGAGATTTCAATTCAATAGAAGACATGATTAAAAAATGAAATAACCATTTGCAAAAAAGAAGGGAGATGATGACACAGCTAAAATTGGGACACCAGGCAAAGCTGTAAAAAGTTGGCGGATGTTTTTTGATACGATTATCAGCGATGGATAAGGCGAGAAAGATAACCAACTGTTGAAAAAGATAAATGTCAGAAGTCTTCAGCTCTCTTCAAATCTAATTTTAGTACACCATTTCGAATTAAACCTATCCCATTCCCGGCCCGATCTAATACATCCGTTTTTGACAGCGACACGTTTAATATCTCAGGACCAAGTATTTTCTAAGATTTTATTCTGCGATAAATAGGCAGCAAAAACTAATGAAGCATTTCTATTTAACTAAAACGGGTTAACTTTATACAAAAGGATCTTGTTTCAGACTTGAAATGATATTTTATAAAAGTGCTAAAAAGAGGACGGATTAAATAAAATGTTACCCATTCATTGTTCGCACCATAAAATTACCCCTGAATTTCCTTTGTTTAAAACTTTTCGATTTCGGCCATGATGATTTCTGACGTTCTCGAAACGCGGCTAGGGATGGAGCAAAATGGTGTCAACTTCCACCGAGTACGACAGCACCTCTCTCCCGTGCCGCAGGGGGGGAGGGGTCACAGCCGCGCCCTTCCCTTCCACAAAAAGCCTCTTCCGAAACACGCACGGGGCTTCTGCAACGGACGGGCCAAGCGCTCCAAGACGCTCCCCCCCCTCCCTGGCTATCGCCGTCTCTCCCCTTCCACGACCGATCCCGCATCCCTCGCCCGGGGCTTCCGGGGTCTCGGCAGCCTGGCTGAAGATACGAGCCCCCTCGTTCGTGGGGGAGTCAAAATAATGAAGGCACTCGCAGAAGTAGGCCTAAGGGTTGGGAATGCCCCCCCCCTTCGGCTGCGCGCATATATTACATCGGGCTCAGTGGCGAAGCAAGGCGCTCCGAGTATATTCCTGGGACATGCAATATTGCGGGCTCCGAGAAATCAACTCTGTTCACTGCTCTCAAAATGTTATAGAGGAGAGAAGGGGAAAAACTTTGGAGCGATCAACGTTTGCTCGATACATTCCACTCAATCCTCTATTGCCCCCATCGACGATAGCTCACATGTGAGAAAGTTTTGTGAGAGCTGATCATTAGCCGTACCCCATTTAATACTCCTTTGTTACCGTTCGCAACGAAGGAGTGAGGGAAGGAATGTTCATTGAAAGTACGTGGAAAAGAAGTTCTTAAGAAGTACAAATTCCCTTCCGAGTCGTAAATTTTCATGTCTCGATGTGACGACGCTAGGCGCTCCCTATAAATGACGTCGAGCACTTGCGGGGGAGTTTACTCCGCGAGGCGCTCCGGGGGAGAAGAAGGGGCGTGGCCTTCCGTGACATCACGCTGAATTTGTCCAAACCAAATGTATTGTCGGGGCTCATCTGCCGCGTCGCCCGGTGCCGAAGCTGTACGCATGTGAAGCGCGTAACAATTAGCTCGTTGTTGCGGCACTACGTTATAATTCTTATTGGCCAATCTGTTCCAAAAACTCGGCCCAGAATTTCTTCGGACTTTTAATTGAAATTATGTGAGTGGACGACTCGCAAATGCCTCGCCGGCGCCTTCGAATTCAAACTATCTCACCAAGTGAAATATTTCTGCACCACTATGGAAATCTTACACGAATACGACCGTTGTATGTTTCATGTCCATGTGGTAGTAGTGGAATTTCGCCTTCTTGCTTGTCAAATGCTAGCTTGCACGTTATTGGATAGATTTCTTACTGCATCCTAAGGTGCAATTATTTGTTTTGATAATAGTATATGTATTTGCATGCGTGTAGGATGAAAGGATTTTTGCATGAATGTATGCGCCACCGTGGGTGCATGTTTTCATGGATGTGTTGGTTTTGAATGTGGTTTTGTTCCCTTTTACGGGTGGCGACCTAACACCCCCCGCCACACGCCCTTGCGGCGGCTTGCGGGGTATTATGTAGATGTAGAATAAATGGATGCTTAAGAGCAACGTGACGTCATCTCAGTGGGAGTTCGTTGCATCGTGATGGAGTGAACAAATGGGGGATGATGGAATCGGCCAAAAAAAAGAGTGACCTCATTCATGAGCAACGCCCGAACAGATTTTCCCAGGTTCTTCCCGATAGGAAAACAGAACAGGACCATTTCTCTTTGGCATGAGATGGGAATTTACGCCTGCGTGTTGCCGAGTGTTCGGTGCTCGTCGAAATAGGTGGGATCGGGGCCGCGGTTCCCTCAAGCGCAGAACACGCCGTGTATTTCGGAGTTCACGCCCATTTTTCCTCCTAAATCAGGATTTGCATGATAATGTCACATGTTGTGTCCACGATGATGACTATGGATTCCGCCTATAAGTGATGAATTCTGTTTAAATAACAGAGCGATTGAGTCTGTTAAATTATGAGTCCGATCGCGATAAGTTTTGTATCCTTTAAATCAAGTAAATTACGCTGATTTCTAGCGCTACTTTGATTACCCCAATTACGGAAATGACAAGCACGGCCTTGCTTGGAAAGATTGCAACACTCACCCTCGAGAACTCGAACGAAGTAAGCACAAAAGACGCATACCTGAAAAGAGTAAAAGTTTAACATCAGTTGAGAAACAAATGCATACATCCATAATGTCTATTCCTAAACAAGGAACGGCAAAGTAGTATTTTAAAAAACACCATCACCTTTTGGTTCGACTCTTGCGTTACCAAGACCGAGTGTTGTAAAATCAGGCGGTTTACTTGACAAAACTAAATGTACTTGAGAGAAAGAGCGCGTAGGTTCGTCCCAAACCCCGTACACGATTCTTCAGAACATTTGCATTTTAACCACAAAAACGGAGCACCGACTCCGCGATGTCCTTCCTCCTCATGAAACACTTCTGCCCCATTTTGCATCAATAATATTCCATACCCCAGTGCTTTTCGAAGTAGACCAGTCATACTACTGAAGGACCCCATGGAACACACAGCGTCTTCAACAGGTGATTACAAGGGCATATCTCGACCACCTGCGATTACTATCACAATTCAAAAAAGAAAATTCATAACTATTTAAATAATAACTAAAAATAACGTAGTAACGGGTAGTATTCATTTCAAAGGACACGACGAAAGAGGTTGCGGCCCGGTTGCCGTGGACACCGCATCGCTTAACAGGATGTACATCATGTAAAAGGGGTTAGTTAGTAATTTTAGTACCCTAAAAGCCACCGCTAGGGTGTGTGGCAGGGGATGAATACACACCAGACTAATTTTATTCCGATAATGACCTCTACCGCGGTCGGAAAATGTTATTATGATCCGTTATTGTTCGTGGAAAAAATTACATCTAAAATCTATCTATTCTCGTACACTTGATATCTCTAGTTTTACTGACAAGATCCCTCTTACCGTAGTACGATGGGGTTAATAATAATTTTTCATCATCTTTGCTAAAGAAATATCCTTCCAATTTATGCAAGAGATTTCATCTGTAATTTAACCTTCGCTCCGTGAGTGATTCCCAGGCTAGCTCCTCTAATATTTCGGTTGAGATTATATCAACAACGTTTTACAAATCTAGCTCCTCCAAGCTGCACGCCATCCAAATTCGACTATCAATCCAACTTCGTGAGCATCCCATAATACACTAGAAGCATTTTTAAAGAAGGCCTAACCAGCGAAAGGTAACATTCCTCTTTTTAAAAGTGCGGAAAGTGCGACCGTAGTCCACAGGGCAAACAGAAGATAATGATAATGCACACAGCTGCGATATTTAAAAACAAATCATGTCATGGTCAATTTTCGTCATCAAAACGTTCGTTTTGAAACGCTTAGTTCAAGGAAAACGGATTCTTTTGGAAAGGTAATGAACTCTAAGGGCCTTCATCATTTGCGAATGGGCGCATTCGGATGCTCATTTTTCAAATAGTGAATCGATTATGACTGGCGGCGGAACGCTCGCTTCCGAAGACGATCGTTGGGGAGTTCGGTGGACAGTCAGTGCTCGAGTCCACGAATGGAAACACTAATTGTGATTTGCAAAGCAGGTTTTATTAGCGTTCTCTGTCCATAGCTAGGGTAGGGTGAATTGGAAAGGAAGAGCATTTCCACCATCCACATTCTTCCAAATGTCCTCTCCATTTTCTATCCCCCTTTCTCTCAAAATAAACATACTTTGCCGATTAGTTATTGCAGTGGAAATCACAAGTAGTTTCATTAACCGAAGTTCACCCTTGGATATACCAAAGCATTTCTCCGTAATAATGCAGTCTCATCTTGATCGGCCATCGACAATGAACTCCCAAACGACCGTCTGCGCAATGGAATGTCATTATTACTTAACCACGGTACATCACATGCATGTATAGAACCACGATCAGATTACCACCGTCAGCACTTCAAGTGGTGGTAGTACTTTTGCTACGTACTTCATGTTTTTTCCCTCACCCCGAGTCTTTCTTGCTAAAGCTACACAAGTACCATAACACCATTCAACATTCTTTCGAAGTGGTCACACACATGGTGCCATTAGTAATAGATAACTGACCCTACCACTGAAGGAAGTTATTTATATTCTGAAAAACCCAACTACTCGAAGGTACACACACAATCAATAAACACATATATTTTCGATGGAAAGGAGACAAACTATGCAAATTTCACTTGAATAGAGATTTATTCACGACCCGGGTTTCAAACACTTAATGTCATCTTCAGGTCTTATATATTTTCATTTGGAGAGATTCCCAGGGGACACTCAACTAACTACCCTCTCCAATGACGGATTCCGACCCGACGAGCAAGTTCGCTACGGAGATGACATGCGCTGGAGGCATTGCGAACCCGTATTGCACGCGTTGCTATCCGAGGCGTGCGTGAGATTGAAGAGGAGATAATGAACGGGCAGCTCGAAAACATACACTAACTGTTCACAATGCATCAGAATGAAAATTCTCAAGAGAGCAGGACGATGGACCCAGTCCTTGCTCATGCCGAACATACTCGGCATAATAACTTATCGGACTCTAAGAAACTTTCAACTATTCCGTCCAAGTCTCCCATTACACCGCTAGGGTACAGGACACTGTTTAAGCAACTTATTCAATCAGATATTTTCCAAGCAAATAAAATTCTCAGTAAGATCCTTTTTAGAGATTCAATCAAACTAACTAATTGGAGGGTCAGGAAAGGAAAGTGAGCCCGCACTGAGTGGTGATATGAATAAAAAAAATTACAGACGATTATTTCGAATGATCATTTTTCAAAAAATTAGGAATTATAAGCATAATTGCAAATAAAAAGACGCGGGTGCCAGATTGGAGGCTGACGATTGCTTTTTATCGCACGCAAATTGCATGACACGAGCAAGCGCTTAAAATTTAGCATCACTCATGATGTTCAAACATGCTCACCACTGTGACAACAAATGCAAACCACAAGGTTCACATCGCTCGAACAGCTCAAGTTAAAATTAGTGCACTTAGGAATTGCAAATAACTTCAACTGTCTTTCTTTGGCTTGGGCTTCCATCGTCGACGATAAGGTACGGGTCATAGGTGCATCGATGCCAGAGGCCGTGGACGCCACCCGACCAGGAATAGAGTCGATTCAATGTTATCCCATCCATATAAGGTAAACATTGACAAACACGGCACAGCATAGCGGATGTTGCAAAATAAAGGCGGTATTGCAAATAATGGACGTGACTTGCTTAAAGACAGAATCCCGAGAAAAATGCAAACAGTTTTTCCCCATACACTATTCATTCTCGTAAACACCAAAACATTTGTCAACCTTCACTTTTTACCACTCCTATAACTTCAGTAGACATTTCATGCGTAATAATTCATTTATAGAAATGCAGAGTCGAGGAAATGATAATTGCCCCAATGGCATCTAGAGACGACGATGCCTCACTCGTCATCCCGGAGGCCTTTTGAATTCGCGCCAAGGGCAATCACCCAGCCCGGGGTGGACGTGGCGACGGAAGCCCTCGGTGCTGCCCGGTTTCGAACGCGGGAGGCCAGAGACGCCCGCCCACGCCTTCCGACTGTCGCTTCCACCTCGACAAGGGCCACGCGGACACATGCCACAAACCTAACGCGAGTGGCTAACTTCATTAGTAGTTTTCCCGCAAAAACTTTGAGGGATGTCACTTGTGGCCCCGTTTCAAGTGGTTCTCAGCGCTCTCCCTCTCGAGAGAGCACTACGTCCACATACGCCAATGGCTCACTACGGAGAAACATGTCGGTTATTTCAAGGGTGTAGCTAGCCTTCATTTTTACAGTTCTTCTCACTACCAGCAGTCCGTTTCGCCTGCATAGCGAAGCATTTCATATCAGATACCGTAGCGCACGCACCTGCACTTAATATTATCTTCATTATTTGAAACATATTACATATTCCGGTAACTAACGATCAAACAAACCTTAATTTTTGATGTAGCATCCCTGGTGTTGAATCAGCCCCTTGGCGGTGATTTGTAGGGTATCACGTAGAAGTTGGTTGAATGGGTTATTACTGGTCCTATAAAGTTCATAAATTGACGCCAAAAAGAGAACACGCCTGTAATTGCCCATTGTTTCATATTTCACGGCACCCATACATTGGGACCAATGTTTTTATAATGTTTGATAGTTCATATATTCTTCACTGCACTTTTTGAGTTGTTCAAAACAATGCACTTTTTTGAGCTGGGGCACTTGACGGAAGATATTTTAGTAGAAAAATCAATGGAAATAGCTCCTACATATATATTGAAGTCCGCAATGAAGGACAAGAATCATAAGCCTGGCCACGAGAGAAAAACGAAGGTTCAAAGAAATCATAAAGGAGAATTGGAATTGGAGCATTGTCAAGCCCATGCAATGTGACCCGAATAATAAGAGGAACTAATTATGAAAATATTATCATTTCCGAATCTAATCATGCTCCACTCTATGTTAATGCCTCTTCTTTCTCGGGATGCTCGGCCAGTTGTACGAGTTCGAACTGGTGTTTTTAGAATATAAACACCGTTTTTTCATAGCATTCAGTGATATTTTTACCACAGTGCTCTACCCTATAACCGGCATTATAGCAGTAAAGTGGGTTTTAGAAAACGATGAAAGTTCACTTCTCAAAAAGTAATGCAACAATAAATGTGACGTGGATAACGCATCGACGGGGCAACAAAATGGCAGCCCAATAGAAACTCATCTATGGCATCTACATCTACATAAATACCCTGCGAACCACCAAAAAAGGAGTGTGTGCATCAAACAATGATGTAAATGCCTTCCGTACCAGTTAGCAGTGGAAAGCGAGAACATAAATTTCACGAACTTTTTATCGAGTTATTTTCGCTCAAGTGAGTCGCTAATACGCCTTCATAACCATCTAAGGAGGAAACAAATCATTTTAAAACAATTGATTTTTTTAAATTGCTCATACTAATCTATATCTACATCCCATTTCATCACAGTTCACAAATAAAAGATAAAAATCTCCATCCGGAGGAAGCTCATTTCCCAGGGAGAGTAACAATCGACGGTCCGCATTAAAACAAATTGATAAAAACCGAAACTCCTTATAATATCGGCATAATATCGGCATTACTATCGATAGGATATCGATATTACTGTAAAAGATAATCTACCGGTTACAGTAGGTTTTGGATGGACCCAATAATAAATAAATAAACATTTTGTAACTCCAAACAAAACCCGATCGAGCAACCTACTCTACATCAGGTTCCTCTTCATCTCAGTGTACTTCTTTCCTCCCTTCATCTGGTCCAACATCCCTATCCTGTTCCTGCCCTTTTCTCGTTTGCCTAGCACTCTCCACTCTATTACCTTCTTCAACATCCCACTTCCGCTCAATACGCCTTTCATCCATTTTTCCTGCCTCCATAGGATATCTCTCAACGAACCCCTCTCCTCGCCCACCATCTCCAGTAATTCCTCATTTGTTTTCCTTCCGGTCCATTCACTTTCTCCATTCTTCTCCATGCCCACATTTCAAAAGCCTCCAATCTACGTCTATTCTCCTGCTTCAGTGACCACGTTTCTGCGCCGTACATAGCTACGCTCCGCATCAGAGTTTTTACGAGTCTTGTCTTAACCTCCGTACTCAACGTCGCCGTCATCAACCCCCACCTCCATGAGAAAGCCTCCTTCCCTAGCGCAATTCTTCTCCTTACGCCCCTACCACTTTGACCGTATTGGTCCAAAACACTTCCGAGATGCATAAACAGTTCTACCTGCTCTATTTTTTCCCCTCCCATTTTAATGTTAAGCTTAGCCTTTTTCTTTCTTTACCACATTTATTGATGATATATTAATTTGTCTCTCTTATTTGATAAGATTGATGTTTGAATATTATATAGTTATGTCTTCATAATCTCATGCTTGTTTCTGCTGGGTAAGTTGGTCATTTATGCTCGTTTTGGTCAATGGCAGTTCCTTTACTAGTGTTTGATACCTAACTCATTGTCCTTACAATGCTCCTTTGTGGAATAAGAAGCTGCATTATTTGTCATTATTCACCATCGTGTTGGTCATCCATATTCCCAATTGGCTTCATTCATACATGGCTTTTGTTTGGTCAACAGGCCATCCAGTCAGGGGATCACTGTTGAAAGATTGTTGCAGGTGAATTTAATGGGCTGGTTTTCTCCACAAGTAATATATGGTTTGAATATTTTGTTTAGCATTTCCCCATATTTTGGTACCTTATCCTAAAAATATCTCTTGTGCCCCAGGAAAAGCCCATGTTATATTTTCCTAGATGATCCCTTTTAGAAAAAAAATTAAGTCCTTTTCTCTACGTGGTTATGTAAGTTTATGAGTTCTTGCCATATTGGCCATTTGAATTTTTCCCATCTTGCAACTCTTAACAATATTTTTAGTCTATTTTACAAAATGGATCTTATTATTTACTTTTAAAATTTAGAGCTAATGGGAAACCCCAGGAAGAAAGCTATCAAATTTATTTCATATTGATTACTCAATGAATTGGGACTCAAAGAATTAAGTAGATAAATAAATGATTAGTCATATTTTTGGCCATGCCAAAAATTTCAAGAAAAAATATAACTTCTGAAATTCATTAGCTTTTGTGAATGGTAACATACAAACCTTGCATAAAATTATTTGGTGCTCACATAAATAAAACAGTTTCTGGCGTAACTTGGTGGAAAATCTTCATACTGACTTAATAATCAAACCACTTTACTTTTCCACATAAACTTTTTTAATTTTTGACTTGTATCAACAAACATCTACTTCAACAGCCAGTGCCTGGCCCTCAGAGTCATCCCTAAGTACGTGAACATCAAGTGCAAGAGCACGTCTTCGGCTGAGAGATTCGCAAAAGCAGCCGCGAAAAGAGTACGGATTAAAAGAGAGCTTCACGAATGGTATGTCAAGAGAGACTCTATCTCTCATTACCTCTATGTACTATATAAAAAATTGACTAGCTCTCTCCATTGGGCTGAATGGATCACTTTGGATGATAGTGTCCGCCAGGGAGCAAGTGAGATCATCTTCAAGAAAAAGAAGGTTATCTCCAGAAAGCTAGTTGCCCTGACCCAAGACAAACAACCTTCGATGACAACGAGGACTCCATATGTGTTCAAAGACAGAGTGGTTAATTTTTCCAAACATTCTTTCAACCCTGATGAACTTAGTTTACTGAACAAAGGGCTGAAATATTGTCCAAATATTCCTATTTCGATTCGTGATTTGAAAAATCTAGCCGTAGATTCAGATTTAGCCCTTCGGAAAGATGTCTCCGGTGCGAAAGAACGCATAGCCTCACAGATTCAATCCTTTGTTTCCAACATGCCATCGTTTAATAAAATTCTAAAAATTCAAAAGACTACAAAGCCTTGTTGTCAATCAAAGGCACGATTTCGGAAAAAGACCTTATTGTATCCAAAGCAGACAAAGGTAACGCAGTAGTTGTGCTGGAGAGAAGTGACTACACAAAGAAGTGTGAAGATTTCATCTCGGATAACAAAGCAATAAGTTTAACTAAGGACCCCACACCTGAATATCAGGAAGTGTGCAAAGCTTCCATCAACTCATGTGAAGTGATAATAAGCCCCAGGGAGAAACGCAACCTAATACAAATGAATCCATCAGTGCCCAGATTTTTTGGTTTGCCGAAAATCCACAAAATCAGTGAAAGCAATATGTGTAGCAGTGTTCCTATTCGTCCTGTGATTTTCAATGTCTTGGCCCCTAACCACTTATGGGCTAGTAAGTTAAACGTCTTAGTCAAACAATTTTCCAAAATTTCCCCGAAATACGGAATAAAAAATTCACAAGAACTTGTGGAAGTGTTGTCTAAAGAAATAATACCCCCCAGGTGTTTAATGGTATCATTTGATGTCACAAATTTATTCCCCAGTGTTCCAAGATCAGAAGCTCTGAATCTTGCGGAAGTTACCCTCGTTAAAGCAAGGGTTCCAACCCCAGTGATATTGGAATTGTGTTCCTCCTTAAAAGTGTGTGTAGAACAGAACAGTTTCGTGTTTAACGGCAAAATATACCAACAAAAAGACTGCTTAGCAATAGGCTCTCCGCTTTCCCCGCTACTAGCAGACATTTTCTTGGACAATTTTGAGCAAATATGGTTTTCCTCAGATCATCCCCTCATCAAAAATATCCTCTGTTGGTATAGATATGTTGATGACGTTTTCTACGTCTGGACGGGTTCCGAAAGACAGTTGGAAATTTTTTTCAATTTACTCAATTCCAGAGACAAACATATAAATTTTACCAAGGAATTAGAAGTGGATGGATCCCTCAACTTTCTGGACTTGAATATCACCATTAAAAACAATAGTTTTAATTTTTCTATTTTCAGAAAACAGTGTTATACGGACCATGTCATACACTATAATTCTAGGCACTATTTCGCTAAAAAATTATCGGCCTTTCACGCCATGATACACAGAGTATGTTCTATCCCCATGTCCAAAGAAAACACTCTTAAAGAACTAAAGATCATTAAACAAATTGCAGTGAGCAATAGGTATAGAGAAGATTTAATTGATACCCAAAGTGCCCAAAGCTCCAGCTCTCTACCCACTAGACCATCGCGACCCGCATATATATATATATATATATATATATACACGTATATATATATATATACGTATATATATATATATATATATATATTTATATACATAGTACACAAACACAGAAATTCTTTATTTTTCTCTAATAATTATCCATTAATGGCAATGAAGAAATGTTTTTACGACCTCTTGCCTTCCACAAAATAAATGAAAAATTGTCTTGGGCGAATCGCTAATGTGAAACGTCCGCAGACTGCGGAAATTGTATCTTAATTATGAGCGCCAAAATCGGTTACAATTCACATTAAAATTATGGCAGAATATATGAAAAACAAAGTGATTCAACTGTCTTGCTTGCTGCGAGTTCGGAAACATTCCTCGCGCTCCGGTGACAATTCAGAACATTGGGACAAATACAGTAAAAACAACAGCTACGATTCAGTAAAAATTTCAATTTTTTTTGTTTTGAAATGCCAAAACAAATAAGCGATTTCCACCAAGATTGAAACCTTTTTGAGGACGTTTCTTCGCCTTACACACGAAGAGTACTCCAGAAAGGGGATCAGGCGCTACATATTTCGCTTCGCTCTCGAAATCCGAAGTCGGTCCAGATGAAACTCTGCACATAAATTCAATCATCACAAAAAATTGAGCCCATGACAGATTGATTTAGGCGCAACGCTCGTCTGTCGCTGATTGCCGTCGTCTTTTAAGTCGATTCAGCGGACTGAAAATGCTCGCTCGTAACAATCGACACAATAGATCTTTAGAATTGAAACAGGCCGTGCGCATAACACGAACCGCAAGAACCAATTGATACATATTTCTTCGAACCAAAGCCACGCCTGAATTGCCGGGATGGCTCTCCTCGATGCAGATACGAATTCAGTGAAGCGCGAGAGCGACACGATTAGAGAGACGCAAGTGAAAAAGAGGCAAATCCACGACGCACCATTCCCCACGGTGTACTCAACTACGGGAGTGTGCTTTGGAATGGACTCAATAGGCATGCAATCATTGGTCGTCATTGGAAAGATGGGAGTTCATGCACACAAACGAACTTGTGGCGTTCGGACTTACGGCTTCACGGACACATGCATCCCAGGCAAGATTCCATCGATTCCTAGTCCAAGCCCACGCTCACGTTTATGACAAAAACACTTTCAATACACAGTATATACGAGCAATGTCTCGCATAAACATTTTATTTTAAACCTCAATTAGATTTTGCGCAACGGACCACGAAATGCATCGAATTAATTCCAATCAAGTCGACTATCCATTGCGCCAATGTTGATCTGCAAATATAAACGTAGAAAAACTGGACACCAGAGCAGTACGCAATTGTCCATCCAATACCCATTTTCACGTGGATCCATGCCTAAATGTTTACCTTTCTTCCGTGAGTAGCGTGCACGATATAACTCTCGGCACACATGATATCAAGAAAAGATGGGCGCGGTAATGGATGAAGGGAAGGCAAACAACCACTACACGAATCAAATTAAATCCCACGTAATGAATTAATTTTATGTGGGCCTTCATTCCTGGATATCCTTTGTCGAATTAGACGAGTAAGCATGGTTATCTGGTTCCCTGACAAGAAGGTATTTCCCAAGTCAAAAGAAAACACAGAATCGTAGTCAAAGGAAAGCTAGTTGAGAAAGGAGATTAGGTTTAATTGTGTCACAATCGAAGAATACACTTACTATCCATTCATTTACTATCCCCATTCGATATTATGCTTTCGACAATCGCCATTGCCCCTGCCAGACCTCACTATAATATTCCAGTGTCCATCTCAATGCAACCGTTCTGCCGTCATGGATGCAGGATTTACGCATCTGCACAAGAAGCGATGTCACCTCTAAGGTAAGTTCTCTTGAAGAGGGAGGCCATAGCTCTAAACGCTCCCTTTTTGCAGACCTTCCCGCCGCACAATGCTAAAAATATCGCCCAGGCTGAGATCTGAGAGGCCCGCTTCAACATTACGGAAACTGCAGGTACGTCCACCACTACTCAGAAGCGTGTCAAGGTGACAAACGGCCATCGCAACAAGCCACGCAGTCACACGAATGGTGACTCCGAGAGCGGGAGAGAGAGAGAGAGAGAGAAATGAGTTCGAAAGTTCGCTCGTAAGTCTCCTCTTTCAAAGCCCATTGAGCCATTATATACAAAGTGTGATTTCCGTAATCTCACTACTGTGCATTTTAAACGCATTATGAAAGATGACAGCTGAGGCCCGCAAAACTGCCTTGATGATTCTGAAAAATATTGCGGTCACGGGCATTTGAGAATAAACGCCCCGCTTCCAAGTAGTATTACATTTAGCAAATGATTTATCGTACGAAGACGCAGCATCATAACTGCTTATTAAGAGAGAGAGCTTTCCGAGATAAGCTACTACACTTGTATGATAGGTATCCCAAAAGAACATTCCTTTGTAAACCACTGTATGAGGTAGCGGTAGGATTAACTGGAAAAATAAAATAAAGAGGGATCCCATGTGTCGGAACTTGTCTCGAATGTGACTAGATGGAATAAAATGGAAATCATAATTGATGATCGAAATAATGAAGAGCAGAAAATTAAGGGAGAAAAATGGGATCATGAAATGAATAATAATTCTCCAATGCGACTGAACGAAAATATTATTTAGACGAATTTAATGGCTAAGAAAATTCGCGAATAAATGGCAATACGAGGACGTTATTTGGTCAACTGCAAGCAAGACTGCAAGGCAAGTAAAGAATGAGGATTCAAAACCTGATACTAATAGATTATACGAGTAATTACGGCCTACGATTGGAAGATTTTTTTCATACGAATAACAAGTCGGGGAAGTAAGCGGGGAATTCGTAAAATCAGTTAGGTTTGCTGACGACTAAGCTTTATAGTTTGTCAGTCAGCCAACGGGTTGCAAGCATAGCTGAGTGAATTGAAAACTGAGTGCGATATATATGGGATTAGAATCAATATAAATAAAACTAAGGTTATGCGATTTTCCAGAAAGAAAAAGGCTAAGCTAAACATTGAAATAGGAGAGGAAAAAATAGAGCAGGTAGAACAGTTTAAGTATTTCGGAAGTGTTTTGGACCAATACTGTCAAAGTAGTAGGGACGTTAAGGAGAAGAATTGCGCTGGGAATGGCGGCTTTCACACAAGGAGGAGGGAGTTGATGACGGGGAGGTTGAGTAGGGATGTTAAGACAAGACTCGTAAAAACTCTGATATGGAGCGTAGCTAAGTACGGCACGGAAACGTGGTAATTGAAATAGGAGGATAGACTAGATTAGAGACTTTTGACAAGGATTAGAGGCTTTTGAAATGTGGGTATGGAGAAGGTGAAATGGACCGAAAGGAAAACAAATGAGGAAGTACTGGAGATGGTGGGTGAGGAGAGGGGTTTGTTGAGAGAAATCCTATGGAGGCAGGAAAGATGGATGAAGGGCGTATTGAGCGGAAGTGGAATGTTGAAGAAGGTAATAGAGGAGAGAATGTTGGGCAAAAGAGGAAAGGGCAGGAACAGGATAGGGATGTTGGACGAGATGAAGGGAGGAAAGAAGTACACAGAGATGAAGAGGGACCTGATGTAGAGTAGGTTGCTAGATTGGGTTTTGTTTGGAATCACAAAATATTTATTATTTAACAGTTGTGTCCATCCAACACCTACTGTAACCGGTAAATTACCTTATAATAATAATATCACGAGTACCATAATAAAAAGAGACGTTTCAGGTGTTATATGGTGGAATATCATTACCACAATATTTTGAGCATTAGAAATATATATATTTTTTTAATTTTCAAACCACAAATATTATCAATAAATTATTTCAACTCTACGTATTGCAGTATTTTCCATGTATCAATTTAATATTGAAAGTAGAATATTTCTCATCTTCAATAAAAATAATGCATATTACATTATTCTGAGCAAGATAACACAGGCCTACAAAAAAAATTTTTTTTTGGTGCCGAGAATCTTTGTGTTGATTTTAACTATATTTGTAGAGCTGAATCCGAATATGAAATCCGTTTTTATTTAACAGCTCTACTTTTTTTTAGATATGGCACATTTTACGATTAGTTGTTTTAATATTTTATATATTCCAGAAAATAATTTTCAAAGTTAAATAAATCTATAAGTATACATGGGAATATATGGTAAAAGAATATAGGAAAAATACTATTACAGACTTTGTGAAACGTGGATACTTGGGATATTTTGGTGTTAGGCTTGGTGACCAAGATAAAACATGGGCACCACATTTTGTGTGTAAAACATGTACTGAACATCTGCGGCAATGGACAACAGGACAAAGGAAAAGTCTAAAATTTGGTGTGCCAATGGTTTGGAGAGAACCTGTGAACCATATTGACGACTGTTATTTTTGCATAGTACATGTTTCGGGAATTAATCGAAAAAATCGCCACAAGTGGACATATCCAGATTTGCCTTCAGCTAGACGCCCGGTACCCCATTCAGAAGAAATACCGATCCCAATATTTCAGACGTTACCAGATATATCTAAGGAAGAATTTGAGTTATTTGAAAACATTTCTCATTCTAGTGACGATAGTGGCAGTGACTAAGAGGGGGTGTCAACAATTCCTCAACTATTTAATCAAGATGAACTAAGCGATCTTGCTAGAGAACTGAACTTATCGAAGGAAGCATCCGAACTATTAGCATCAAGACTGCATGAAAAGAATTTACTGCAACCCGGTACAAAAATAAGTTTTTATCGCACAAGGGAAAAGGATATGCTACCCTTCTTTACTCAAGAAGACAATCTTACATTTTGTTTAGACGTTAAGGGTCTTTTGGAAAAAATGGGACTACTATCACAATATGATGCTAGTGATTGGCGTTTGTTTATTGACAGCTCCAGCGTAGTTTAAAATGTGTACTTCTTCACAATGGTAACAGGTTTGGCGCAATACCAATCGCTCATTCAACTAAAATAAAAGAAGAATACGATACAATAGCATTGGTCTTACAGAAGATAAAATACCAGGAACATCGCTGGGTGATTTGTGTAGATTTAAAAATGGTGAACTTTCTTCTTGGGCAGCAAAGTGGCTACACAAAATATCCTTGTTTCTTGTGCCTCTGGGATAGCAGGGACAGACAAAACCACTGGATTAAGAAGGAGTGGCCTAAGAGAGAAAACTTGGTTGTTGAGAAAGAAAACATCATTGCTGAATCTTTAGTTGAAAGAGAGAAAATCATCTTACCGCCTCTACATATTAAACTAGGCCTAATGAAGCAATTTGTAAAGGCTCTTGACAAGGATGGACCATGCTTCGGCTACTTAAAACTAAAGATGCCCCATATAAGTATTGAAAAACTCAAAGCTGATATTTTTGAGGGGCCACAAATCAGGCAACTTACAAAGGATCCTGCTTTTGTCGAGTCAATGAATGAGATTGAAAAAATTACTTGATTGTCATTTGTTGAGGTCATAAAAATTTTCTAGGAAATCACAAAAGTGAAAATTATATTGAGCTGGTAAACATTATGCTCAGTAACTTCAAACCACTTGGATGTTATAAGAGCACAAAAGTTCACTACCTACACAGCCACTTAGACAATTTTCTTGGAAATTTAGGAGAGACAAGTGAAGAACAAGGTGAAAGATTTCACCAGGATATAAAAACAATGGAAGCTCGCTACCAAGGAAGATGGGATAACCATATGATGGCAGATTACTGCTGGTGCTTAAAACGAGACTGTTTGAACAAAGTGCACTCAAGAAGCTTCCGATGTTTTGAGTGATGTTTTTATGTATTTTTATATTTTCAATTTGTTTTATTACAGTAAAATATTTTAGTATTTGTGTTCAATTGTATTGTAAAATTCTGTTGTGTTTGTGGGTGATTTAACAGCCCCATAAATAAATCAAGTCTTTATATTTAGTGGGTTTTATTATTAATATAATATTCCCATATCATCATGTAGAAGATTTTTTTACGCAAGTAACAACATATCTATATCTTGAAAACTATAGCTGATAGGAAAAAACTAGTGTCATAATTGGATTCAGCACCCCAATTGTTCTTTAAATCAGCGTTAAAAGCTCCGGCACCAAAACCACTGTTGGCCTGTGGTATTCATATAATATTCCCATATCATCATGTAGAAGAATTTTTAAGCAAGTAACAGCATATCTATATCTTGAAAACTATAGCTGATAGGAAAAACTAGTATCATAATTGGATTCAGCACCCCAATTGTTCTTTAAATAAACATTAAAAGCACCGGCAACAAAACCACTGTTGGCCTGTGTTATTAATATAATATTCCCATATCATCATGTAGAAGATTTTTTTACGCAAGTAACAACATATCTATATCTTGAAAACTATAGCTATTCAACAGTCTTCGTACGCATTCAGAAGATGGACACATTAATTGAACATGAATGCACTCAATTAAAAACATACAAGTATAAATAATAGCAACGGATGAACTTTAAATGGGTTCCGTCTTTGGAAGGATTATAAGCAAGAGTAACCATCAGGAACGATATTTATCTCTTATAGAGATACGAATTTAGAAGCATTAAATGGATTAACGAGGAAAGAGTATCAGCAGGCTGTAGAGAAAATGATGGATGGATGGATGACGGTAAAGAACTGAGTACTAGCGAAGAAAAATGGGAATGCATCAAGCAAGGGATATCGGAAGCCGCAAAAAACACTATAGGACCCGTTAACGGGAAAAGAATAAGGAAACCATGGGAACGGATGAGATGATTGCAAAGATGGATGAGAGAAGCAGATGGAAAGAGTAAGGCAAAACGAAGTACAAAGAGTTAAACAATAAATTGAGAAGGGCCACAAATAAAGCAAAGGAAGAATGGTGGAAAACGCATTGCGAGGATATGGAAAGTTTACAGAAGAAGGGTGAAATTGGTGCTCTATACAGCAAGGTTAAGAAATTATCGGGGAGTAAGAAGGCAAGATCTGAGCAAACAGTTAAAGATAAGAGGGGTAAGATAATAGTTGAACCAGGAAACACCCAAGTGAGATGGAAGGAATATATAGAGACTCTGTATGGTAGAGAACTTAGGCCGACAAGGTTAGACATAGAATAGGAACATGGCGTAGACAAAGATAGCTTAGGTCCAGGCATACTCGACGATGAAATAGAAAGGGCATTAAAGGAGTTGAAAGCAAACAAGGCAGTGGGGGTGGACAACATCCCTGCAGAACTGTTGAAATGTTTAGGAGAATGTGGGAAGAAGACTCAATATGGACTGATTCGTAGTATCTATGAGGAAGGAATCTCGCCGGAAGATTTTGTGAGATCGGTGTTAGTTCCTATTCCAAAAAAGGCAAAGGCTACATCATGTGAGGATTACAGAACAATAAGTTTGATATCCCACGCAGCTAAAGTTATTCTCAGGATCATCAACAAAAGGATAGAGAGTAAGGAAAATGATTACTTAGGGGATGGTCAGTTTGGATTTAGGAAATGAGGAGGTACGCGTGATGCCATTGCAGTAATGAGATCACTAATCGAGAGGAATATAGAATACAATCAGGACGTTTTTGCCTGTTTGGTAGATTTCGAAAAAGCGTTTGATAGAGTGAATTGGGAAAAATTGATGCTTATATTGCAGAAAATAGGAATGGATTGGTGGGACAGGAGACTGATCCGCAACCTGTACACGTCTCAGACTGCTCAGGTGCGAGTGGGGAACGGAGAGTCCGGATGGGCAGTGTTAGGAAGAGGGGTAAGGCACAGTTGCCCATTCTCACCGGTGCTGTTCAACGTATATGTGGCGGAAATGATTAAAGAGGCATGGGAAGAACTGGAGGTAGGAATGAAAGTCGGAGGGGAATTCGTAAAATCGGTTAGGTTTTTGATGACCAAGCATTAGCTGCTCAGTCAGCCAAGGGGTTGCAAGCATTGTTGAGTGAATTGGAGGTTCAGTGCGATAAATATGGGATGAGAATCAATATTAATAAAACAAAGGTTATGCGATTTTCCAGAAAGAAAAAGGTTAAGCTAAATATTAAAATAGGCGGGGAAAAAATAGAGCAGGTAGAGCAGTTTACATATCTCGGAAGTGTTTTGGACCAATACGGTCAAAGTGGTAGGGGCGTAAGGAGAAGAATTGCGCTAGGGAAGGAGGCTTTTTCAAGGAGGAGGGAGTTGATGACGGGGACGTTGAGTAGGGATGTTAATACAGGTAGCTGACTTAATTAACGTGACCGCTGACCAAGATGGGGAACGACTCCCACTTTGCTCGGTCCACTCTCCGCCGCCTCCCCACCTGTAGCGGTCACGTCGCCTGCCCGAGCAAGAATGAACCGGTTCCAACAGAAAAACCCGGTGAAAACGAAAAATTGCAATTCGGTCGCTCCAGCTAAAATTCAAAACCTCCCTTTTTAAGAGTGAAACCGTTTAAAAACTAGTTGCTGTTCTTTCCGAATTTATGTTTCCTGGTCATCATAAATATTCGACCAACAATCATGTTCGTCGAACGCTACATTCACCCGTCCCATTAATTTCGTACTGACGTAAGATGGAAATTTTTTCCGGCACTGGGGGGTGAGGACGTGAGACAATAGAAGGTCTCGTCTACGATTATGCAATCGTGGAACACCAGGGAGGTAGACTGCGTTTATTGCTTCCGCATTTTGAATGAAAGCAACATTCATCCTTCGGACATACTCCCAGCAGTAGCCATAGAAATTGAAATTCTCTAAGGCCAAGTGTATAAGAATGCCCATTACGCATGCAAAACACCCATGAGGAACTCTGCCTCCTCGGCAGACAAATCACCCGCAACTCGGGAGTTTGAATGGAGTAAAGAGAATAGCGATTGGCTTGGACAGACAAAACTTCTATCTCCACTACCTCCGAGCGAAAATAATCATCCACGCTCCTTCCGCTAGAGAGCACCACTGCACACGAAGATGTAGGAAAACTTATCATTTCCAACAGACATTTTTTTCCATTCTTATTTCAACTGTTTTCCGGTGGACGTCCGCCACAGCTGAGAGATTATAAAATAAATAAAAACGCCACTTGGATGAGAGCATGGGCGCAAAATTTAAATGCATACACAGTGGAAGCAAAACATCCGCTACCCTTGATGAGATGAGTAATATATCTGGCTGATACCAATTCACATTCAAGACACTGAGTGCCTCAATAAAAATCAAAAATGGAAATTACGTCTGTAATGAATAATACCAGGCCCGACACTTCTTCAAGACATGGAAATGTGACATCAACAGAATGTCTTCCGATTATGAATAATGATCATAAATGAAGAGAAAGATCAACGACTGATTGAACTTGCTTTGCTTCATTGCAACCTGCAAATGGAAACTAGACTCTTTAAGGAGGATTACGACAGAAACGTGGCTTGATTGCACGCGGACTGTCGCACATACTATCAACAGTCTGAATAAAAATAAAACTTTTGATGGCACTTGAAAACTTTAATGCCAATCTCTCAGATACCATGACGACAGAGCGGGAATTTATCCGCAAGTTATTTTCACTAATCGCAAATAAAATGCCTACTCTTAACGGAAGGCGCTCGAGGGCCCGCAGTGCAACGTCTCATCCGACGGAAGGCGTACTCACTCAAGGTGCCCTCCCGACAAAGCACCCTAAGTAGTGATCGGGACACCTTTGGAATAAATCTGCCGCCTCCATAATTCGAACCCAAGCCTCTGGTGGGACGCCAGTGTATAAGCCAACGCACCAACCCCATCTCCCCAACATTTCGCACTAAGCAGGAGGAACTTACCTGAAATTAAAATAAATGCGATAAAGCCACAAATATTTATCTCCCTAACGCTTATCTACATCTACATAAATACTCTGCGAGCCTCCAAAAAGGTGTGTGGCAGGGGGTGTAGCACCATGAGGGAAGGGTAAGGGATGAGGGGGTTGGGGCTATCAAATAGGTGAGGAAAGCTGGGGGGAACCTGACAGAAAAAAAATATACATATATATTACATACAAACATATACACACACACATATATATACATATATGTGTGTATATATGTATGTATGTGGAAATGTGTATAAATATTTTTAAATATTTTTTGTATATATATAAATATTCAAACATATATATATGTACATATATATTAATTTATATATATAATATAAACATATAAAACTTAGACAGTAACACAGCACGAGAACACATAACAAGAACACTCACAATAAAATCTTGATAATTTCGACGGAATCGAACTCCGTCTTCTTCGGAAGATAAGATATGACTGAGGCATTAGGGTACGTGGTGCAGAGAGAGAAGGGGACGAGGGAGAGGGGAAAAACAGGTAGTGGGGGGGGTGAAGGAGGGGTATGTGGAGGAGGAGAAGGCGGAGCGGAGTACAGGTGGTGGAAGAGGGGTGAAGAAGGAGGTTATGGAGGGGGAAAGGGAGGACAGAGGGGAGCGGAGATGGAATAAGGAGGATCCGGAAATAGTAACAAGCGACACAGAAAACTAACAATTCATCCACAGATACCACAACACCCATGACCAAGGTGTCAACTGACAAAGTCATCATAAGGGTTCGACAAGTAAAAACCCCAGGACAAGGATGACAAAATGTATGCGGATGAATAAACTGTCCCACCACCTCGCAAGAAACAAATCCACCTCCATCCACCCTAGCCCCCCCCCACGAAGAAGGCCTTGCTTCCCTACGCCACTTCCTCTCCAAACGCCCTAGCCCTCAAATTCCTGGCACCAATTTTCTCATTGACCTTCCTAACATCATCCTCACCCGTATCTCTTTTTCTTTTAATGAGAATTTTTACCTCCAAATCAAGGGCTGTGCCATGGGAAGTACATTCAGCCCGTCATACGCTAACCTCCACCTCGGGGTCCTGGAAGAGAAGTTCCTTTCCAGTTACCCTCTAAAACCCCTTCTGTGGCTTCGGTCTATTGATGACATCTTCCACTCTGGCCACACACAACATAGACTCCCTCAATTCCTTCATCTCCCAACGCAATGATTCCTCATCTCCTTCTTTCACTTCCAACATCTCATCATCACAGATCACTTTCCTTGATGTTAATATTTCCCTAACTAACAACAAATTTCTAACCTCCGTACATACGAAACTTACCAACAAACAACAATACCTTCATTTTAACAGCTGCCACCCTTACCACACCAAACGCTCCCTCCCTTACTCCCTCTCTATCCGCGGGCACCGCATTTGCAACCATCCCGAATCCCTCAACAAATACCTCAACAACCTTCACCATTCCCTCCTCCAACGGGGATACCCAGATTCTCTCCTTCACAAAAAAATCCTAAAACAATCCTACACCTCCAATCCTCCCTCAACCACAGACTCCCACCCTCTCTCAATATGCACCACCTACTTCCCTGGCATCCAGTCCCTTAAATTCATCCTCAAAGACCTGTACCCCATCCTCAAAAGTCACAACGTTCCGTCCAACCTTCTTCCTAAATGCCTTTCTGTTACCTTCAAACGGCCCGCCAACCTATCAGATCTCCTCAAATCCACCAAGCCTCTTTCCAAATCCCCTCCCACCCCCAGAATCACACCCACTCCGTGCTTGCGAGCTAGATGCAAAACTTGTCCTATTTTCACCACTCCACCCCTCTCCATCCCACCTTTTAACTCTCTCCCGCCCTTCCCCCCCTCCTCATGCACATCTCAGAATGTAATCTATCTTCTGACTTGCAAACTCTGGCCTGCATTTTATATAGGCCAGTGCTCTACACCCCTGAACCTCAGGGTGAACAATTATCGCGCCTCATGTAATCCCTCTTCCCCGTCCGCGGGTCTTCCCATCCCAAAACATGCCTCCCACCACAACATCCCCTTTAACCACTGTTACAATGTTTCCGTGCTAGCATCCCTTCCCCCATCCGATAACCCTATAAAATTAAAAACAATGGAATTGGCATTTATATGGCTGTGTAAAGCCTATCAACATCCGGGTCTCAATGTCGTTCACTAAATGGGGGGATGGGGCTGGGGTAGATGGAGGTGGATTTGTTTCTTGCGAGGTGGTGGGACAATTTATTCATCCGCATACATTTTGTCATCCTTGTCCTGGGGTTTTTACTTGTCGAGCCCATATGATGACTTTGTCAGTTGACGCCTTGGTCATGGGTGTTGTGGTATCTGTGGATGAATTGTTAGTTTTCTGTGTCGCTTGTTACTATTTCCCCATCCTCCTTATTCCATCTCCGGTCCCCGCTGGCCTCCCTTTCCCCCTCCATAACCTCCTTCTTCACCCCTCTTCCACCACCTGTACTACGCTCCGCCTTCTCCTCCTCCACATACCCCTCCTTCACCCCTCCCCCACTACCTGTTTTTCCCCTCTCCCTCGTCCCCTTCTCTCTCAGCACCACATACCCTAATGCCTCAGTCATATCTTATCTTCCGAAGAAGACGGAGTTCGATTCCGTCGAAATTATCAAGATTTTATTGTGAGTGTTCTTTTTATGTGTTCTCGTGCTGTGCTCCTGTCTAAGTTTTATATGAATGTATATATATATATATATATATATATATATATATATATATATATATATATATATATATATATATATATATATATATATATATATACATATATATGTCCGTATATATATGTCCATATATATATATATATTTGAATATTTATATACATACAAAAACATTTAAAAATATTTATACACATACATACATATACGCACACACACACATATATGTATACATGTGTGTGCGTGTGTGTATATGTTTGTATGTAATATATATGTATATTTTTTTTCTTTCTGGTTCCCCCCAGCTTTCCTCACCTATTTGATAGCCCCAACCCCCTCATCCCTTACCCTTCCCTCATGGTGCTACACCCCCTGCCACACACCCTTTTTGGAGGCTCGCAGAGTATTTATGTAGATGTAGATAAGCGTTAGGGAGATAAATATTTGTGGCTTTATCGCATTTATTTTAATTTCAGGTAAGTTCCTCCTGCTTAGTGCGAAATGTTGGGGAGATGGGGTTGGTGCGTTGGCTTATACACTGGCGTCCCACCAGAGGCTTGGGTTCGAATTATGGAGGCGGAAGATTTATTCCAAAGGTTTAGATTTCGAAAAAGCGTTTGATATGAATATCAGTGAATTTATATATATATATATATATATATATATATATATATATATATATATATATATATATATATATATATATATATATATATATATATATATATATATATATATACCTTTGGACGGCACAATAGAACACAGAATAAAACAGATAACACGTAAAAGGACACTCACACTGAAGATGATTTAAGCTAGGACGATATGAAGACGATAGCATAGGTCCAGGCATACTCGACGACGAAATAGACAGGGTATTAAAGGAGACGAAAGCAAATAAGGCCGTGGGGGTAGACAACATTCCTTTGGAACTGCTGAAATGTTTAGGAAAACATGGGAAGGAGACTGACTCTATATGGACTGATTCGTAGTATCTATGAGGAAGGAATCTGGCCGAAAGATTTTGTGAGATCAGTGTTAGTTCCTATTCCGAAAAAGGTAAAGGCTACGTAATGTGAGGAGTATAGAAAAATATGTTTGATATCCCAAGCAGCTAAAGTTATTCTCAGTATCATCAACAAAAGGATAGAGAGTAAGGAAAATGATTACTTAGGGGATGATCAGTTTGGGTTTAGGAAAGGAAGAGGTGCGCGTGATGCCATTGCAGTAATGAGATCACTAATCGAGAGGAATGTAGAATACAATCAGGACGTATTTGCCTGTTTTGTAGATTTCGAAAAAGCGTTTGATAGAGTGAATTGGGAAAAACTAATGCGTGTATTGCAGAAAATAGAAATGGATTGGAGGGACAGGAGACTGATCCGCAACCTGTACATGTCTCAGACTGCTCAGGTGCGAGTGGGGAACGGAGAGTCCGGATGGGCAGTGTTAGGAAGAGGTGAAAGGCAGGGTTGCCCATTGTCACCGGTACTGTTCAACGTAAATGTAGAGGAAATGATTAAAGAGGCATGGCAAGAACTGGAGGTTGGAATGGAAGTCGGAGGGGAATTCGTAAAATCGGTTAGGTTTGCTGATGACCAAGCATTAGTTGCTCAGTCAGCCAAGGGGTTGCAAGCATTGCTGAGTGAATTGGAGGTTCAGTGCGATAAATATGGGATGAGAATCAATATTAATAAAACAAAGGTCATGCGATTTTCCAGAAAAAAAAGGCTAAGCTAAATATTAAAATAGGCGGGGAAAAAATAGATCAGGTAGAACAGTTTACATATCTCGGAAGTGTTTTGGACCAATACGGTCAAAGTGGTAGGGACGTAAGGAGAAGAATTGCGCTAGGCAAGGAGGCTTTCTCAAGGTGGAGGGAGTTGATGACGGGGAGGTTGAGTAGGGATGTTAAGACAAGACTCGTAAAAACTCTGATATGGAGCGTAGCTATGTACGGCGCGGAAACGTGGTCGCTGAAGCAGGAGGATAGACGTAGATTGGAGGCTTTTGAAATGTGGGTGTGGAGAAGAATGGAGAAAGTGAAATGGACCGAAAGGAAAACAAGCGAGGAAGTACTGGCGATGGCGGGTGAGGAGAGGGGTTTGTTGGGAGAAATCCAATGGAGGCAGGAAAAATGGATGAAAGGCGTATTGAGCGGTAGTGGAATGTTGAAGACGGTAATAGAGGGGAGAATGTTGGGCAAGTGAGGAAAGGGATGTTGGACGGGATGAACGGAGGAAAGAAGTACACAGACATGAAGAGGGACCTGATGTAGATGAGGTTGCTGGATTGGGTTTTGTTTGGAGTTACAAAATATTTATTTGATAGTTGTGTCCATCCATAAACCTACCTTAACCAGTAGATTACCTAATAATAATGTATGTATAAGTATATATACATATTCAAACAAGAAATCTTCCCATACGGGAACAATTGTTCTTTCACATGGAAATAGATATTAGGAATGTGGATAGAAACACACATAAAAGACGAACACAGGAGAGGTGGGGCAGGCAGAATCAAGCAGACCACGAGCGTAAAAATATTTTCTTAACCGGGACTTGAACACTGGCTCTTCCACTGTGTAAATTAGATTTCCTTGACAGCTCAAGTGGTAGAGCATCCGCCCGGCAAATGGATGAAAGGCGTATTGAGTGGCAGTGGGATGTTGAAGAAGGTAATAGAGGGGAGAATGTTAGGCAAACGAGGAAAGGGCAGGAAGTGGATAGGGATGTTGCACGGGATGAAGGGAGGAAAGAAGTACACGGAGATGAAGAGGGGCCTCATGTAGAGTAGGTTGTTGGTTTGGGTTTTGTTTGGAGCTACAAAATATTTATTTGATAGTTGTGTCCATCCAAAAACCTACCTTAACCGGTAGATTACCTAATGATATATATTTGTGTATTTATTTATTTATTGATTAACTTTACAACAGAGCCAATGCTGGTTGGCAGTGACAAGAAAAAAGTTGAAAGAAGAAAACATGCAACGTCCGTGTAACTTTGTTCTGACCCGTCAATATTTAAATATAAGAAAACGGTCCATCTTTTTTTTAATATGGCCCCCTAGCGCGTGTCTGTGTATTTGTGTGTGTGTATATATATATATATATGTATATACCCACGTTCATATATACATACACACACAGATGTGGTTTATATACCTGCATATACACTCACTCTCACTGCGAGTAAAACTAAGGTCGTGACGGAATATTTTAAAGTCACATCCGCTAGATTTGTAATTATTCATTTAATCTTGGCCTCATACAACTTTCATCAACGCTGGTTGTAACGTGAACAAAATTTCGTTGACAACTATTGGTTTCACGTTGGGTTGTGCCGAAATATTACGCGTTCTTCGGAGTCGCGGTGCCCAACCCAATCCGATCACGCTTCAGTTTGGTTTTCTCGCAGAACCCTCGAAAGATGATTTAGTACTCAGACTCTCGTGCCCATTCGTTACAGTTAGCTGCGCACCTATACCTGCAAAGGCTTACAGCAAGGAGGTCTGGTGGACTCCATTTCTCCCAAATTAATAGCCTGACTGATGAATATTCTCCCGAAACGTCACATTCGCGCAACAACGAACTTCAGTAATGTTCCCATAGGATGCTGGGAAGTGGGGGTGGTGGCGGACGTCGAAATGGGTTGCGGAGTGTAGGGGCGCGCGCCCATGGAAACGGGGTCGCCACGGAGAACCAGGTACAACAATGGCGTCGCACGCGACGGTGGTGAGGGCTCCTCGTAACTACCACATGACAGCACCCAAATAGTGCAGGAAGGACGGGGGTGCTCGATGAAAGCAAGCCCCACGGTTGTCAATCGGAAGACGACTGCCCAAGCGACGATATGCCGATTGAGACTCCCCTATCTAAAAGCTCAAGAAAATACCGACGGGGTGGACACCATATTTAGCACAAATCCAGTAATTCCATCTTTAGCCATCTACATACGACCTCTACATCAAATTCGAGATTAGCTGGCGGCATCAAGCCTCAGGGTTAACACCTGATAATTAACTCTTTCTTATAGCGACAGTTTGCGTCGGCTAACATATTAAGAAACCCAAATTCAATGAAGTGCGGGAGATATCGCCACAGTAACTTTGAACAGAGTCATCCGCTAATGTGTAAAACGTAAAATGCAACAATTTCAACGCGTAAAAATCATTCGCCTTGACCGGGATCCCGAGAAACTTTAGCACTTTAAAATTTCTGCAATATGTAAAAGACCATTCAGTTCCTATGGCCGCTCCTTTATGAGATTTTAAACTCTATAAGGGGACCATAACTTCAATGTCCATGACGCTCTAATGAAACTTCATCTTGGAGCTCAAATGGTAATTCACAAGACACTAAATCAAATTTCCCTCCGGCTGTTTAGATCTGTCATTGAATGTTCTTTTGGTGGTAAAGTTATTCTAATGTCTGACATGGAGAGCTTATAAATCAACAACTCAATGGCATACCTACGGGTAGCTTACTCTTTGGGTCTACGAGAAAACCTTAACAGTCGAAACCCAAAAGTTCACTTTCAGCTAACTATTATTCCGATATAATTCACAAAATGAAATTCCACGATCGACATTTCAGTAAACTTTGGCGCACCGAATTTTCATCTTGGAATTACGGATAACCAAAGTTGCCTATATTTAAAATAATAACATTTTTCCATATATTACCACGTATTTTCAGGATACATCCTAGGGATTACCCTGACATTTCATGAGGAGTTCGAAAGTATAAGACTGTGAAGGCAAGTCATCTTTTATGGTATTCACCGCACCGAGTATTAAGCCATTCAATTACCACTCCAGACAAATCTCACGGTGGACGCACTAAAGGCTGTCTACTACTGATTTTAAGTTTGAAATAGTTACTTTTTCAACCCCATTTGATCATAATTTCAACAAAAAATTTCCGTTTCCCAACCTATAACTCCAAAAATGACTACGCAAGCACAATTCTCATGCGTCATCGAATTCAACTCTCTTGGTTCAATTGTTTTACCCCTCAACAATGCCGATAGATACGCGGTTCCTTAAAAACATACACTAAACTGTACTTAATTGTGTTCTGTGTCGCCTTTCACTTTAAGACGTGAAACTTTTGGAAATGGGCAATTATAGTGATTTCGTTGAACACTTTGGGCAAGATAACCTAAGAATGCACTCCCGAACGATACAAACAGCTTAATTTTTCACACCAATCGAAAGTAAAGTTGAGAATAAACAAAAGAAGATAGGATACCATTCCTTCATAAAATATGAAAAAGATGAAAAACGACGTCTCGCTATTAGCAGTTGGACCGATCGACTTGGTTTCAGGTACCTACTCGTGGCTTTTACCATGGCCATGCAGGTAAACGAGCGGGTCTCTTCCGAGAGATGATCAAGTAAATACAATACCAAACAACGTATTGACGGCCTTTTTTTCCTCGGAAAGTTTCCGCCACACTGGCGACGTCACCGTCGAAAGACGAGATCGTCACAGGCCAACACCACTTTGTCGACACCCCGACGAGTCCTACGTCCCGCCCCCAATCGGATACGTTGACGCGTTCTGCCTGCCCCACTTCGCCCCCTTCGGAAACCTGGGAGTCTTCGAAGCGGATCGCTCCTTCGGAGAAATTGACGCAGAAACGGGAGGGAGGGAAATGGAATTGAGAAATGAGACCTTTCGCGCGAAAGAAGTATTCCTTGGAAACGACGAATCTTCTGAGTCATCTATTAGCTTGCACAACTCTTGCAAAGGTGTTCCACTACACTCGGGATTACTCAGACTTAACAGATATGATTGGACTCGAACTGATATCGCCAGTTTCTCATGGGATGGCGATAAAACCTCCGCCTACACCCCTATACGTGTACAGCCATTGTCTTGAAATCCAGAGTTATCTAACGAACACCAATACGATGACAACTAATATAAACAGAATTCTTATGAAGCTAAGAGATGGCGCCTTTTAGATACACCCACACCTATATTCACTTTGTCGTATGCAACTCGTATATGCAATACCAGAGGGTCCAAGGTCACCAAACGCATAATGCAATTGATGTTGCATTATGCCTGGCTCCTCCTTCCGAAAACAAGAACTTTCTTGCGCATAATTCAGTCGGTTTGGCCAAACTAATGCCACCTCAATGGACTCAAAAGTGAATAAGAGGAGAGTTAGACAGAATTTTCTGGAGGTAGATTGTGTTTTCACTCCCAGAACACCCTTCGAGATCGAAAAAATCCATTCAAGTCTTCGTCATGGTAATTGATAAATTCGACCTCCAAAGAAGTCCTCATCGTCTCGTTGTGGAGTCATCGGTTTAAAGGCGCATTTCGCAGAAAATATCTTCTCTCTTGAGATTGGTTCAAGACTGCGTGCACGACGAATACATCGCCATGTCAAAACCGAATCTTAATCGACTTCAACAAACTTGGCGGAAATTAACCAATAAATTGGTATCGGGGTCTGAGAATATATTCACATTTACTTCGGCGTGAATATAAACGAAAATGAAAACTCAACTACACCTGCGTGCTGGAGAAAATGCTTATTTTAACAAACAACGACGCTGAATACCTTTCGACTGCCGCCAATCAACTGGGATGAACTCGTTCCCCCTCTCTCTCTGTTTCCTAGCAGCCAACATTTAAAGTGTCTCCTTCGGTGCAACCCAAGGAAAATACGAGTGTGATGAATGAATTACATGTGGGAGACTTTTGGACGGAGAGGGACGAATGCGGTAGCAGTCACAGGGGTCATCGTCGGTGCATTCACGAAGAAAAACAGTCCAAGCACACACGCTGTTTCGCCAGTACCTGCCGCCTCCACCTGCTCGGGAGGAGAGAGCCAAGGAGTTGGTTGCCCTCCTCGGCTCCCTCCGGCGGGCCACGAAGAAACGCTATCCACTAAGAACCGCTATCGGCTCCTCCCTCCCCTGAAATTACATCCTTCCGTTACCAAGAAAACCGCCTCTCGTAGAATGATCGACTCGATTCACGTCCTCCCGTTGGAATTGAATAAAAACTAAGAGCGTGAACCTGATTCCTATAAATCTTAAGTAGAAAAGTACGCCAAAACAAAAGAAAAGGTGCTCAAAACAATACTCTAACTTACCTCAACGCAATAACTACTGAGATAAAAGGTTGCTAAAACATAAATAGCACTTCCATTTTTCGAATTCGGCATAAATACCAGAATGATACTAAATTTAAGTTAACGCGAGAAGTTAATAATTTGATAATTACTTCGGAAAAGAATAAAAGCGATTGAATCATCATGTTCTTTGAAGTTGGATGGCATGTAATAATTACAGTATGGTTTCCAATACAATAATTTCCGTAATACTGTTGAAATAACAGCGGTGACGGATGCTTCGCTTACTCGCTTGGTTATCTGCATTATCTTGATCCCCCATCCGCTAACCACACACATAAGCGATCTGAATAATTGTTGACAGACTCGCTCATAAAATAACTTTTACATCACGTAGTCTAGTTAGTATCAACTATATTAACTCAAAATACCAGCTCATATCACGTAAACAGAGTAGGCAGTGAAATTTTTAGATACTATGCTGCAAGTAAAACTTTTTGGAAGAATTATTCCTATCGTTTGTTCTATAATTACTCCGTTATTTCATAAAATTTCAACTATAAACGTCATAAAATACATATTTTTGTGTATACATATGATAGTGTGTAACCTAATGTGGAATAATCATCTAACCAAAGCCAATTGCGGTGCCTTGGAGGGTATCATGTGAGCGAAGATTAATTAGATAGTTTCACAAAGGCTACAGAAACCCCACAACACTTGCATTTCACCCACAGGATCGATGTGCACAATGCAGAGCGGAAGGTTTGCCGTCTCTAAGCCGACATTTTCTTTCCGATGGACCAGAGAACCATTCGACTGGGAGCAAGCAACCATGGAATTCATCGAGGAGAATCGTTCTATACGGAACCAGCGCTCTCACAGGACCTCCCTTTATTACTTCTTTACACTCGCCTCGAAATGGGTCGATATCCTCGTGCATTAAGCCGAACCTGGGGACAGCATCCAACGCCCATTTTCGGGGTTGGCCAATCCGATGAATTTTAGTTCGATGGTTTCCAAGAGTCGTGGAAAAGGCGTAGACAGCTCACAGAATTCTCGTGGTTAATAGCACGTGGGAGATCAGACAAGACAGTATTAAGACTAGAAAACGGGGAAAAAAAGTTTACCACAATTTATATTATTTTCACAAAAAACTCACAAAAGTGCCTATTTTGGAAGTATCATCTTTTGGGCTACACTAGGATATTTAATAAACAAAATGTCTTCCCGGAAATGGCAAATACGAGATCCAATTACGAGTAGAACTTTAACGTCATGCACACTTGATTCGAACTCGGAACCTCATCTTCACCCGAAACGTCTTTCATAATGCCACCACCGGCACCTAAGTTCGATACTATCGTGAACCGTCCAGGTCGCGTGTATTTCAGTGGAAATGTTAAATACACTGGAGGAAAACAAATACGCTTGCAATTTCGTCTTCAATCAGCGAAGCTCTAAGAAACCAAGCACCGAAGTAATTTGGGATGCTACTTCAAAGCATCACACTTTCGTACTCAAGAGGATGAGCGGTCTCGGTGCAGGAGGCCACTGGAAGGGACGAACGCCAACGCACACTGACCGCCCTCACCCCACGTTCCATGCACCGGTTGCCAGGGATCCACCAGAAGTGCTTTGCGTCAAAAAGGCAAACCTTTCAACTGATTCACAAAACCAAATTTTTACAAGCAAATTACTACATTGCAAAACACATTGATTTTCTATATACGAGTTCATCGCTCGTATGTAATACCCTTTAATCATTTCTTTCAACTTCATTTATCTATGAGATTTATGCTTAATACCAATATCACGTTTGATCAGGACACCAATGTGTCTATTAGATGGAAAAAGCACTTATTTTGAGTTTTCCATACAAATGGTGTTTCCAAATACAAAAACTCAGACTAGCTCTTAGTTATGAAAGTTCAACGCTTTCAAGTATCACAACCAATACTTATATCCTCCATCGAACCACTCCCTGATTTGAAACTATATCATTCTAGTTATCACCAATTTCAAGCGAAATGTGAAAAATTCATCTTAATGTTGTTATTTGGCATTAGCTCATTAGAAAATGGGAGACTCGGATCCACTCCGCGATCGTAATGGGTGGTGGGTGATTTTTATATTTCTGTGAGTTCCGTTGTGCGTCGGTTGCCCGAGGGTTCATCGCCAAATACCGAGAGGATGGCCCGAGAGTCCAGTTATATCAGGATAACATTCCAACTCCCCAGCCTCAAGGTCCGTCCGACGTAAGATCCGCCGTAAATCCTCCATGGCGACATTTAAAAAACTCGGCAAGTATATAAGATAACGTTAATTGAGGAATTAGATCAGGTTCAGAGAAAATCCGCTAGGTGTGTTAATAATTGCTGCTAGAAGCGAGTAAGCGGCACGTGCATACTGCAGGAATTGGGTTGGGCGGCTCACGATGGAGGCAGGCAAAACTCGAGAATGTCATTAAGGTTCAGGACAGCTAAGTCTACTTGCGACACCGAAGAAATTAAAATGGCACGAATTATAATGGTGGATCCGACCGCCGGGACAAAATGAGAAAGAGAGAGACCGTCACAGACCGATTGAAGTATTCGTTCTTCTCCCGTTCGTAAATCGCAATCATAACCAAGATGTCTTGTTTGTGCACTTTGATAGTTTTCAGGGATGCCCTGAAAACTATCAAAGTGCACAAACAGGACATCTTGGCCAGCTTCGATGTGGTGTCACTATTCACAAAAATACCAGTGAAGGACACGTTAGAACTCCTGAGGACACGATTCGACAAAAAACTGATAGAGTTGTTCCGACATGTCCTTACGTCCACTTACTTTCAATACGGACGTTTTACGAGCAAGTGGAAGGGGTGCCCATGGGATCTCCATTGTCGCCGGCCATTGCCAACTTCTTCATGGAAGATTTTGAGGAGAAAGCTCTGAGGACGGCCAAACTCCGACCGAGGTACTTCTTCCGGTATGTGGATGACACGTTCATCGTCTGGCCCCATGGACCGGCCGCTCTGAATGAATTTCTGGAACATATGAATAGTGTCCACCCCAACATCCGTTTCACCATGGAGAAGGAGGACAACGGCCAACTACCCTTCCTGGACATCCTAATCAAGAAGAGGGAGGACGGAACCTTGAGCCACAGCGTGTACAGGAAACCTACCCACACGGACCTATACCTAAACGGAGAGAGCCACCACCACCCATCACAGAAGAGGAGTGTATTGTCCACACTCCTCCATCGAGCCAAAACCATATCCGAAGCAGAAAACCTAGAAAAGGAATTGGAACACCTCAAGACCACTTTCCGGAGAAATGGCCATAGAGAGCGTGACATCAACTTGGCCCTGAAAAGGACCTTCGAGAAGCCGGGGAGGATGAAAGATGAAGGAGAAAAACCCATCGCCAGAGCCTGCATCCCGTTCGTGTCCACCATATCGAATAAGATTGGCAGGATCCTTAAGAAACATAAGGTGGAGACAATACATAAACCCCAGAGCAAGTTGAAATCCTTCTTATCCACCGTGAAGGACGACCGGAATCTTAAAAGAGCTGGAGTTTACGAAATCCCCTGCGAGTGTGGGAAATCATACATTGGGGAAACCGGGAGAACAGTGGAAAAGCGACTTACCGAACACGAGAGATGTATCCGACTGTGCTACCCCGAGAAATCGGCGGTGGCAGAACATTGCATTGAAAAGGAACATAGAATAGAATTCTCCAAGACAAAGGTCCTTTGTCAAGCCAATGGATACTGGGACCGGATTGTCAAAGAAGGAGTCCACATAAGATGGAATATGAACCTGATAAATCGAGACAACGGATTCCAGATTAGTAACGCATGGAAACCCGTACTTAAAAAGATCGCGGAATCACGGAATCGAGAGAAGAGGCGTCTCGACCAATCACGAGACAGCGGACTCCACGCCAAACATATAAATACTGGGCACAATCCCGGCAATGTCATTTCCGCAACCGCTTACTCTAAGCCTTTCCAATTGTTATTTTTCCACCCCGAAGAGGAATTGTTCCTATAACGGGGTTTCCGTACTGTTCTTGTTACTTCTATGTTTTTTCTCAATATTCTTGTATTCTATATCTTTACGGAAATAAAAACATTTAAAACTGAAACTGAAAACCGGCAATGTCACTTCACCCTGAAGACGATGGCGGAGTTAGCCGTCGAAACGTTGGTGCTACCCGACCTGACCTGGTGCGAAACCCGAGAAGCCTTCATCCACAGTATTCGCCAGGAAAGCCTCAGATCATTCTTCACCAATAGTATTACGAGGGTCATCCGGAAAGTAGTACCCGTTCGTGAAATAAAGACACAAAAGTAAATATTAACAAACATAAAACATTTTATTTGAAAGAGGATACCTTAAACTACTTCTCAACATAATCTCCAAGCAAATTAAGGCATTTGTCATAACTTGTGACAAGTTTCTGTATTCCTGCTGCATAGTCCTTCGCCGCCAGCTCATTGAGATACAGGGTCACTCCTCCTTTAAGTTCTTCATCGCTGTCAAATCTTTTTCCTGCCAAAAAGTCTTTAAGCTTTGTAAAGAGATGAAAATCTGAAGGGGCCAAGTCCGGGCTATACGGTGGATGGTCGAAAGTTTCCCATTTGAATTGCTGCAAAAGTTTTTGTGTTATCCCAGCTGCATGAGGCCTGGCATTGTCATGAACGAGAATGACACCAGTAGACAATAGACCTCACCGCCGATTTTGTATTGCCCGCCGTAATTTCTTTAATGTTTCACAATACGCATTGGCATTAATAGTGTCTCCACGGGCCATAAAATCAATAAGCAATACACCTCGTCGATCCCAGAATATGGTTGCCATGAGTTTCCTGGTGGACAGAACTGTCTTGAATTTTTTTGGTTTGTTTGGTGAATGAGCATGATGCCACTCCATTGACTGTCGTTTACTCTCAGGTGATGCATAACAAACCCATGTTTCGTCACCAGTAATTATGCGAGTCAAGAAAGAGTCTCCTTCATCAGAATAACGTCCCAAAAACGTCAGTGATGCAGCCATACGCTTGGTTTTGTGCTCATCTGTAAGCATGCGAGGGACCCATCTTGCACAAATTTTTGCATAATGCAGATGGTGTTTAACAATTTCATGAACAATTGTTCGAGAAACATTGGGAAAATGCTCACAGATGTCATCAATTGTGACGCGCCGATCGTTCCTCACGAATTCGTCAACTGAGCTCACCAGTTGGTCTGTAATGACAGACGGTCTCCCCGAACGCTCATCGTCGTGTGTGTTCCCCCTCCCCATGTTGAAGTTGCGACACCACCGCCGAACAGACGACTCGTCCATTACATTGTCTCCATACACATCCTTTAATTGGCGATGAATATCACATGGGCGAACGTTTCTTGCATTGAGGAATTTAATCACTGCCCTCACTTCACAACTGGCGGCGTTCTCAATTTTTTTAAACATTGTAAACAATCACAGAAACAACACAGGCAATGCTAGCGTCACGCAACTTGGCTCAGAGAAGGCAGACAAGCCACTGAAGCTATCTGACCTCGTCCAGCGGCTACTCGCGTCGTCAGCACTTCATGCGGCACGAACGGGTACTACTTTCCGGATGACCCTCGTACATCTGATGCCTCACTCCATCTCGTACGCGTATGGCTCTTTTGCTAACTTCTAACCTTGCCTCGGGTGCCATCATTCCTACAGCAGTAGCGAAATAACACCACAGTCAACATTCTTGCATTTCGTCACATCCACCTCACAGACGACGAATAAACACATCGCCGATTGCTCATATGCGTTCATAATGCAGAAGACAATTGCCATTGAATTAGGGTTGACTCACTATTTTTACCCGAGAAGTATTGTCACCACTGTCGGCTCGATATCAACATTCACATACTGACTTCTACCCTTGTAACAAGTGAAGAGTTAGTAATGGGGCCAATGCACTGTAATGAACATTGCACCTTAAATTGTCCACTTGAAGGTCCCTATTTGAAAAAATGATAAACACAGACGAACGACGTGCAAAAATTCTCCAAGCCGCATTCAGAATCATTCTTATTCTCTCTTTCGATAACAGATGTGCGAAAACATTCTTCCAGTTTTACAATCCACCCTTCTCCAAACACCCCCTCCCTTTTTATTAATTACATCCAAACACCCTCTTCCTTCCCCCATTCAGGCAACGCTGGCATCTGGAGTCGGCAGCGCCTACTGCCCACAAGCTGAGTTTCTCGCCTCTTTTATTTTCTTTCGCCTTTAATGCCCTTCCCTCCTCAAGGGCCTCCCTGCATCCGAAACTCCATCACGCGAACGTGCGAATAGACGCACGCACACACCACACGCAGTGCGAGGACGAGGCCTCTTCGCAAGGCAACACGCATCCCACTCCGAATCCCGAGCGATACTCCGCCTCCCGCCGCCCCCTACTCCTCCCCACAATTCCCTCACCGTACCCTCCGGGCCTAGGAGCGGAGTCGCCTCCCAGCCACCATTCGGGGGAGCCGTTAGAGCCCCCGGACGACTTGAACGCCGCTTTCCCCTCGATCCAGTACGCATCCAACCTTCCCCCACACCCCTTAGGAACTTCCGTCCCACGCAATAAGTAACCCCCCTTACCCTCCCCTCGGCCCCCTCCATCGCGCAACCCCCCCCCCAGTGATCTCCCACCCAACCCCTCGCAAAATACCGGAACACTCGACAGAAAAAAATAAAAGACTGCAATCATTTAAAGTAAATGAAAGTGACAGCGCACATATTGACAATTGTTCCAGCTTCTTTCAATGTTAAAATAATGATTTTTTAAATGTTTGGTGGCCACGTCAGCCGTCAGGGGAGATGAATCGAAGAACCGTTTCGCCCCTGATTACTATTTCAATTTACTTTCCATCCGAGTGGACAGGCACCCGTGTCCGCAAAATCGTGATTTGAATTACAATGCAACAATTCCGAGGGTAAAAAATCATTCGACTTGACCGGGATAAGAACCCGGATCCCTTGATGTCAGGCGGAGCTCTTTAGCCAGTTAAGCTATCGAGGCGTGTTCTTACGCTCCGAAAATATGATTTTTACGCTCGGAAATTGTTGCGTTTTAATGCATATTAGCGGATGACTGTCGCAGCATCTTCCGCAGTTTCTTGGAATGCGATTTGAATTTTTGAGCATCGTTAACCGAGTTATTTATCAAAATTAATTCTACCGCTTGATTAGAATACATGGGACTGAGACAGAATTTTAGGAGAAGGGCCACACGGAAAAATATATAGACGACTTTATAGAGTAATAGGCATTAATGGAGACATTACTGCATAGATCACTACAACATAGGATACGGGCAAGAAGGGATTAGAGAAAGGAAACTGGTTAATCAGTCGACGGATTGCAAACGGAAGGTCTCGGAAAGAATACAAATTAAACTCAAGACCCGAGAGTCCATGCATAGGAAGTGTTATAACGAGATACTTAAAGGAGAAAACCAGGCAAACAAATTCGTGCCACCACCAGGATTCGATCTCGGCCCCTCGCCGTGCGCGGCAAGCGAATGAATCCAGGAGCCAGAAATTTTCAGATTTCCTCTATTCCAGGCATCACATTCCAAGTGTGCCTCAAATCAATGAAGGCATTTATCTCTCCCCTTCGATCTTCTCCTCGAACAGATGTAAAGATACCACTGGAACGAACTGAGATTTCCGCATGCGACTCCGAATACCCCACACATTATGGAAATAAGTAAACTGCGACGCCGTATTTCGAGAGCCAGACGAAATCATGTCGGGTCGATCGTCCGGGCCGGCGATTAACTACACGCACACCGCGGAAGCATAGGGCCAAACGGCGGGATGAGTCATGGGGCGGGGCACCATTGCGTCATGCAGCAATGGCAGCCTCACACGCCCGATATAATCGCCTCGAAAATGAACACTTCACACAGATATCGCCCCTCGTTCAAGACCCGAACGGCCCTCCCTCCCCCATCACCTTCGCTCTACCCTAGATTGACGCCCTCTCGGATTCCAATCGTGGCTATTTATGAAAGGGGCGTGATTGACTCCACCACTGCTAATTGACCGACCCACAGCTTCATCTCGGCGTACCTGCTTCCGTGGAATATCCACGGAAAACAGAAGTGGAAGCGGGGAAATGGAGAGTTGGGGATGAAACTGGATGATGATTGGAATTGCGCCATTCGACGGACTCCTCCACCCCACGAACTCTTCCCAATCCACGGATTGAGCAGCAATAATGCCCTGACGCTCTCTTTGCTTGAGATTGAATTCGTTAAGGAGTGAAAAAGAACCGAGGTCACTCGCTTCACGAACATGCAAGTGGGATGACTCAACAATGAAACCGAAGATATTGAGGGTTGAATGCCTGAATACGGGAATAAGTACGTGTGCCCCAATATTCTTTATCTCGGTGGTTTTTCTTGCCTTCAGTATTCTAGTACAGAGACATTTATTCCACGCACGTTCCCATATTCTTTCTTTGTTCATAGATATTATTCAGGTTTACTTTCTCTAGACTTTTTATGCCAACAACTTGCCCATTATGTGATAGAGAAATACGTTTCCTGCGTTGGCTTGCGGCGACGGTGGCTCCTGAAAGCACATGGGTTTCCTCTGGTTAACATGTATTTATTATTCATATGTTCATAGGCTGATACGTGAAATTTTTAAGATAAAATTAAAATAATTTCCGCTGCACACAATGCGTCAAATTTCTACCGAGGCCGACCGTTTTATGAGATCGATGCCGTGCCAATGAGCCTTCAAGGAACCACTAGTATTTGCAAGGAACCACTATCATAAATAATCTACAGCTGCCACCGCAGGAAACGTACGTTTTAAGGAAGTTTTTCAATCATTGGTATGACGTCCAGCACCCTTCATAATGACGAAGCATGGGAGCAATTACTTTTATCTTCCTGTCAATCATTTCCGGAGTACCAGCAGCGAAGTACCGAAAAAATGCTTGACAGCATTGATAAAACGAGGCGACGACAGAGAATAGCAAATGACAACCTCGACAGATCAGATATTTGGGATACGGTTTCTCTTCTATTTTTTGAGTTGCCAATAACTTCCGACTACTTGGAAGAAACACATCCATGGCGAAGGGAAGAAGTCCAAAGGCGACACGGATGACCAATCAGTTTCCAAAGATTTCTTGCTGAAATTAAACACGAGTGAGCCAAATGTTACGACGGTTAACTGGAAGGGTCCATTTTTCACATTACGGGATAAAGAGAAAAATTTACTCTCTGCAATCACTCGAATTTTGAATAACCCAAACTACTCACCCCCCACATACACTGACAGCTCGAAATGCATAACAAAGATGTTGATGTGAACTTTAAATTCCGTTACGTTTCATTTTCACACGAAAGCCATTGACCATCGATCGGATTCCCATGTATTCCAGGATTAAACAAGAGGGGGCAACAGGTTTTCGTGGCACCATGTCCCCTCACTGTTCCCGCGAAATAATAACCGGCGTCTCTATGAATATTTGAAGTAACTTTCGAACTACATTATTGGCTGATTCAAATTTTGACCCGCCAGAGCTCTCCAGGTGAAGAACAAGAATGGGAGCTCGGGGTGGAAGACCGTTTGGTTTTAACATCGTTACCAGGGAGTGACGGAAGACGTAAGAGCGATGTGCTGGTGCTGGGTTAACAGAAAAAGGAGGTTTTCTTTCCCGAATAGAGGACTACTTAGGTCCTTGGCGCGGGAGAGACTCCAGGAGAGATGAAAACTCCCTAGACGCTCATAGAATTTTCGCACGCCAGGAATATATTATGAAACACAAGTTTACAGAAAAACAACCCATTATGTGATTTAACCAAAACTAATTCTCCAGCAATGATCCAAAACGCATACTGCTTCCATTTTATGAGGAACCATAAGAGCTACTTTATTCTTCAGAAGAAATAAGGATTTTTGAAAAGCAGTCATCGTATAATTATTATTAGGTAATCTACCGTTTAAGGTAGGTTTTTGGATGGACACAACTATCAAATACGCATTTTGTGACTCCCCACCTAGCAAACTAATCTATATCAGGTCCCTCTTCATCTATGCGTACTTCCTTCCCCCCTTCATCCCGTCCAACATACCTATCCTGTTCCTGCCCTTACCTCGCTTGCCCAACATTCTCCCCTCTATTACCCTCTTCAACATTCCACTACCGCTCAATACGCCTTTCATCCATTTTTCCTGCCTCCATAGGATTTCTCCCAGCAAACCCCTCTCCTCACCCACCATCTCTAGTACTTCCTCATTTGCTTTCCTTTCGGACCATTTCACTTTCTCCATTCTTCTCCACACCCACATTTCAAAAGCCTCCAATCTACGTCTATCCTCCTGCTTCAGTGACCACGTTTCCGCGCCGTACATAGCTACGCTCCATATCAGAGTTTTTACGAGTCTTGTCTTAACATCCCTACTCAACCTCCCCGTCATCAACTCCCTCCTCCTTATGTGAAAGCCGCCATTCCCAGCGCAATTCTTCTCCTTAACGCCCCTACCACTTTGACCGTATTGGTCCAAAACACTTCCGAGATATGTAAACTGCTCTACCTGCTCTATTTTTTCCCCGCCTATTTTAATATTTAGCTTAACCTTTTTCTTTCTGGAAAATCGCATAACCTTTGTTTTATTAATATTGATTCTCATCCCATATTTAACGCACTGAACCACCAATTCACTCAGCAATGCTTGCAACCCCTTGGCCGACTGAGCCACTAATGCTTGGTCATCAGCAAACCTAACCAGTTTTACGAATTCCCCTCCGACTTTCATTCCTACCTCCTATTCTTCCCATTCCTCTTTAATCATTTCCTCCACACATACGTTGAACAGCACCGGTGACAATGGGCAACCCTGCATTACCCCTCTTCCTAACACCGCCCATCCGGACTCTCCGTTCCCTACTCGCACCTGAGCAGTCTGAGACATGTACAGGTTGCGGATCAGTCTCCTGTCCCTCCAATCCATTCCTATTTTCTGCAATATATGCATAAATTTTTCCCAATTCACTCTATCAAACGCTTTTTCGAAATCTACAAAACAGGCAAAAACGTCCTGATTCTATTCTATATTTCTCTCGATTAGTGATCTCATTACTGCAATGGCATCACGCGTACCTCTTCCCTTCCTAAACCCAAACTGATCATCCCCTAAGTAATCATTTGCCCTACTCTCTATCCTTTTGTTGATGATCCTGAGAATAACTTTAGCTGCGTGGGATATCAAACTTATTATTCTGTAATCCTCACATGATATAGCCTTTGCCTTTTTTGGAATAGGAACTAGCACCGATCTCACAAAATCTTCCGGCCAGTGGAGTTTTTTCCCCCCTTATTATTATTTAACCTAGAGGCCGTAGAGCTCTTGAATTCTTGCTAGTTCTACTGGTATGTTGTCCACCCCCACGGCCTTATTTGCTTTTATCTCCTTTAATGCCCTTTCTATTTCATCGTCGAGTATGCCTGGACCTAAGCTATCTTCTTCTACGTCATGTTCCTTTTCTATGTCTAACCTTGTTGGCCTAAGTTCTTTGCCATACAGTGTTTCTATATACTACCTTTATCAAAAAGTTCCTGGAATTTATTCAGAAAATTAAAAATACAAGTTTATTCATCTAAATCTATATTGTCCCGTTCAAAGTAATCCCCATCGACTGCAACACACTTACGCCAGCGCTTGATCCAATCCTCGAAACATTTTTTATATTCGGTTTTCGGTATGTCCATCAGTGCTTCCTGCGATTTTTCCATTACTTCCTCTCGGCTGCTAAAACGCGTTCCCCGTAATGGTTTTTTAACTCGATTGAACAGAAAGAAGTCACAGGGAGCCAAATCAGGTGAATTCGGTGGCTGTTGGATGGTATTTGTTGCATTTTTCGTCAAAAAATTACCAATAATGATAGCACTGTGCGACGGTCTCGACGCACTGTGCGACGATTTCTGGTCTCTTTCGGCGAATTGCTTCACGCAAACGTCTCATAACGCCCAAATAATACTCTTTGTTTACTGTCTGGCCTTCTGGCAAAAATTCGTGATGCACTACACCGTTGTAATCCATGAAAACCGTCAGCATTGCTTTCTTTTTTGACTGAAAACGACGTGGTTTTTTTGGTCTCGGCTCATTTGGTGAACGCCATTCACTTGCCTGATGTCTGGATTGCGTGTCGTACTCATAAACCCACGTCTCGTCTCCAGTAATGATCCTTTTGATGAATGTGGGATCGGATTCAGCCTCGCAACTCATGTCTTTTGCGACGTCAACACGGTCTCTTTTTTGCATGAAATTGAGGTCTTTTGGCACCAACTTTGCTGCTACACGACGGAAACCCAAATCATTAACCACAATGTCTTGGGCGGATCCATAGGCAATGTTCAAGTCCTCCGCTATTTCTCTGATGGTTAATTTGCGGTTATTGACCAACATTTCTTTTACTTTATCAATTTTTTCACCGACTTTCGATGTCGATGGTCTGCCACTGCGTTCATCATCTTCGATTGACTCACGACCACTTCTGAACCGCTCGTGCCACTGGTAAACGACCGTTTTCTTTAGAGAATCGTTGCCGAAACACTTTTCCAACATTTCCAACGTCCGTGCGCCACTAAATCCGTTTTTTACGCAAAATTTAATACAAGTTCGTTGTTGCAAATTTAAATCCATTTCTGCAATTGTAAAAAATCGCCAACACACACAGAGATAGATGTACTCTTGGCTACGTAACTTTTGCAAATGTCAAGTTATGACACTAAGATTTAAAGGGAATATCAACAACAGATGTACCAATTTAACAAAAAAACAGAACTCAAATCGGAACGATGGGAGCGCCACACGGTGGTTATTCCGGGAACGTTTTGATCAAGGTAGTATTCCTTCCATCTCTCTTGGATTTTTCCTGGTTCAACTATTATCTTACCCCACTTATCTTTAACTGTTAGCACAGATCTTGAATTACAATGTATGAAATATAAAATGTACTCTCTGTAAAAAATGACATTTATAAAAGGGAGATTATTTTATCCGTGGTATACGCACACACAAACGAAAAGAATACGTATATGTGGAGGAAATGACTAAAGAGGCATGGGAAGAACAGGAGGTAGGAATGAAAGTCGGAGGGGAATTCGTAAAATCGGTTAGGTTTGCTGATGACCAAGCACTAGTTGCTCAGTCAGCCAAGGGGTTGCAAGCATTGCTGACTGAATTGGAGGTTCAGTGCGATAAATATGGGATGAGAATCAATATTAATAAAACAAAAGTTATGCGATTTTCCAGAAAGAAAAAGGCTAAGCTAAATATTAAAATAGGCGGGAAAAAAATAGAGCAGGTAGAACAGTTTACATATCTCGGAAGTGTTTTGGACCAACACGGTCAAAGTGGTAGGGACGTAAGGAGAAGAATTGCGCTAGGCAAGGAGGCTTTCTCAAGGAGGAGGGAGTTGATGACGGGGACGTTGAGTAGGGATGTTAAGACAAGACTCGTAAAAACTCTGATATGGAGCGTAGCTATGTACGGCGCGGAAACGTGGTCGCTGAAGCAGGAGGATAGACGTAGATTGGAGGCTTTTGAAATGTGGGTGTGGAGAAGAATGGAGAAGGTGAAATGGACCGAAAGGAAAACAAATGAGGAAGTACTAGAAATGGTGGGGGAGGAGAGGGGTTTGTTGAGAGAAATCCTATGGAGGCAGGAAAAATGGATGAAAGGCGTATTGAGCGGTAGTGGAATGTTTAAGAGGGTAATAGAGGGGAGAATGTTGGGCAAGCGAGGTAAGGGTAGGAACAGGATAGGGATGTTGGACGGGATGAAGGGAGGAAAGAAGTACACCGAGATGAAGAGGGACCTGATATAGATTAGTTTGCTAGGTGGGGAGTCACAAAATGCTTATTTGATAGTTGTGTCCATCCAAAAACCTACCTTAAACGGTAGATTACCTAATAATAATGCATTGTAATTAATGTTTTAAAGACCAGAGGTCTTCCGATAGTAAAGAATGTATAATTACCATTAATATTAATACGCATCTTAGTTCTGAAGCACGGCTAATTTACTTTAAACTGCCATTCGTACGCTAACAGTAGAATTCCGTTGGGAGTCCCCTTCATTTTCAACTCGGCCTATTTCACGGTGGATTAGTCATTTTCACGACGTCACCTCGTGAAAACCTCAAAGTTATAAGACTATGACAGAATGAATCATCGATCGGAGGTATCATCGCCTTCGAGGTACACAACGGCGCATAGGAAACCAAACGGCAGGAACGACGGCACACACCGTCGGAGAAGAATGGCCCCGTCCGCGGAGACACACACACACAGGAGCGCGTTTCGAACGAAGCGGCTGGACGTCCCCCGACTTATCACAAAACCGCACGAAGCCTTCAAATAAAGGAGTGCTGCAGGAGAAAACCTTCCGTTCAACACTCCACGGGGACAAACGAGTGAGGGAGGGAGGGAGGAGGACTTTCTTGGTCGCATTCGCATTGATAGACGCCTCCAACGCCGAAGGCTAAGAATCGGCGGTTCGCCATGAAGGCCCGTTGTGCAGCATTCGAATGCGACCGAAATGTCTGGCTGCACTGAAAACAGCCGACGGTAGTCTCTCGCGAGTGTCAACTGGTGTCAGGGCGATGCTCACCCGCGAGGGGAAAAAGCACGCGCTCTCTGAGCACGCACACCACTCACCGTTCGACAAATGCTTTCGGCGGCAAAAGGGGGGAAAAACGCACGCTTAGCGTTCAGCCGCTTTGTTGCAGCGTCGTCTTGACAGCGAGCCGATTTATTGTCCGATTCACCTCGACGCGACGGGCTCTTAAAAACGCATTGAAATGGCCATTCCGGCCCCGCGACGTGGAGTACCCAAACGAGGTGTATTCCCAAGGGGTTCGCGGCTGGCTACCTGAGCGACGGGCATGAAGCTCACGAAAATCGGCCTTCTAAAAGCCCAAACAGGAATTGGGAAGAAGTAAAGGTGGCCTCAAGATTTTCGTTGGACCTCTAAAACAACTTTACAATTAAGTATTTCCTAAACAACCCTTTTCTTTCGCTGGGCTGAAGTAGGTTAAGGAAACGATTTGCCAACACGGAATATTTGCCACTAATTTAAATCTGAAACGTGTTTTCTCTTTGATATATTATTTAAAACGGGCGATACGGAAATTAAACACGGGAACCAAATAATTTTCGTTCGAGCAGTTTATACTATAATTCCAATTTTAGAGGCATTCCTCATCATCAGGAGTGAAGGTATTTGAACGTAAAGCGTCGTATTAGACGTGTATCTGAAGTATATTTGGCAGATAAGCCCAAGGCACTTCGGCCTCGTTGGAACAAGGGCGAAACTGTTGTCCACCAAACAACCTGCATCCCGAGAATGGAGTCATTCATCTGAACGCCGCGAAAATCTACGATCTAAAATAGCCTAACACGAGCTTAATATAGAAAAAAAGGTGGAAATGGAAAAGTTAGGGCAGAACCACTCTAAAATTATATGGGAACAGAAAGAGTGCAAGACTAGTCAATCCACCAGTACGATGTATGCGTGTACTGCCCTAAGAAAGACACCGCCCTCAACGTTTTTCTAGCTTTTTATCTCGAATTGAAAAATGAAGAAATCTAAACCAAGAAATATCAAGACAAAAAATATAGTGAAAAAATTGAAAAGCATTACCAAGTACACATGATGGCGGACGCAAAATTCAAAAGGTTCTGTGATAAATTTCTGCTTTTTTTCTACTTTCCGAAATCCCAAAACGTTCTTTCAATTATTACATATTCCTGCGTGGCGTTCTTGAATTACCACAAACAAAAACGAACTCTCTCTCGCAAACACACACACATTCCGGTTTCAACAGAATTCGACTTCCAATGAGGACGTACGTTGATTGGGAAAAGAAAACCAGGGAGTGGGAAATCCTGGCAAATCAGTCATTTAAAAAACCATTTCGCCGCCAATCCCGACTACGGAGGAGTCTGGGGAGCTGAACGAACGCCCTGAAGAGGAAAAAAAAGGGTGGAGGGTCGATTGCGAGCGCAAGGGACGACGAGAGGGAGCGACAACTAAAGGGGGCGAAGTAGTGATGAGGGAGATGGTCGGGAGGGCGAATGGAAGGGCCCGTATGCCCTTTGCAGCTTCCAAAGCAGTCGCGCGCACACACACACGGACGCACACATGTGCTCGGTCGAGCAGCTCTCCAACGTAACGGTAAATAGGCACGCGGTCAAAAGAGCGAGAGGAGGGCAGGAGTGGGGAGCGAAGGAGGGCTGAGCGGGGAAGGGATCGGGGGAAGTCGCTGGGAGGGAGCGAAGGCTGAGGAGTACTCGAGTCGACTGGGAGGCCGAACGGGACGCCGAAGGGGGATGAGATCGAACGAGAGGGAAAGTGCACAGAGATGGCCAATGGAAATGAAAGTCAATAAACGAAGATCGATATGCGGAGTGACAATGCCGCCAGCCCACACATGGTCGGCCTCTCTATGCCAAAGTGGAACGGAATGTCGGTGGTGTACGTAAACGGCAGTGCTAATAGGCCTTTCATATTTCTACGTACCATCAAAGAACACGAAACCACGTGCGATGGCATGGCAAATTTTAACGAATTTGCTGCAAAACAACATCAGAGATGGGAGCAACAGAATATCACGAACATTTTTCCAAATTTAAGGGACGTTTCAATTTTACGATGGGCAAAATTTTAATAAATGCATATGCTAACGTACCGTAAAGAGGCGAGGCGTTGCTTGGGAATGAATGATCCAGCTTCCACAGGGCCCATCGTTGTCAATGTTCTTTATCCACTCAAAATCTGTAAATTTAGCATAGCCAGTGATTACAGCCATACCTCATGATTCCCTACTCAATGGTTTCACACTGACCAGACGGGCCGAGACCTGCGCCATCAGACAGATCCAAACAACATTCTTAACATTGTTTATTTTCATTCTTAGTCCTGTCAACGAAGACCTCTGAGTGCAATCTTGTTTCGCAAGGTTTTTTTTAGCACTGACATGTCTCCGATATGAATGTAAACTACATAAAGACTAAAACCAATGCTTCGCTAATTTCACTTAACATTACTCAATTACCCGCAAACGCCCGCAAGGGCGGGTGGTGGGATACATATGGTTGGGTGCCAGCCACGAGTGAAACAATATTAGCTCAAATATCGTAATATTTTGATTTTTGGCCAAATTTCCAACGTAATGGTTGTCCCAATCAATTCAATTATCTACAGATTTAAGGCGCCAGCGACTCCAAACACATTGTTGCTAAGCAAAATGTGATTAGTGTGGGTATTTGGCGAGCAAGCGAGTTTGAGATACAAGTCACATTATGCTGGAGTCGGGGAGTAAAAATGAACATATTGTTACACTTCTGCGATTATAATCCTTCAAGTGAAACCAAACAAAAATACCAGAGATTTCATCGTGATCTTTTTATGCTTCGTAATTTTAATACGACAATATTAATCCTCTAACCAATGCCTCCATGTTTGTAGTTGGTGGGAGATGAAATGCTGGTAGTACGTAAGGCTGTCGTCATAACCTACTTTTCGTACCATTCCTTAACAACTACCTAGCCCAGAGAAAGAACCACATGGTTTGTCCAAAAATAATGTAGAATAATTTATCCGACTTTTGGACGGCTGGAGTATAAAGGGCCTTCTTCCACCATTTTCCTAAACATTTCAACAATTCTACAGGAATGTTGTCCACCCCCACGGCATTATTTGCTTTCATCTCCTTTAATGCCCTTTCCATTTCATCGTCGAGTATGCCTGGACCTAAGCTATCTTCTTCTACGTCATGTTCCTTTTCTATGTCTAACCTTGTGGGCCTAAGTTCTTTACCATACAGTGTTTCTATATGTTCCTTCCATCTCTCTTGGATTTTTCCTGGTTCAACTATTATCTTACCCCATTTATCTTTAACTGTTAGCACAGATCTTGCCTTCTTACTTCCCGATAATAACTTAACTTTGCTGAATAGCGCACAATTTCACCCTTCCTCTGTAAACTTTCCATATCCTCACATTGCATTTTCCACCATTCTTCTTTTGCTTTATTTGCGGCCCTTTTCAATTTATTGTTTAACTCTTTGTACTTCATTTTGCCTTACTCTTTCCATCTGCTTCTCTCATCCATCTTTGCAATCATCTCATCCGTTTCCATGGTTTCCTTAATCTTTTCCCGTTAACGGCTCCTATAGTGTTTTTTGCGGCTACCGATATCTCTTGCTTGATACGTTCCCATTTTTCTTCGATAGTACTCAGCTCTTTACAGTCATCCATCATTTTCTCTACAGCCTGCTGATACTCCCTCCTCGTTAATCCATTTAATGCTTCTACGTTCTGTTCCCTAACCCGCCGCCGTTGCCTTATCTTCTTGAAACGGACGTTACATTTCATAACAACTAAATTGTGGTCAGAGTCCGCATCCGCTCCTGGGAAACTGTGCGAATTTATCAACTGTTTCTAAACCTGTGCCTAACCATAATATAATCTAACTGATACCTTTCTCAGTCACCTGGCATTTACCATGTATACCTACGCCTTTTGTGGTGTCTAAACCACGTGTTGGTGATGACTAACCCCCGTCTCCTGCAGAATTCAATTGCTTTCTCCCCGCGTTCATTCCTCGTGCCTAACCTATAGTCCCCCACCTCACCACCCTCTCTTCCTGCGCCTACCGGCGCATTCCAATCCCCCATTTCTCTAGAATATTTCCCTGCAGGAATACACGCGATTATATCCTCTAACTCATCGTACATCCTATCGACTTCTTCCTCCTTGTGGTTGCTCAGTGGCATGTATACCTGAACAATGACCAAGTTCGTCGGCTCTGCTTTAATCTCTACGAGTAAAATTCTATCAATTTCTTGCTCTATGTTGACTACGCATCTTCCTACCCTTTTATTTAATATTACGGCAACCCCTCGTTGGCTCTGGTCCCCGCCGCTGTATATTATTCTATAATTATCTCTCTAGTAATCCCCGCTATCCTTCCATCTCACCACGCAGACCCCTAAAACATCTATATTACCTCTTTCCATCTCTCGCTTAATATTTTCTAATTTGTCTGTCCTCAACATTGTCCTCACGCTCCATGTTCTTATTCTAACTACTTTCGTCTTCTTCTGCGTCTTCTGTCCTGCTGCTGTTATTTCTCCCCTGCAAGGGTTTCGTGGGATGACGACTGCGGAAGCCTTGCCTCCCCCGCTGCCGGGCAGGACTCACGGTCACTTGGGCCGAGTCCCGTAGTTGTCAGGACTCATATGCTCTATAGTGCCCATCATTGCATTCTTGGGAATGATAACTGAGGTGGTTTCCCGTTGCCTTCCTCAATAGTGTTTTTAACGTGGCACCATCACTTAATGGCCGCCCCACTGGGGTCAGACGCCTTTGCAGCCGCCTCACTGAGGAACAGACGCTGCGTCAACTACCTTTCGTCTGGCTCCTAGCCTTCGACCTATCTGGCATGGGTGACCCTACCAGGAGCAATTATTTTTACTCCCGCCAGCACAGCTCTAGGGGTCATCGGAACACAGTAGCCCTTCCACCACGACAAGGTTGTAGTCCATGGGAGGGGATATATGTATATATTACATGTATATATGTAAGTATCTGTATGTATGTTGTTTATATCTTTATCTATGTATGGGTCGCGGTAGCCCAGGGGGGTAAAGCGTTGGACCACTGACCGGAGGGCCCAGGTTCCCGGGAAAGCCTCTCTGGGCTCCTGCAGCTCCACCCAAGTTTTGTGATTTTTCGGGTACCAGATCTTCCTGGGAAACCATAACCGGCACAGGGAAAGGCACTGGCCCCCCTACCCTGATATGTGAATTTCACACGCCGTATAGGGCTTAGTACATGGGTGAACTCTACCATCACCTACCCCAACCGACCTTCGGGTTGATTACCTGTGTTTATGTTTATGCAAGTGTTTTAAAAGAACACGCACGTATCTTTCCCATAATGCACGCATATGTCATTTTCCACGAAAAATAAAGTGAGAACATTTAAGACAGTCATTTCGCATGGGATGCATTTAAAATTATTAATTACGAGATTAATTAAGAGATGACGGTGCGGGGTGAGCATATAGTAAGTCGAGATGAGGAGGGAATGGGCACCCAAATCTCGTCTCGCGACGCGTTTCGAGAAGAGGATGCCGCGAATAGAGTCGTCTGGGCGTACACTCCACCCTCTTCACCCCTCTCTCCCCCCCTCGTAATCCTCCCACACGCCCCTCCGACGGCAGTTAGCCCGAGGTCCCCGACGGCGACACGGAATGCGATTAGACGGGCGGACAGATTAATACACCAGGACAATTGGAGAGAGTAAAGCTACGGCTGTCAATGCCGAGAGGACCAACTCTCTTAGACCGGAGGACTGTCGTTGACCTATCCTCAGGAGCCCTGAGATCTTCACCACAAACCCATTTTGACATTGAGTGGACGGGGAGAGGAATATTTCTGCTTAGATACAAATTGATACGCGAAAAATTGAAGCGGCAAAAGGGAGATAATAAGGGTTTTTCTAAAAATTATGACGAACGAGATCAAGAGGTAACAAAAACGTGAACTGGAAAAAAGATGTCGTCGTGTCATGAAGGGGAAGGAAGGAACACAGAATTGGCCGATTAGTAATTTATTGGGTGTATGCACTTACTCTGCCGACGGAGATCGGTACGGGAAGGGAAGGGAAGCCCAGAGCCAGGAGTAGGAGATCGTGGTGTCGCGATTCGCGACACAGGCCGTAGATCCGCGTCCGCAGTCTCCTCTCAGCCAGCCAACCTCGTCTGCTGCCCCTGACCATCTGCCCAGGTCCGGGCGCTAGCCCCTTTTTTCCGGTTCCTCCCGACGTCACAAGGTTTCTCAGAACTGCCCGGGAGCTCTTGACGTCCTGGCCTTGGGCAGGAGGAGTACGATGACCTGCAGCCCTTCCCCACAGGTGCATTGTTTTGCGGGGGTGGGATCCTGGGAACTCCCCGGCGGCTCAAGGGACGCCCCTTTGGGTTCACCCAAAGGGATTCCCTGGCAATGGGGAAAACCCTGCCTGGTCAACGGTACGCCAGTGGCGCTTTGGCCGTCCGTGGGAGCGAATAGCCACCCACCCACAACATCACCCCGGCAGCAGTTAGGTATGGGGGGGGGGAGGGTAGGAGGGAGGATACCGACTCCGTACTGTCAAGCATACAATGTCAAGCATACAAAACAAGAGCATAAGTATATGTACTTTTAGAAAAAACAAAGATTAATACCCCACAGGACACAATATTTACATTTTGCATTACGGCCACCGAAGGTTGAAATTATTCGGTAATTTTCGAGAAACCCTCGAATGCATCTTTTGCCATTAAAAAGAGTAAAATGAAAAAAAAGGAATAGAAATGGTGAACACTTGTAAAATATAAAATAATGATTAAAAACATATTTTTCATATAGCTAAGCTATACTCTTTCATATTGTCTTGGTACAGTTTATCATTTTCTACCAATCTCCTTTCCGTAACATATTTCTACTTTCCCAATCTTCCACCACACTTTTCTCACGGCACAGGGGTTCCGTCGCTTTATTTAATTTGAAATTCTTTCCAAATGCAACACGCTGCACCACAATTCAACCACCAATCTTCATCCGAAGACATTGTTTTCCGAATGAGGCTGATTTCCTTTTCGTCCCGGAGCAGTCCCAGTCGTAACCGTTCCTTCCGGCACAAGTAGACCGATCCGCTCCCGCGATGACGTCCGCGTCCCCGGTAGGCGGCTCTCGGAGTGATGGGACCGGTCAATCTCGGTCCGTCAGCATCCTTGTTGTATCTTGTGTCGATCTGTGGTGTGATTGCAGTTCTTTTTGGCGCCGTCTTTATGGAAATGGGGGCCATTATTGCCGGCTAAAACGGCCGGGAAGGGGTCGCAGGTTGTACGGGTGGCTGGGAGAAGTTAATTGTTCTTCGGCGGGGGAAGGGCCCACTGATGATGAAGGTTCGTTGTGGCTCTGGGGGGTAGGACTGGGTGCAACAGGCTCCTCGAGAGGAGCGTCGGGGAGGAATGATTTGGACTGTTGCGGGTGAGGAGGGTCTCCCGAACAATCCTCTGTCAGAGCTTTAGGTGGAGGAATAGGTTCCGGATCAGGAGGTAAGGGAAGAAGGTTTCTCAAATGAGCAGTGGAAACACGACCAGTTCTTATGTTTTCTATGTCCATTGTTACTGCACTCCTAACTTTAATAATTTTGTACGGTCCAATCCATCGAGATGCGAGCTTTTTGGATTGACCTGCACTCGGAGCCATATTGCGCAGGAGAACCAACTGTCCCACTCCAATTGCCGGTAGTGTTCGATCTTTGTTGCATCGATTGCGTTCTCTCTCTGTTAATTCCCTATTCCACTCTTTCGCTTGCGCGTGGGCCATTTGTAAACGGTATTGAAGCTCCTCAGCGAAGTTAATTCCGGCTTCAGTTGGAGCCATGACGGGCGATAAATCATCTTCCCAAGGTAATGACAACTCTCGGCCGTGCATTAGATAAGCCGGGCTGAAACCTGTTATACGATGCCTCGTATTTCGGTAAACGAACAATGCGAAATGAAGTTGTTCGTCCCAGTCCTTGTGGTCTTGTGCTACGTAGTGAGAGATAACGTTCGCAAAGGACTGATGGGCCCGCTCCAGCTTTCCGTTTGCGGCTGGATTATATGGCGAGGTGAATATCGACTCGATTCTCAGTTTGCGGCACACTTCTTTCATCAAGTTAGAGGTGAAATTTGTCCCTCTATCTGTAAGGAGATATTTTGGGGCTCCATGTCGGCAAATTACGACCTCAACGAAAGCGCGTGCGACTGTATCAGCCCTCTGATCTGGGATTGCTACTGCCTCTGGGTATCGTGTGAAGTAATCCTGGCAAGTAAGGATATATCGGTTGCCCTTTCGTGATGGTGGGAGTGGACCCACTATGTCCAACGCTAATTTTTCTAAGGGGTATGTGGCTTCGGTGACTGGCTGTATTGGAATTGGTGGCGCCTGCCCTTTGCGTTTCTTACAGTCTAAACAATTTTGAATATAAGCACGTGTATCCGAATAGCAGTGATCCCAGTGGAAGTGCCTTTGCACCATTTCCAGCGTTTTATCAAATCCACAGTGACCAGCTAGGGGTGTGTCATGGCATCGCTTTACGATATAGTTTCTCATAGACTTAGGAGCACAGACTGCGAACTGGGGGCTAATCGATCTAAAATTAACTCGATAAAGGACATGATGGTCATCGTAAAAGAACTGCGGGTCGTTTTTTCTTGCGAGGTTGTGGAATTCTTTCAGCTCTGGGCATCGGGATTGCTCCTTTGCTATTCTTTCTTTTTCCCAGATAGGCTGCAAATCATCCGTAACAATGGAATGTATCGGAAGAGGTATTCTCGAGAGCGCATCACTGTGAGAGATGTCTTTTCCTGGTCGGTATTGGATGTCAAATGAATACTCGCTCAACTCCATAACCCATCGCGCTAGTCTTGGTTTCGGTTCTTTGAGTGTTAATAGCCATTTCAGAGGTTTGTGGTCCGTACAAAGAGTAAACCGTTGCCCTAGAAGGTACACTCGGAATTTCCTTATGCCTTCAACTACAGCGAGACACTCTAACTCTGTAGCCGAATAAGATGTCTCTGCTTTGCGCAATTGCCGACTGGCACACGCGACGGGGTGTTCGCCGTCCTCAAACTCTTGAGACAAGATGCTCCCGAGAGCGTAAATGGAAGCATCAGTAGTGAGGGTAAATGGCCTGGAAAAATCAGGGAACTTGAGGAGGGGTTGAGAGCTAATGCAACGTCTTAACTGTTCGAAAGCCTGCTGCTGTTCCTCTCCCCAAACGAACTGTGCATCTTTCCGGATTAACTTGGTTAGAGGTTTGGACATCTTAGCAAAATTTGGGATAAATTTTCGGTAGTAACCCACAAGACCGAGGAAAGACTGAATGGTTTGAACATTAACTGGCTTTGGGAATTTTTGAAGGACCTCGATTTTCTCCTCGTCAGGTTGAAATCCATTGCATGAAAGAACATGTCCTAAAAATTTAACACTTTTCTGAAAAAAGGAGCATTTCCTAGGTTTGAGTTTTAGATTGGCTTTTCTAAGCCTAGAAAAAATTTCGCGTAACCCCGTGATGTGCTCTTCCCAAGTGCGATCATATTTGAGAATGTCGTCTAGGTAGCAGACACATCCGTGATTTATAAGTCCATCTAACACTTTAGTCATGAGGCGCATGAAGGTGGAGGGTGCATTGGCTAATCCAAAGCTCATTCTATTGCACTCAAAATGGCCGTGTGGAGTGCTGAAGGCGGTATATTTCTTGCTATCTTCATCCATCTCCACCTGCCAGTAGCCACTGCACAAATCCATTAAAGAGTAATAACACGAGCCTCCCAGCTGATCGAATGTCTCATCTATATTAGGCAATGGGAATACCTCCTTTTTAGTCACACTATTCAATGCACGGAAATCAATGCATGGGCGGTATTGGACGGGTTCCCCGGCAGGTATCTTTTTTTTAACTAATATGATGGGAGCGGACCAAGGGCTAGTGGAATGTGATATAATGTCTTGCTCAAGCATTTCCCGGATGGAGTTGTCTAAGGCAGTCCGCTGGGAGTGTGGAACGCGATATGGCGGTTTTTTGATCGGTCTGACGTCATCTACCTCAATGGAATGTTTAACAATGTTCGTGCAGCCCAGGGAGTTTTTACCATACATAAATATGTCCGAAAATTCTGAAATGAGCAACTTCATTTCGTCTAAAGCTTCCGTGGGGACATTTCCAAAATCAAAAAGGGAGAGAAGAGTTTCTTCCGGCGGTTTTTCGGGCCATAGTTCTACGTCGTCCGAAGTAATTTCGTTAACATACGGTATGCCTTTTTCTTCAAATTTCGTCTCGGCTTCTATTTCCAATCCCTTTTTTACCTTCGCCTCATTGCGATTGAAATTGCAAAACAAGATTGGGGCCGATCCATCCTCGTCTACCCTTACTACCGTTGGAAGGATCGTGATGTTTCGACTTTCACCCCCGAGTGCGACCTCTTTCCCCGCTAATTGTTTATTAATAGCTCGACACATTATAATCGAGAATGGAGGAACCCTCAACGTTTCTTCTGCACACAGCACATCTTTTATTTTACAGCCACTTTCCACTTCGGGAAACACTATCGAGGGAGAGACTACGGTCCGCCGCATAACATCAGGAGCAATCGCACACAGAAACTCAATTGACCCAAGGGCCCCTGATTCACCGGCCTTATCATCGCCTGTCTCTTCCTTACTTTTCCCATTATCCTTTACAGTCGTGGCATCCTCGCAAAATTTGTCCTCCGTTGTCGTTTGAATCTCGGATTCTGAGTTATCCTTACAATTAACGTTCTCTCTTTCTTCGCACGAAATTGTGACTCGTGCAGGCTCACGCCAAACATCGAGCACGAGTTGGGTAGGTGAAGGCTCTTCAAAGGAAATTAAATCTGCCGTGAAGACGTCTGCATTTCCACCTTTGTTTCTCCCATCGTCCTGTGGTGCTGGGTTCTCAAGGGAAATGAAATCAATCTCTACATTTTGGGGAACGTTCCGCTCTAGTGGAATCTCGTGGCAGCCGTTAATCAACATTTTCGATTGCTGAAGATCTAAAGTGCAGCCGTGCTTTTTCATGAAGTCGAGACCAATGATTCCGTCGTAATTAGTATTACCGAGATCCACTATTAGCATATCCTGGGGATATAACTCACCGGATATAGTCAATGGGACTAGACATTGGCCGTGAACAGAAAGAATGTGGCCTGAAGCGCTTTTGATAGGAGTATCGTATGGATGAGTAATCAGATTATTCCAAGGAAATTTCTTTTTATTCACAATAGTGACGGCCGCACCTGTATCCACTAGGAACTTGTAATTCCTCCCCTGTATCGTCCCTTGGACTACGACACCGTTTTCTGGGGTTACTGTCAAAATTAAATCCTCCCCGACTCCGCAGTCGGGGTCGTGAAGTTTCCCGGATTTGAAGCGTTGAATTTTAAAGGGCACTGAATTGGGCGGTGACCTGACTCCTTACAGTACCCACAAATGAGTAGGGGACAATCTTTCGATTGGTGGCTCGCATCTCCACATTGAAAGCAAGAACGCGACGATCGACAGAATCGAGCAATGTGTCCTGGCCGTCCACAGTGGTAACATTTGCGAGTGCCGGCATTTCTTGATTCCGTTTGTGAAAAGTTCGTAGTTCGCGGGGCATGTGAAATTCGGTTCCTTTCCACGGGTGATCTTTCTGTGAAAGTATGCATTTGGGTAGAAATGTGCTGCGTAGGAGGTGGTGGGTGGATCGAATTCAATTGAGGGGGATGCTGTGAGTACAAAGAATGAAATGCATTTATCTCCAAGAATTTGTTGGCATAGGCTCTCACGTTTGCTTCTTCGGTTAGTGCAAATTCTTCCGCCTCGAGAATACTTTTCGGGCAACGCACTTGGACAAAACGACCTATTTCCTCTCGTAAGCCTAACAAAAATTGTGAAAGGAGCCTGTGCTCGACAATTGTTTTTGCGGCTTCGGGGTCAGGGAACGTTGCTCTAAGTTGGCGAGCGATTTTACGAAGGCGTGTCGCAAACTCATGAACTGACTCGAGGGGTTGTTGTACACAGGTTGAAAACATTCGCTCGAGAGCAAGCGGAGAAGTTCTAACCGAAAACCTGCGTTTAAGATTCGTAGAGAAACTATCATAGCTGTCCAAAACATGTGGATTTATGGCCACATAGTCCGCGGCGGAGGCACTTAGTCGTAATCGCGCGATGCACAGTGTTTGACTTTCGGTCCAAGCATTCAGATGGCTCACCATCTTCAACGATTCAAGGAAATTGTCAACGGTCGGCTCGTCCTCTCCACTGAAAGTCGGTATTAAGTACGCTTGGCTCGCTATCGGGGAGGGCGTATGCGACTGCGGTGGTACACTCGTGTGATTTGAAATAGAATGAGTATCTCCGTTCACCTCGGACAAGGTGTTGACACACGGAGTAAACTCCATAAGCCGTGAGGATATGTTGGGCTGCGCCATGTACGACGGGAAGAGGGGAGACGCGGAAGAGTGGAATGCGGAATGAGAGTGAAAAGCCATGATGAACAATAATTAGCTAAATAAATAACGTTTCCAAAACAAACGAGCGAGCGCTGAAATATTTCACTAAGTGTTATATAAATAAACAAATAAGGAAAAACAGTACAGTCCTCCCGGCAAATATATTACGAGTGCAAATGGAGGGAGTAACACTTAATTAAGCCGCATGAGCTGTAGCAATTCAACAAGGTTTTGGATATTAGCGCGATAATCAGCGATGCGATACCCTCGTCGTATCGTATCCTCGGGATCGTTCCTCGCAAGCACCTGACACCAAATGTCGTCGTGTCATGAAGGGGAAGGAAGGAACACAGAATTGGCCGATTAGTAATTTATTGGGTGTATGCACTTACTCTGCCGACGGAGATCGGTACGGGAAGGGAAGGGAAGCCCAGAGCCAGGAGTAGGAGATCGTGGTGTCGCGATTCGCGACACAGGCCGTAGATCCGCGTCCGCAGTCTCCTCTCAGCCAGCCAACCTCGTCTGCTGCCCCTGACCATCTGCCCAGGTCCGGGCGCTAGCCCCTTTTTTCCGGTTCCTCCCGACGTCACAAGGTTTCTCAGAACTGCCCGGGAGCTCTTGACGTCCTGGCCTTGGGCAGGAGGAGTACGATGACCTGCAGCCCTTCCCCACAGGTGCATTGTTTTGCGGGGGTGGGATCCTGGGAACTCCCCGGCGGCTCAAGGGACGCCCCTTTGGGTTCACCCAAAGGGATTCCCTGGCAATGGGGAAAACCCTGCCTGGTCAACGGTACGCCAGTGGCGCTTTGGCCGTCCGTGGGAGCGAATAGCCACCCACCCACAACAAAGACAACGAAGTTGGAAAACATTGCACGCCTGGAGAGATTGTATACTCGAGGAGGGAATTAAACTCGCATAGAGTTCATGTTTATGATGCCATGGTAGATAGGAGGCCATAGTAATACACTGGAATAAATGTTGTGAGCTTTCATTACACAAACAATTATTACAAAACATATCAATTTCTCTCAACAAAAGGTACATTTGTAATTTTCAACTAATTATTTATGTTTTGGTTTTAATAGATATTTCAAGAGTAAATCTTTTCAAGCCGGTAATATCGTAACGTAATTGTATGAAGTGAAATGTCTATTTTTAGAAGTTAAGCTGCTAAAAATGGTATTTTTTATGATGATGACGACTACTAAACCATCATTTAATGGATTACATTCTTCGCTGTTCTTTTTTTTCCACGGATGGGACTTCACACTATATCTGAAATCTTTTTAAGTTATACCACATCTGCTGTCCCTACCTCTCTACTCAGCCACTGTTTCTCTCGGCCACACTCAACACTCCAATTAATCCAAATACATCAGGGAATGGGGATGTAAAACAAAGATCAATGATTTTCTTATCGTGGTGAACACGAATTACCTCCGGGTCACGAGCCCTTGTTAATATACGAGGTCTGTTCAAAAAGTATCGCAAATTATAAAATTTCCGCGAGTGACGTATATTTGATTTTCCATTTTTGTGGCGTTATGTTGGTACTTATGTCTCTCACTTATGCCGAAAAGATCGACCATTTTGAATGTTCAGTTAATTTTTGACAGCTGTTTTGCTTGGACGTGTTTTGGCTTGTCTTCGATTTTTGCCTGTTCCAAAAAATGGATCAAAGAATCCGTATCAAATTGTCTGTGAAAAACGAAATTAAGTGAGCGGACGCATTCCGAATATTGACTGTGGCATGTGGAGAAGCTACCTTGGACCGAAGCAACGTTTTTCAATGGTAAAAAATGTTCTCAGAGGGCCGAGAAGATGTGAACGACGAAGAGCGTCGCTGCGAAATTCGTACCAAAATTGCTCAATTTCGCATTTACATTACTAATGAGGTGTTGGACTCTGTCCGCGACGACGCAAATTTGCTCCAGAGGGTCAAAACTGGTGACGAGTCATGGGTTGATGGTTATGAGGTGGAAACTAAAGCTCAATCATCCCAATGGAAGCTGAAGCACGAGCCAAGACCGAAAAAAGCGCGCAAGTTCGGTCGAACGTGAACGTTTTGCATACAGTTTTCTTCAATTACAGGGGCGTGGTGCATCATGAATTCTGGCCACGGGGTAGAACGGTAAATAAAGAATATTACCTGCAAGTTGTGCTCAATTTTCGCAAAGCAATCCGCCACAAACGCCCGGATTTGTGGAAGAAGAAAAATTGGCTTTTGCACCATGAAAACGTCCCTACTCACACATCGTTACTTGTGGACGAATTTTTGGCCAAAAACAACACACTAATGATGCCGCAGCCACCGTATTCCCCAGATCTGCCCCCCAGTGACTTTCTTTTGTTCCCTAAAGTGAAGAGGCCCGTGAAATACAGATTCTTTGATCCATTTTTTAGTACAGGCAAAAATCGAAGACAAGCCAAAACACATCCAAGCAAAACAGCTGTCAACAATTAATCGAACCTTCAAAATGGCCGAACTTTTCGGCATAAGTGAGAGACATAAGTACCAACATAGCGCCACAAAAAATGGAAAATCAATTAAACGTAACCCGCGGAAATTTTATAATTTGCGATAGTTTTTGAACAGACCTCGTATACCTGCACGGTAGTCGTTGTTCGGATCTGCAAGTGAAACGACCGTAAAATCCTAAGTTCTCTGAGAGATCGCACTAAGAACTTCTCACTCCATAATTTTATCATAGCAGTGTATAGGTACAACTGTTGACTGTTTAACAAAAGGCACAAAATAATTCTACGCGAAGGCTTTCATGCTAACGTCGGAATATTTCACCTAACAATAATAATAATCTTTATTGTTCTGTAGGTCATAGATGCGACATAGAACATTGTCAGGCAAGACATCAAAGCATACATGTTGTCATAACTTATCATACAGAAATTCATGTACATTGTAATAACCCTTCGCCTGTAGCAGTTTCCTTAATTCTATCTTAAAAACATTAATATATGAAATAAGTTTTATATTCAAAGGCAATTTGTTAAAAATAAGCGAGGCTGAGTGATGGGGACCTCTTCTGGCACATAATTGTTGTAAAATATGTATATTTTCACTTCCACGGGTCAAATAAGCATGAACCGAGGAGTTTGGTTGAAATAAAGTAGGGTTCTTTTTTACAAATAATGCACAGTAAAAAATGTACATACTTGGTAGTGTCATTATATTAAATTTTAGAAATAATGGCTTTCCTGGAAACCTGATGGACACATTTGCCATAACTTTCAAAGCTCTTTTTTGCATAGAGAATGCCCTAGCCGCAACACTTGTGTTTCCCCATAAAACAACACAGTAAGCCAAGTGAGAATGGATTTTGGCATAGTATATCAATTTCAGTATTTCTAATGAAGTAGTTGGAGCCAGTTTACGAATCATATATATTCCCGTTGCCATTTTGCTAACTAAATCCTCAATATGATATTGCCAATCAAGGTTTTCATTTAATTTTAACCCTAAGAATTTTGTAGAGCTAGACTGCTGAATAGATGTGGATGCATCAATCCTAAGTAGAGGACTTGTTACTGGAGGATTAATCTTATGATGGAAATTTAAAAAACATGTTTTGTTTCCGTTCAGTTTTAAGTTATTTATTTTACACCAGCCACTCATATCTGCTACTGTTGAACGTGCCAAATCATTTACCTCCCGTGTCTTATTACCAAAACTAAGGGTAGTAGTATCGTCAGCATATAAGATCACTTTGCTCTGATGCAGTTGAGATGCTAGGTCATTAATAAAAATAGTAAATAATAGTGGCCCTAGAATTGATCCTTGGGGCACTCCACAATTTGAAGTAAGAACATCAGAGTAATGCTGAGTGGCACCACCCTTACAATTAGCATTTAATTGCACAACCTGCTTACGATTTTTTAAATAGGATTGTATCCAAGCTAAAGCATTGCCATTGATTCCAATTTGGCAAAGTTTACTGTACAATATACAATGGTTTACAGTATCAAATGCCTTAGTTAAGTCATAGAAAATCCCAATAATTTGTTTCTGGTTGGCAAGACCAAAGATGATGTCATTAACAAGCTGAAAAACAGCAGACATGGTTGACTTACCCTTAATAAAGCCATGTTGGGAAGGATTCAATAAATTAAATTTACACAGATAATCAGTGATACGGTTATAAAAAAGTTTTTCTAAGATTTTAGAGAACACAGAAAGTAGTGCTATGGGTCTGTAATTATTTGGGTCACTCAAGGATGCCTTTTTATGAATCGGGCATATCACAGAAAATTTTAAATTTGTCGGAAAATGACCATTGCAGATTGATAGATTGAAAATATCCGATAGGGGGGTAGAAATAGTTTTAGCAGCTAGCTTAATAATGGGCATAGGTACCCCATCACTTCCAACAGACCATTTATTAGCGAGAGAATTTATAACATCTTCAACCTCGACAGGATCTGAGGGACAAAGAAATATTGAGGCAGTAGTGGTAGTAATATTGAATAGAAGTAGACACTTTGGTATCCGAATACATTCAACAGATTTAGGCGAGATTTAGTGGAATTCGTCATTAAAGGAAAGCAAAAAATGTGTTTTCTCACAACTTTAGTACCTATTCAAATTATGATTTATTGCTCACGTATGTTTCATTCTCCGTTGCTTATTTTATCAATTTATTAAAACTGTTTGAGAAACTTTCCTCGAATATCCCTTTTATTAGCAGGAGTGAACTGATTTTAGTGAGGAATATCATAACAGTAAATAAATACTAAGTTAAGATGTCTATCATAAAAAGAACATAAACAAGTTTTCGCGTGTGTGAGCTCTTGTGCATCTTGAGGCATTATTATATTTTACTGGGAAAGAATTAAGAACACCTATCTTTTGCGTCATGATCATTTCGCGAGCTTTTTCTGTTCTTTTTGAAATCTCATAAAATATGCCTCATTACTATTTTCTCTTTGACTTTCCACTAATAATGTCGTATCTCTCCGCTACTTATCCTTCATTGTTTCCGAAAAAGCAAAAAGATAGCCCTGTGAAGGGATACAGCTAGGACTACGAAAATTTCCCCAAGTTATCAAGTTCGATTGCAATCAAAGCAATTAAATTTGAGGAACGTCAGGTGGATTAATTAGCAAGGACGGTTAACCGCTTCTGGCATGTACTTTTGATGGGAATAAACGAGTTTTGGATACCTAGATATATTTCACAAAAAGAAAACTTCCGCCAGGCGACGCCAATCTTTGTAGACTGGATAAAACCAAGCAATCAGCAGCGTTCTTGGTCGTTCGGCGAAAGAGAAGCACGTCGGAAATCCGATCTCGGTGAAGCGAGAGGAATTTATCAATTCGAAGCCAGGGCGAGATTGCTTAGCATAACAAGTTAGCATACTTCAAAGGGTTCAATATTCATATGCGAAGGAAGTAAGGGAATAGGAAGGTATGAAGAAGATGAATTATAACAACCCCACTCCACCGAGTCGCTCACCATGCACAGTGATCTCCCCACACCAAACGACCGTCGCTAGTAAGCGAGATCTTTGGAGTTGAAACAGCAATGTGAACTCCTTGCAAACTTAATCAAATCGATAACTGCATGGTGATTATAAAGAATTCTTCAAATCTTGATTGAGACGACATTAATTCGTAGACGATTCTCAGTTACGGCAATTGAACGCCACAATATGATTAGGAATTCGATGGTCTATGGCTCTACTTTGTGAAAATTCATCATCACTGAATAAATAAACAACATATCTTTTCACACAAAAAACTTGATTATAATACTACCGGTTTCGACGCAAAGGCGACATTATCAGGTATTATAATCGAGTTTTTTTGGGTGAAATAATACAAAGTTTATTTATTCAGTGAAAATATGACTTGCCCTAATGAGAAAATGTCACAGTTCGTGTTTACTACACAAAACATCAAAACACAATATACGGAATATCCGGTGCTTTAGCTCCTTGACACCCAAAACTCACGAAATAATTATCCGCAGAGGTATATTACACAGGCCTACAAAATTCTTTTTGTGCCGGGAATCTTTGTGTTGATTTTAACTATATTTGTAGAGCTGAATCCAAATATGAAATCCGTTTTTATTTAACAGCTCTACTTTTTTAGATATGGCACATCTTACGATTAGTTGTTTTAATGTTTTATATATTCCGGAAAATAATTTTCAAAGTTAAATAAATCTATAAGCATAATAATTTATAACCACTCTGCGGTGTTCCTTTTATTTTCAATAAACTGTCAATAATTTTTATGTATATTTCTATATTGTAGGCCAATGAGATTAAAAAACATGTGTGTGATTGTGTGTAAAACATGTACTGAACATCTGCGGCAATGGACAACAGGACAAAGGAAAAGTCTAAAATTTGGTGTGCCAATGGTTTGGAGAGAACCTGTGAACCATATTGACGACTGTTATTTTTGCATAGTAAATGTTTCGGGAATTAATCGAAAAAATCGCCACAAGTGGACATATCCAGATTTGCCTTCAGCTAGACGCCCGGTACCCCATTCAGAAGAAATACCGATCCCAATATTTCAGACGTTACCAGATATATCTAAGGAAGAATTTGAGTTATTTAAAAACATTTCTCATTCTATTTACGATAGTGGCAGTGACTACGAGGGGGTGTCAACAATTCCTCAACTATTTAATCAAGATGAACTAAGCGATCTTGCCAGATAACTGAACTTATCGAAGGAAGCATCCGAACTACCAGCATCAAGACTGCATGAAAAGAATTTACTGCAACCCGGTACAAAAATAAGTTTTTATCGCACAAGGGAAAAGGATATTCTACCCTTCTTTACTCAAGAAGACAATCTTACATTTTGTTTAGACGTTAAGGGTCTTTTGGAAAAATGGGACTACTATCACAATATGATGCTAGTGATTGGCGTTTGTTTATTGACAGCTCCAGCGTAGTTTAAAATGTGTACTTCTTCACAATGGTAACAGGTTTGGCGCAATACCAATCGCTCATTCAACTAAAATAAAAGAAAAATACGATACAATAGCATTGGTCTTACAGAAGATAAAATACCAGGAACATCGCTGGGTGATTTGTGTAGATTTAAAAATGGTGAACTTTCTTCTTGGGCAGCAAAGTGGCTACACAAAATATCCTTCTTTCTTGTGCCTCTGGGATAGCAGGGACAGACAAAACCACTGGATTAAGAAGGAGTGGCCTAAGAGAGAAAACTTGGTTGTTGAGAAAGAAAACATCATTGCTGAATCTTTAGTTGAAAGAGAGAAAATCATCTTACCGCCTCTACATATTAAACTAGGCCTAATGAAGCAATTTGTAAAGGCTCTTGACAAGGATGGACCATGCTTCGGCTAAGACTAAAGATGCCCCATATAAGTATTGAAAAACTTAAAGCTGGTATTTTTGAGGGGCCACAAATCAGACAACTTACAAAGGATCCTGCTTTTGTCGAGTCAATGAATGAGATTGAAAAACTTACTTGGATGTCATTTGTTTAGGTCATAAAAATTTTTCTAGGAAATCACAAAAGTGAAAATTATATTGAGCTGGTAAACATTATGCTCAGTAACTTCAAACCACTTGGATGTTATAAGAGCACAAAAGTTCACTACCTACACAGCCACTTAGACAATTTTCTTGGAAATTTAGGAGACACAAGTGAAGAACAAGGTGAAGGATTTCACCAGGATATAAAAACAATGGAAGCTCGCTCCCAAGGAAGATGGGATAACCATATGATGGCAGATTACTGCTGGTGCTTAAAACGAGACTGTTTGAACGAAGTGCACTCAAGAAGCTTCCGATGTGTTGAGTGATGTTTTTATGTATTTTTTTCTTTTCAATTTGTTTTATTACAGTAAAAAATTTTAGTATTTGTGTTCAATTGCATTGTAAAATTCTGTTGTGTTTGTGGGTGATTTAACAGCCCTAGAAATAAATCAAGTCTTTATATTTAGTGGGTTTTATTATTAAAATAATATTCCCATATCATCATGTAGATAATTTTTTACGTAAGTAACAACATATCTATATCTTGAAAACTATAGCTGATAGGAAAAAACTAGGGTCATAATTGGATTCAGCACCCCAATTGTTCTTTAAATCAGCATTAAAAGCTCTGGCACCAAAACCACTGTTGGCCTGTGTTATCGATTATTTCACAAATTTGAATAAACCGAAGCGTATACGCTCATGAATACTTAATCAAATTTCCGTGCAAATTTTGTCTCGTTACTCGCGAACAACGATGCCCACGAATGAAAAATTGGTTGTCAGCTACGCAGCATGAAAATCGCCGAAGGCCTGGGACGATTTCTGCGGACTAAGCTCACAGGATCTCGCGATTCGATTCATATCAAATGCAATTCCGAACGACTCCAGGGAGTCCGTCGACCGCAAAAATTTGGGGCACAAATCCTACGGTCCTGTCGCACAAAATAAAAGCAGAACCGCGGGAAGAGGGACCAAGGTGGGGGGATCACATCAGCACCGAAGGAAGGGTTGAGGGGCAAGGGGGTGCGGGGAGAGTATGGGGGAGAGACGAAATGACGAATGGGCACTCGCATTTCGTCGCCGGAGTCGTCTGCGAAATCTCTCTCCCTCGGATCGATTCACCCAGGCATGCACGAATGACTCTCCGTTCGACAAAGGTAGAGGGGGAGGGGGTGACGTTACAAAGTGGTCGGAAGGGGGGATGGGAGAAGAAGTACGGGAAGAGGGTGGAATAAATTGTGGGAAGGAGGGTGGAGGATGAGTCAGAGGGAGGCTGTGTTTTTGTGCGGGGGCTGCGGATGAAAATGACGAGGGCGCAGAGGAGGGGTGGTGGGGTGGGAGGGAGGGAGGATGTTTGGGGATGATGGCAGGAGCCGACGCACCATTTCGGATGATGCAGAGGGCACGGCAACAGGAATCCCAGCCATTGCCCGGGCTCCTCACGGCCTCTTTGCTCCTTTACTCATTCTCCACACTCGGTACCGGGTATTAATGCCGAATAATTTTCCATTCATTTGCGAATAAAGTTACCCACCACTACAGTTATCAGCCCAAAAGATGATTTGCTAGGTGAGAGCAGGGGTCACCCAGCGCTTAGGCCTGCGCCATGATATATTGACACGTTCGAGGAAGAGTTGATGGTTTCCTACCCTGTACCGCACCGGTTTCCTTTAAAATTCTGGCAATCGAGAGATTTACACAGCTTGGGTTTCGCTGTGGTCAGACGGCGACATTCCCCAGGCTGGAAGTCGAAGCCGCCTTCTAAACTGAAGCCGCACGTTCCTCCCACTCATCTACCGCATCTGCAGTTTGCTTCGAGTGAAAAGGGTGAATCACCACTTTGACTAACAATATTCTCGAGGTTAGATGCAGCCAGTGTTTAAAAATTCAAGATAATTAACATTTGGATGTCGATAAACCCATGTTATAGTTTTATCGGACACGAAGCATTAATTTATCCCTAAATCACAAAATAATCCGAAGGAACTTATAGTAATAGTTGATATTACTCTACTAATAAATAATTATATAACAATTTTTATATATAACGTAATGCGTTTAAATTAACAACACATTCAATGGTAAGCAAGTGATGTAAATTGCCACACACTTCGCCTTAAAAGAATTTAATCATCGTCAATAACCAAAGTATCGATCAACATGAATTAGACACATCAGATGAAGATTAATTGAATGTGTTACCTGAAAGTAAAATAACTATACGGCTGTTATGAGTGATTTACGCGAAAAAAACCGATCCAACTCAACATATGAACATGCCAGGGACAAATGAAGGCATTGCTGTCGAATAAACCACGTCAAGAATACATTACGGTAGTCAGAATATCTGTTGACGAACCACCTTCCTTTTTCCAACCTGATCCATGAATGTAGCATTTTGTCCCCAAAAGATCGACAGCGTTTTTCGTGCCGCAAGCAAATACCTAACCTTGAACCAAAAAGCACTTTATCATGCAGAAGCCCTCGGGTAAACAAGTGACATTCCATTTTGAAGTTTATATCATTTCGGTCTCAAAACTTATATGAAAACGACACTCGTGTATACTCAATAGCTCGGCGTTATTTCAACGTTCTTGATTCCATTGGATATTCACCCACCAATGCTCGATCACCTTCATGCGAGTTTATCTGGTACAGTGAGATGGTGGATGGACTGAACGTTCCTATATGCACAGTCCATCCACTCAATAGTATCAGAAGAGCGGAAAATTCATGATCCGAGAAAATGATTTGAAAAGATCGGTCATTTTAAAATCGAAAGATATTTCATATCTGGAGAGAGTTCTTAGCAATGGAATGGAAGTGTCAAGAATTATTTTCGCTGGTTCCCTGTCATATATACACTTAAATTCCACGCCAGACATGCATGCACGTAAGATGCTAAGGTCCAACTAATCCTCTGAATGAAGCCCATATCAAGAGATACGTGTTACTGAGATTTTCTCTCATACCATCGACGTGTTCGCGTCTGAGCACTTGTTTGTTTGTCAAACCCGAGGTTGCATCCGGCCTCCGGCAGTTTTCCTCTCAAGACGCAGTCGGCTTCGCTCGACAGAAAGCTCAAACGAGGCTCAATTGGTGCGTAAATTTGAGTTCAATCTCCGCGGAAGGGAACTGGTTCCGCTGAAGCGTAAACGTATCTAAGTGGCTAATTGACGAATTGCCCGCCAACTCCGTCCCACTCGCCCTCCACAGCGATTCTGGAAATGAAACCCACGGAATGCCAAGGGAGGAAGTTGTGTTATTAGTGACGGGAGGTCCTTCTGCGAACATTCTCTACGACGACGAGGAAACTCCGGCTGACAAACTGGTTGTGGGGAAGGTGTTGTTGGAGGGAGGGGGTTGGGGGTGGCAGCAAGAGCGAGCGGCCCCCTCGCATTGGACTAATGGGGGGGGGGGGAGGCACGCCAGTGCAGGGGGAAGGCACACGATGCACTAACTCCGCCGCGACAGTGCGCGATGGCGGCCGGGGGGGGGGGGACTCCTAATCGACGGAAGAGGCCAGTGACGCTCGGAATCATCGTTCAATGAAATCAACGTCCGATTCACGACTCCTGAACTCACTTTTTCTCTCTGTTTATTTCTGAAACTCGTTCACAATTACACTTAAGTGTATGAATCGCACTGCAAAATTACAATTAAAGAAAAACAAAAATATATAGACAAATTGACATTTTCAAAATCTATTTCATGCTCCGCAATTATTTTATTTTTCAGCAGAGCCCTTCGCAATATTAAAAGCACTAATTATATAATTCATGTCAATAAAAGTGTTCATCACATTCATAATTTCATTCCTCTTCAGCTGGTGGGAATGATCGGCTTTTAAAATAAATCTAGATGTTTTCCAGTCTTGCTCATTACATGATGAAACAAAAACATACTAAACCAAATACATACAAACAAAAACACAGAGTATCCGACTCTAAAACATCTCTCAGGAAAATGTCTGCAACACACCTCGAAAGAGAAGTCATGATAAGTATTCCGTTAGAAAACGTTTTTTAAATACTATGTTACATAAAACGAAAACATAATCTCGGCAGATATTCTGGCACATGCAATACAGGTTTAATTTTCCCCAAAAATACAATCCCGTTCCAAATTTGAGCGGAATGACGAGTACACGAATACTGACATTTTAATGAATTACATGGAAACTCACTCCTTATTCTCGACATCTTTCTCTTATTCCACTGATGCGACAATCAAAGTTGCTCTGATACGTTTCACATTATCGTCAGTAACATATTTTTATCGAAGATTTTGGCATCGTATACAAATTGACTCGGGAGCTGCTGCGTTTTCATTAAGGACGTTTTTGTCTGTCGCGTAGACAAAAGCGTCCTTCATGACAACGCAGCACTTTGCAAAAAACACCCGGATCCCTAAAAAAACTACTTTAAAAGGCCACTGACATTAAGAAATATTAACCTTCATAAAATTTACGACATACCTGATATTAATATTGTTATTATTATTATATCTTGAAATTTGGATTAAGACAAAGAACATCTCATTTGAATGCAAGTTCAAAATAGGTATTAAAAAGAAAGCAGTTTAGGATTTCACTGGCATTTCGAAGAGTTTATTATCAATTTTTTGTACAAACGTAACTTTTACGATTTTTCATAATCATCTACTGGAAGAAATGTAAACAAGAAATGATCATGTTAGACGGGTTTTTGGCAAATGTAATGACAATTTTAAGGAGAGTGTCTATTTAATAATAGTTCGATCACATTCATAAAATGTGCCCATCATTGGGCCCCACTCGAGAAAGTGTTATTTAAGTAATTGAATAAAATTCAAAATGTGTTCTCTGAGTTTAATAGAAGCGTTACGAGAGTGAATCAAATGCAACGGAGATGTTGAAGAAATTAGGAGGGAGAATCCTTTAGCCATCATTTGCAAGGAACCCATCCAGACTTCGACCTTTCCAAAAGGTACAATGAATATACTTCTGCCACGAAAGAGAAAACCATTAAGACCCTATATTATATCCGCAGATTGAACAAATCAGCCGATTCAATTAAATAACATGAGGCAGATTCTGTAACGATAAAAATATTTAAATACTCTTTCCGGCCCCGCAAAATTCGCACTGAATTATGAAATAATTCACAATTAAATCCCGGATAAACATTCAAATAGTTGTAACAGAAAAAGACTTAGTTTACACTTTTCATATTCACTATAATATATTATATTTCATATTCACATTCATTAGTATTCCATTCATTAGTAGTCCATAAACACAGTAAACAACCCGAAGGTCTGTTTAGTAGGTGATGGTAGAGCTCACCCATGTACTAAGCACGACGACGTGCGAATATTCACACATCAGGGTGGGGGGGCCAGTTCCTTTCCCTGTGCCGGTTATGGTTTCCAGGAAGATCTGGTACCCGAAAAATCAACTAGCTTGGGTGGAGCTGCAGGTGCCTAGGAATCGAACCCGGGACCCTCCGGTCAGTAGTCCAACGCTCTACCCACTGGACCACTGCGACCCCACTGTATATATATATATATATATATATATATATATATATATATATATATATATATATATATATATATATATATGTATGTATGTATGTATGTATATATATATATATATGTCCCTCCCATGGGCTACAACCTTGTCGTGGTGGAAGGGCTTGTGTGTTCCGATGACCCCTAGGGCTGTGCTGACGGGAGTAATAATAATTGCTCCTGGTAGGGTCACCCATGCCAGATAGGTCGAAGGTTAGGAGCCAGACGAAAGGTAGTCCACGCAGCGTCTGTTCCTCAGTGAGGCGGCTGCAATGGCGTCTGACCCCAGTGGGGCGGCCATTAAGTGATGGTGTCACGTTAAAAACACTATTGAGGAAACGGGAAACCACCTCAATTATCATTCCCTAGAATGTAATGATGGGCACTGATGTAGATTAGGTTGCTAGATTGGGTTTTGTTTGGAGTAACAAAATATTTATTTGATAGTTGTGTCCATCCAAAAACCTACCTCAGCCGGTAGATTACCTAATAATATATATATATATATATATATATATATATATATATATATATATATATATATATATACTCTTGAATATCTACCGTAAGTGTTCTTCTTTTATGTTTCTGTATGTTTAATATTTATTAACCTAGTGTTTGTGTGTGTGTATATATATATATATATACATATATATACATATATGTACACATAAATAAATATTTTTGGATATATATATATATATTTCCAAGCTATTTGATTTTTCGGGTATCAGGTCTTCCTGGGAAACCATAACCGGCACAGGGAAAGGAACTGGCCCCCCTACCCTGATGTGTGAATATTCACACGCCGTCGGGCTTGGTACATGGGTGAGCTCTACCATCACCTACTAAACCGAACTTCGGGTTGATTACTGTGTTTATCGTATTTTTATAGATATATATATATATATTTTTTAACATATTATGTTTGGATGGCACAATAGAACACAAAATATAAATAGAGAACACGTAAAGGACACATTTTAGAAAGTTTAAGCGCTTTCGGCCTTCTCTAGGTCAGACTGGAAGGTTTCGGGCGTAGGGAATGCGAGGGCTGGGGTGTGGGTGGCGCAAGCGAATGTAAAAATGTATAAATATTACATATGTGTGTGTATGCGGGTGCGCGTGTGTGTGTATATATATATATACACACACACAGGTCTCCAAACCGCGTTGTCACGCACCACACTGACACGTCGGCGGATATGACGCAAAGGTAAGCGATGTAATGTATATGGGTAATATTTATATTATTCTTTTCAGGGCAGTGCAATAAGACGGGATCAATCCATCATACACGAATGGGTTCACCTTTTGGACACCATGATAACTTATTTCAGGTACGAGGGAAATTATTTTCACCGACAATCATATAATTGTGTTGTATCTGTTAGAAAGTTAAACCAATTATAGCTTATTTATAAACACAATCGGGTCGCCTTTTGTTTGCGGGAAGTCGCAAGACAAGATCTAGCCTGGATTCCTGGAAATCTTTCATCAGGAACAATTGATATTATCCGTTTTTGGCACACGTGTGAGGGATAAGTCTCTTTCGCTCCTGTAGCGGATGAGAAGACCAAAACTTCCTGCCGCCGCTGTTTGTCACATCTGAGGATAATGGAGCCCCATCACACCGCAGCACGATAAAAACCAAGAGCTAATATTTTTTATATTATATCTTGCGAATGAGATAAATTAAACTACCAAATATGGTTCTGAAAAAGAGGAACCTCGTTTAAAAGGATCATAGGGAAATAAATTTTCATATGCATGTCTAAGTAATAGAATCAAATTAGTTCGATTCTCCCATCTCGTCCGTGCCTCCCGAGACATTGTTAACAAAATATGCAAATTACCAGTTGAAAATACTCACTGAATGCGATCCTCTAGTAAATATCTAAACATAAATCATCGCATGAGATTTGCACTGATTACGAGAGTATTACAAGCAAATATCTGCAACAAATGGTTTTCTCTCCACAGATCCGAAATATCATGGATTTAAGAAATTTTCCGAATATTCCAGTCTCCCAATTTTACATTACAAAGTCTGTTCAAATTCGTTTCCAAATTTTGAGCATCTCCGTCCATCAAAAATGACAGTCTCTACACTGGAGAGCACTTCATCATAAAATATGAATGACAGGTGTTTTTGAGTGGTGTGAAATTTACAAAGAACAACCGACGGCCAAATAACAATGATTAAAAAGACAAAAAGGGTGTCTAATATCAACATGTCGCAGGGCAGGCGGAAAGAAATGTTGAAAGCAAACGGAAGGTTTTTCCCAAACAACGGCGTACAACATCTTGCTGAAGAGTAAGGCGAGGGAAGAACGACGAAGGAAAAATACAGTGTAAAAGTGACGAAGGAAAGGATTGGCGGACATAGGAGGAGAGCAATGGAGAGAAGAAAACAAAATCGTGACGAGCTGGGGTGGTTCAACGCCTACATTATTAATGATGGTTCCCGGGGAAAGTTATGAAACTTTTATTTTGAACTATTTTGAGGAAGAACAGGAAGGAAGCCAATAATACATTTCATACTTCGTGAACAGCCCGAAATCTACGTCGAAAAATAAATTAAGTGCAAAACAGTAAGTATCACAAGTCCTTGTGTCCGTTCAGGAACTGCACTGCAAATGTGTACGTTTCAGTGTAAATAGTTTTCGCGCACATGAACACATATGGATATACCAAAATATGAACTAAATGTGTGCATGGACCAAAATCATAACTGAAAGTGAAGGTTAACAGAGTTTTTTTGATTTTTAATCCTTGGAAACCCTCAACTTCAAAGCCGAAATCATAAGAGAGCACGAATAATGTTTTAAACAAATGCAAAGCTGGCTTATTTAAAATAACCAATGTCTGCCGGCCTCACAAAGCCTTAATTTCACGTAACCACTCTCTCGCAAGTTTTCCTCTTCCATTATTATTATTTAGGCATACAAATAACATTACTTTGATACGTCACCTCTGATATAAATATTTACATGATGAGCCTTTGCAAGTTCTTGAAAATGACGAAAATGGAGGAAGTTTCAATATTTGCAATGCTAAAAAAAAGCTACTATCTACAAAAAAAAAAGCTTGACATGCCGTTGAATTTTTCTCTGGTAAAGGAAACAGATCCCTTCATTTTCTCTCTTTTTTCACGCGTCGCAAATGATTTTACGCCACCTCGTTTCCTAATATAAGTTTCCGCGAGGTCGGGGGAGATGAGTTAGTTAATCCCGGGACTTAATAAGCGTCACACCACGCACGCACGCCACGGCTCCCACAGTCGCGTCAGCCCTTACCCAATTCTCACCCTAATTCTGAAACGCCCTTCTAACCCCTTCCCCACACGACCCAGTTTCCCATTTAAAAAAAAGAGGAAAATGCTTAAACGCGCCCATATTTGATTTACTTTCATTGAAAAATAACGTAGGCATACATTTAAATATTTTGTGTGATCACTGGGATTGAAATGGAAAGTGTGAACTATAATATTGAAGAAGTGCTCATAAGGCCATAGCTTTCCCCGAAAGAAGATAGTCCACAGTAAAACAATCCACAATTAAAGACGCTGTATTGCAAGATACAATTCAGTACAGGGAAACATAAAAAAGGATAAATGAAGTCTAAGTAGGCTCCAAATAAGTGAAAAGCCGGCTTTTGTCTGTGAATTTAACATTGATATTAAGGGAAATGTGAGGACATAATAAAGTAAGAGGGAGATGGAACTGGTTGACTGTGAATGTCGTATCTCTCGCTCTCCATGCCTCCACCACACAGCCTACGTATTTTGATTCAACTCGTGGTGCAGTGTTACCGCAGCTGGCCAAGAACTCTAAAAACTAAGTTACTTCAAATGGCAAAATGTAAAAAGAGCCAAATGATGCACAGCACTAGTTTTCCAAGAAATACTCCAAATGTAAAAGAAAACAGACGAAGCAGCAAGATGTGGTGTGGCTTATGACTTTTCATATTTGTTTACGGTAGTAAAAATTCAAAAAAAGCTTGGTTGCTCTTAACATAACCTTAACTTTTGAAGGCTACTTTGCATGTGTGACCTAATTAGCACAGAATAGCGATCAGTTCAATTCAGTGAGAATACAAAGTAATGCCCGACACAGGAAGCGCATGCGGCAGTCTCTCCCATATAAAAAAAAAACTAAAATAAACTTGTCTCTTTTCCCTGTAGTAAACCACGCATTCAAACAAAATAGTGATTAGAATTGTCAATTTAATTAATGTCAATCATCATTGTCCATTCCGTAGGGAGACTATAGATAGACTACGTATAATTGTATACTCGCTAATTATTAAATTTTGAATATCCAGCTAATATTTATAAACTTCTTTAATTGGAGACTGGTGAAGAGGAGACAGTTAACGAACATGCCGAAAGGACAGTTCAGTACTGAGAACATTATCTTCGTTGATTACGGTTCCTTCAAAAATGATCCTAAGTAGGAATGCCGTAAAAGTCACCATACTAGGTAGCGGCCTAGCACCGTGACTTTTACGGAAGAATCGGTCACAGGCAAAAAGGGTCACCCAAAGTCATGACCACACTTTCACATACGAGCTATTTCTCTGAGAGATGAATCTCATGCGCTGGGTAAGGAATAAGCATGTTTAATTTTTCCAGAATTCATGTGGTAGTGGCAATTACGTGGACCATTTGCTCCAATTTTAACTGGCTACAAAAAACCGTGGTCCTAATTATGGAACCGTAGGTCGATTAGGTAAGTGATGGTTCACCCAGTACGTGCCAAACGCAATGGCGTGTGACATTAACACATCAGGGTAACAAGGGGGGGCAGCTCCTTAGCTGTTCTGATACCCGAAAAATGACACAGCTCGAATGAAGTTGAGGGTGCCCTGTGCCATCCCCGAAAGTCGAACCCGGGTCCTTCGGTTCGAGTCGTTCAATGCTCTACCCTAGACTCCCACGTCCCCCCTTTTTATTGGTTAGGTAGTCTAGTTATTATGAAATGCTGGGTCGCAGTCTTTGCCCTCCGACGAAAAATCAACCCTGCGTCATGGCTTCATTCATCACTGTCTCCCACGCTGCTCCTTTTTTTACCATAAGGCAAAGCAGGCATGAGAGTAGACAGATCTAACTACACAATATTTTTCTACACACAAGCACCGATACAAATATCGGATGCAACATCATGCTGAAACGTTTTTTTTCCATGTCCTACCTTTTAAATGGCTTCCGTTATTAAGTTTATTTTGAATACACCGTCCGATGGAAATCAAGGCAAAAATGGACATCATTTCTTAATTGTCGATAGTCCGTAACGTTGGCTAAGACAGCATTTTGGAACATGATGCACGTTTAAGTCGATGAATTAGAGCAGGGATACCCATCAGGTAGTCATCCCATGCCTGCACTTTGAGACGTCCAGTTTACCAGGGCATTTCAGTTCTCACAGCGACAACTACGCCTTCGAGGTCACACTGTTTAGCGCCCATTCCCCGAAAGAGTTGCTCCACATCGGGAGAATTATAATAGGTGCACGCACGACGGACGGGGGCTCCGAGGGAGGGATGGGGAGGCGGCGAGGCGGGGGTGCCGTCAGATGTTCGGAGAAGCTGCCGTGGTTCATTGAGGCCGCGAGGAGGAATAGAAAAGGAAGGAAAGGCTCGCTCGATGTACGACGGTGCGCCATCCCCGGACTCGGAGAACGTTTCGAACAACCTCAGAAGAGCTCTACTTCTACTCAATACTCCGCAAGCCGCCGCAAGGGCGTGTGGCGGGGGGTGTTAGGGCACCACCCGTAATTTACTAAGAAAAAAAGGCAAGCAGAAGCCAAAAATGTATAGTCCACAAACCACCCCAAGATTCCAACTGGAAGTGGCCGTTTCCTCGGCTGCGCTGCCATGGATTAAGTCGATAATTTTAACGATTGTTCCTTGATACTTGGAGTACATTTTGTGTGACTTTCTCTATGCTACGCTGAAAATTGTAACCGATACCTTCATCCATGATTTACGACCCATTCTCTCCATCTGGGGAGGCGGAACTTTCGCGCATAGGTGACGAATTTAGTACTGTAAGTGACACCGTTCGCCGCATAATTGGTAACGAGAAAATTAGTTCATTAAAGAAAGGTGAAATTACGGATGAAATTAAAAAGCTCGTAAATTTGTTTAGGAAATTAATGGACACACATCATAGGGCGTTAGGTAAACTTGAAGCCAATGAGAAATATACCAAAAATAATTGTGACTTAATTAGGGAAATTATTAGAGAGGAATTAGAACTAAGCCTCCCTAAATCAGTAGGAACCCAGTCATTTGCCAGCATTGTCGCCATCCAGAAGAGAGAGAAAAACAATAAAGTTACACTACAAGGCGGGAAAAAAATCACCACATAGCAACGCACAGCGGTTATGATCTACCTACCCGAAGGCAACATAACCTTAGAAACCAGTGAGGATACAAAGAAGGAGGTCATGAAGTTAATAGACCCCAGTATTTCAGGAATAAAAATTACAAAAATCAGTAGGGTTAAAGATAAAGGGATAAGACTTGAATCTGAGAATCCTGACCTGAAAAAGAATTACAAGAATGCCCTTGTATTAAGGAAAGCAAGCTAAAAATATAGAAAGAGGAAAAGAACAAACCTAGAATTTAACAGGCGTCAAAACAACTGTTACCGATGAAGAACTAATCAACTGTATTAAAAAACAAAATGACCTCACCGAGACTGCCCATGAAAAAACACTTTTTAAGTTTGGAAAAGATAGAAAGCGATAGAATAAACTGTGTCATAGAAGTCGATCACATTTCTAGGAAAATTCTAAACAACCTTAAACGAATATACATCGGCTACAACTAACATAGGATCAGTGATTATATTAGGCTCACACAATGTTACAAATGCCAAAAGTTTGGTCATATTTGCAAAGCTTGCAATGCCTCTACCTAAGTAGGTCAACACTGCTCAGGAGACCATAGTTCCCATGAGGACTGCACACATTTAGATAACACCCCAACTTGTGCCAATTGCCAGTTGGTGAAAATAGAAGACATAACACAAAGAAACGACCATGCATGCAGCGTCTACCAGAGACGGCTTCGGAATCTAATTGAGACAATCGACTATGGAACCGACAAAAAACTGCTTGAATACAGCTCAAATAAATCTTCAACGGGCTAAAACACCAACTGATGAAATCAGAATGATTAGGGAGCAACTGCCGTTGACATATTCCTTGTCCGAGAACCGCACATGTGCAAACCAGCCAAGAACCACTGGATCCTTCCAGGACAAGGACTGAAGACGAGGATCATTCCTGCCAGACCCATATCAAGAGCCTTTGCCGAAATAATTATGTACAACGAAGACCTAGATATTTAGGAAATAAACAGTTTCACCGACGAGTGCATAGCGGTAGCGGAATTAAGATCAACCTCAGAATCCTTTATCCTATTAGGTGCCTATTTCCCACCAAGCCAAGATATCCCACCATTCCTAACCCAACTCCAAGCTATTGTTGAAAATTTTAAGCACAAACAAATTATTGTATCCATGGACTCTAATGCGAAGAGTGAAACCGCCACATCAGAAAATATTCCTTCAAACTGGCTCAATACACCAGTCATTCTGAGTTTCTTTCGTCGTGTATAACACTAGGCATAATCCCCAATGGTCTACGTACGAAATTCCCCATTTCAGGTTTACCTCCCCAGTTTCGTCCCTCCTTGAACATAATAACATTCCAACACTCATTTTTCCTCTGTCATTTCATACGAGATCAGTACAATCATCTCATTGCCACATACTATAACTCAATTTACTCCCTGAGTAAAATCATTTCCCTGGCCGCCCCACATTTCCTTTACAAAGTAGAAGAGACTCTGAGAGCGTCCGCGTGCTCGCTACAATATCGGCGTCAAAAATTACTTACAAAGTTATCCTCTCTCGGTAAATCACACTTCCGAATGGGTCTGCGCCTACCCCTCTCCCTAGCCACCACTCCCCCGCCTCCCCCTCCCCTACACCTCTACAAACCAGACCTGGCTACCATCTATAACCTCCCTCCGCCGACCTCACGCGGGGTTTTCCCCGAGAAGTACCCGCATTCTAGTCTCTATACCCGCCGCCCCCATGCCGCCAGACGATGAGACGAACTCCGTTAGCCACGTGGTTAATCTTTGGTCCAAACCCCTTAACCCAAATCAAACTTCTCTTTTAAACAAGGGCCTCTCATTCCCCCCACCCCGAGAGTAAACCACTTAAGAATTCTCGCTGACGTACTACGTTTTTGCCGGAATCTCCGGTGGAAGGCTTTTTGGGAGTCGCAACCGGCACTCCAGCAAATTTCCAGACCCCTTCACAACGCCTTACAGAAATTCAAGCCGGCTTCAGCCCAAGAACCCAGTCCCCTCCCCTCAAATCATCCAATTGAAATTTTTATAAACCTTCTCTTGTCCAGAATCGCCAACCCGTCTTTCCTCAAGTCCCTAAATCCTCGATCAAACCTGTCCCCTACCGAATCCTCAGAGCAAAATAATTTAATGAAAAATCCTAACATCATCATTACTTCCGCAGATAAAGGGTCAACGGTTGTGGTCTTAAACAGATCAGACTACATTAGGGAAGCTGAAACACAACTCTCAGACACCTCTTCCTACCAGCAAATCCCCGAAGATCCAAATCCCGCACTTCAGGAGGACCTAATTGAATTTCTTAGTGCCAATGGGCCGAATGAGGGTCTATCTCCTTCAGACTTAGCCCTCCTCTCCCTTCCCCACCCACGCACTCCTCATTTCTATATCCTTCCGAAGATTCACAAGCCGGGTAATCCTGGTCGACCGATTTTATCCTCCCGTCACTCCCCAACAGAAAGAATCTCGGCATTTGTAGACCACTATCTCCAGCCGATTGTCCAGGCCCTACCATCATTCACTAAAGATTCATACCATTTCCTGGATAGGTTAAATTCTATCTCCCTCCCTCCAGATGCCGAGATCATTTTGGCCACTATAGATGCAACATCCCTGTACACATCCATTCCCCACTTAGAAGGTCTCTCCGCCCTCCAACACTACCTCTCCCAACGCCCTGAGCCACACATCCCCAGCACAGATTTTCTCCTCAGCCTTTCCGAGTTCATTCTTACCCGCAATTCCTTCTCCTTTAATGATTATTTCTACCTACAAATCAAGGGTTGTGCCATGGGTAGCAGGTTCAGCCCGTCCTATGCAAACCTCTTTCTTGGTCTCGCGGAGAATAAATTCCTGTCACAACAATCCCTGAAACCGCTATTGTGGCTCAGATATATTGACGATATTTTCCTTCTCTGGCCACATGGTCCTGATTCCCTGAAAACTTTCATTTCCAACCTTAATGCTTCGTCCTCTATCTCCTTCACGTCTACAATTTCCTCATCCCAAATCACCTTCCTAGATGTACACATATCATTTATAGACCATAAATTTCACACATCCGTACATATAAAACCCACAAATAAACAACAGTACTTACATTTCAACAGCTGTCACCCATACCACACCAAACGTTCCATTCCTTATTCCCTTTCCATAAGGGGACACAGACTTTGCAATGACCCTGACTCCCTAGACAATTTCCTCATAAATTTACACCATTCCCTCCTCAAACGAGGTTATCCCGAATCCCTCCTGAATAAGAGGATCCGTAGACATACTTACACTTCCAGACTTTCCACCACCGCGAAAAACCACCCTCTTTCAATTTGCACCACGTTTCCTCCTGGCCTAGAATCTCTGCGTTATATCCTAAAGGACCTCTATCCTATCCTTAAAAACAACAATTCCACCACCAACCTTTTCCCCAAATGCCCCTCTGTCACTTTCAAACGCCCCGCCAATCTATCAGATCTTCTAAAATCTACCAATCCACTTCTTAAATTTAGCCCCGTTCCAAAATCACTCCCAGACCCTGCAATAAACCTAGATGCAAAATATGTCCTATTTTCCTAACCAGAATCCCATCCCTCTCCCACGCGCTCTTTAACTCTCTCCCACCAATTCCCTACTCCTCGTGTACCTCCAGCAATGTTGTCTACCTACTCATGTGCCAACTTTGCCCTGCCTTTTACATTGGACAGTGTACCACACCCCTTAATATTAGAATCAATAATCATCGAACCTCATGCAACAATTCATCCCTTATTGGTATGCTCCTAATCCCCAAACATGCCTCCGAACACAACACTGCCTTTGACCAATGTTTTAAAGTATCCGTCTTAGCATCCCTTCCACACTCAGACCCTCCACTGAAGCTCAAAACATTACAGCTAGCTTTCATCTAGCTCTTGGATTCCTGGAATCGCCCAGGTATTAATATTAGACATTAATTGCCCCCTTTAGACATATAATTTCATCCCTCTCCGCCCCCAACAACTTCCATATCATCCCACCTTTTTTTAAAATTCCCGCGCCATACACTACCCCTCCAAACCCCTCACCCCGAATGCCTTTCCCCCCCTTTTCCTTTCTTTTCCCCTCTTTTTTCCCCCTTCTCCTTCCTTCCACTGCTTTCGGGCTCTCCTCTGCCTCAGTTCTGTTCCTAATTCCTCTTGAGAAAGGTGGTTGCACCACCGAAAATTCGAGAACTAGTGAGTCCCTCTTTTATATGTTTTAGTTTCTGTGTTTGCTATGACTACTTAGTGAATTTTATTGTGCACGTTCGTGGCTTTTCCAAGAAAGTGACATATATATATATATATATATATATACACACACACACACATATAACTTAGACAGTAACACACAGCACGAGAACACACAAAAAGAACACTCACAATAATATCTTGATAATTTCGACGGACTCGAACTCCGTCTTCTTGGGAAGATAAGATATGACTCTTCCGAAGAAGACGGAGTTCGAGTCCATCGAAATTATCAAGATATTATTGTGAGTGTTCTTTTTATGTGTTCTCGTGCTGTGTGTTACTGTCTAAGTTATACATACATACATACATATACTTTTGGACGGCACAATAGAACACAGAATAAAACAGATAACACGTAAAAGGACACTCACACTATACATGTTTTAAGCTTTCGGCCTACTCCGAGGCCTTCTTCAGGTCAGACTGAGAGGTTTTGAGGGAAGAGTGCCTGGGGAGGGGAGGGGGGGCGGAAGGTTTAGGGACTGTTGGGAAAGAAATTAAAGATGGCGGTTAATGGTGGGAATTTTAAAGGATCGGAAATATAGGATGCATGCGGATTCGCGAGTTCTCACCTCTATGTTGGTGGCTGAATCGGGTAGGGATTCTAGAACTGTTAGGGAAAAGCATTCCTCAAATGATAGGTTGTGTGAACTTGCGTGTAAAGGGATAGGAAGAGAAGAGAGTGAAGCAGAATTACATGAGTAGCGGTGATTGTTCATTCGGATGGATAAGGGGGTAATGCATTCGCCTATGTAGAATGAGGTGCATTGTTTGCACGACAAAAGATAGATAATATTTTTTGTTAAAAAAATATTATCTATCTTAATATTATATTAAACTTCGTTCCGAATACCAGAAAGGTATAACGGAAGACAAAAATATCCCGAGAAGTGAATACAAGGCCAAACTAAAGGAATACAAACTTAAAGTGAAAGAGGCTAAACAAAAATCAGGGGAGAAGTTCAGATCCCGAAACCTAAAAGCGAATGCCTGGGGATCATTTATAAATTATTCTCGGAAAAAATGAAGCTACCAACCATCCTTGGGTGAACCCTCGTGGACGACGGAAGTATCCCTTTGTTGGAGGAAAAAAACAAGCTCTCCCTTGACACCTTGCTACCGGACGACACATTCGACAACAAGGAACATGAAAAAATCAAAAAGGAATCTAAAATAATCCCCGAGTCTGAAAAAATTGATCCATTCACGGAAGAAGTTCTCCAAGCAATTGGCCAGATTAAACCGAAAAAAGCACCTGGACATGACCCAATCCACGGCCTTGTCATAAAAAAAATTGTAACGACCATTACAAATTTTCTAGCAAATATTTACGACTGTCTGGTGTCATCATACATCCCAGACACTTGGAAATCAAGAACCCTTCATGTAATTTGAAAATCAAAAGAAAATGACCATGCAGATCCCAGCTCTTTTCGTCCTATCACCCTCCTCCCTGACCTAGGGAAAATATTTGAAGGATTATTTAAGAGAGAATACACATAATTTGTGAGAACACTATATAATCCTAATCAATATTGCTTCAGGAAAAACCGTAATACATCAGGTGCAATCAAGGCCCTCTTAGATACTTTACATAATGAAAGTAAATACTGTATACATTAGTGGTTTCCATTGACATAAAAGGTGCATTTGACTCTGTTTGGTGGCCTTCTGTCCTTCAGGAACTAAAAACACTTAAAATTCCGTCGAACCTAATTAGACTCTTTTCAAATTACTTTACAAATAGGCAGGTCGAAAAAAATGCAAACCATTTCAACTAACAAAATCCTCACCAGGGGCTGCCGACAAGGTTCTGTTTTGGACCCGTTAATGTGAAACCTTATTACAAACCAAGTCTTCAGGAAAGAATTCCCCATGGGATGTAGCTTAATAGCTTTTGCCGATGACATGGCTTTGTCCATTGAATCTAAATCAAGAGCTAAAATGGAGCAGCTGACAAAAATTGTATTGGACAAATAGAACAATGGGCAATAGTTAATAAACTGGTAATTTCAACAACCAAGACAAAATACACGGTCTTTGGAAATATAATGTCTAGGAATCCCACTGTTAAAATCTACAACAGCAATATCCAACGCACTTCATCTTTTAAGTATTTGGGAGTCGTGTTAGACGAAAAATTAACTTATCAAGCCCACATTAATTTCATAGTCAGCAAAACCAAAAAAAATGTCAAGCTGCCCGCAGGTATTGCAATACTAATTTTTGAACGGACTCCCTTCAATTGATACAAAGCTGTAGCAATACCCACCCTAAGGCTGCTCCATTTGGGGTCATAAGGTTAACTACAGCAGAATCGAAAGAAAACTTAGAGAAGCACCAAGACCCTGCCTCTTAGCAATTAGCAAAGGTTAATCGACAATCAGCATGGACGCACTATGTCATGGAGAGAATTAGCATAATCGAAGTCAAATCGGGCCAAGGCACAAAATACTTCAACTCGGAGATCGAACAAAATCACGCCCTAAACAAAAAACAATTAAAAGAAATACTCAGGGAACAAGCAATTCATCAGTGGAATAAAGACTGGCAGAATTCCGATAAAGGTATTCACACTAGAGAAATTTTTCCAGACGTCATTGAAGGCTAAAGATAAAATTTAAGCTAACTAGAAAAGCGACACAACTCCTATCAGGCCACGGAAATTTTGAACATTGCCTTAATAAAATAGGAAAATCAAGGACTAATCTATGTAGTACCTGCCTAACAGAAGACACAGCTAAGCATAGAATAGAAGAAACCCTACAGTATGAAAAACCCAGACATGAAATTTGGCATAGCATGACTTATAAGAAAAGCGAGATGCGTGAGATTGTGCTATTTTGCCTTAAGCATAACTGCAACCAATTATTTAAAATGGCACAATAATATTTGATAATGGTACAATAAGGCTTGATAGAATTAGTAATTGTATTGCTTGTTTTATTGTATAAGTAAAATTGTATGCAATTGCTATTTTACGTTAACGTGTAATATTTTGCCTAGTGTGCGATCAAAAACTCTTGTATGACTTGGTAAACTCAAGTGTTATCATACAATAATATATTTAGTTCTTATACTAATTATTATCTCTAATTTTACTATATTCGAGTTCAGCATTACTTTTGTAATTTAACACTATTATGTCATCCTATTAGATATTTCTTTCTAATGTTGTGTAATTGGTGTTGATGTGATATCAGGATACTAAAATTAAGCGTGAGCAGAAACCCCCCAAACATATCATGATATATTTTTTTGTATGCGATTTCTTTTGTGTTTGCTTCTTCAATGAAAAAACAATGAGAAGTGTGATTAAACTCTCACCACCTTTCCTTATTATTATCATTATTATTATACTATTATTATAGTATACTTTAGCGTTATTTTGAATATATTTGCATAGTTATACTTGTAGTATACTTCATTTGACAATGTAGTACCTTACCTTCGCGCGAGTGTGTCCTCGCTAATATGACCCACACTGAAGTTAATATAGATCACAAATGTGAGGGATTAGGGATCGGGTACAAGATGTATACTTAAGTTAATTCACAATAAACCTGAGCAAATGCCCCGTAAATAATGAGTAGCAGGCCAAAAAATATTTATGACCTGAACTGGGCTTGGCAAGCCTCAAAAACTCGCACCGGCTAGCACCAGAATTGAAGAATATCTAGTTCGCACTTCGTCCATTCCACCAATAAAATTCCATTGTTTCTAGAGCACGTCTATATGTTCAAACCTAATTGTATTTTAAATCGCCATCCCATATGAAGTCTTCAGTCGTCCTTCATAATTCACGTTACAACATAGTTAAAAATAGCACTCCTACCTGATTAGGCTGGTAGGTCCCGCCTAAACCTGGATGTGCCATTGGGCTTCCAAATGGCAGGAATGGAGGATAAATGGCAAAGGATAAAAGGGATAGGAACTCTTAACTTGATGATATCGCTTACTTTTGCATGGCAGGCTTTTGAGATGTGGGTGTGTATAAGGATGGAAAAAGAGACATGGAAAGAAATGGAAACAAAAAGAAGATCGCCTAGGCACGGAGAGGCAAGAGGAGAGATGGTTGCAGGAAGATACGCAAAGAAAGCAGGAAAAATGGATGCAGGACGCATTGAGTGGGGAGTGAAGTTTTGGGTCAAGGGTGGTCTGGTGTGTGAGCACCCCTGCCGTACGCCCTAGTAGTGGCTCGCGGAGCACTAAATAAAACAAGAGAATAGCAACGGTAATGAGAGTGGGGAGAGTGCTGAGACAGAGAGATGAAGAGAATAGGCATATTGGACAGGATATATGGAAGCAGGAGGCATATGCAGCTGATTACTGTGATGCAGGGTGCCACGGTATTTACTTAGTGTCATGTTAGGGGTTCAGAAATGTAGCATTGCTCAATCCCTGGACCCACGAAAATCTACCTTGAGAGGCAGACTACTCTTCATATTGAAAATATCGCTTATTGAATGCAAATAAGGAGAACCTACGTCCTATGTTTGATATCACTCACCACTCACGGAGCGAAGGTTAAATTAAAGGTTAAAGCTTTCCATAAATTGGACCGATGTCTCTTTAACGATGGCGTTTAGAATATTTTCTTAGCCGTACTACGTTAGAAGAAATCATCTCAATAATAAAATCTGAGGAATACAGCGTAGAACATAGATTTAAGATGCCATTTTTCCCACATACGAGAAGGGATCTGAATAACATTATTCGACCGCGCTGCGGGGGGGGGGGGGGAAAGGCATTTTGTGTTGAAAGTACGTAGTGTGGTCGTCGCCCCCTGACACACAACAGATCGGTGGCTTGCAGGGCGCCATGCATGTGTGAATGTTTGTCTTCGCTTTTACAAGTGAAGTGATTTCTTTATCCCGAGTGAACAGCAGTTAACTAACGGAATCATGTGCACTGCAGACAGTGCATACATTAGGACTTGGTTCATTTTTACTTCATAGGAAATTCAAAACATTCTCACAATGTTGTTGTTATGAAAACTCTTAAGTTACTGTTACGAACTGATAACTGTTACTCTTGACCGCTAAACATATTCGAAATCGCATGATCCGCACACAATAAATAATCTTGGTATAAGGAATTCGGATTAATAAATCAGACCATATTACAACCTCTGTTCGAGCTTTAACCTTTCTCGATAAAATAAATGCCTTAAAACGAATTTAATGTTTTCACAAAAATATTAATCAGGGAAATCAGTCAAATTTAACATCAAATTTGATTATTCGAAGAGTTTCTACGTGCTTGGCTCTTTATAGTACCCATTCACGGTAGATCTTATTATCACATTATACATAGATTCTAGTATTATTTTTATCATTATCATCATTACATAGTACCATGTAACCACCGATAGGCTGTTTTTGCCGGGGATGATTACACACCAGACTACTGTTTATCCAAAATATTTCTCCTCCATACAGCGTTTGAACAAGGTTATTCTGAATAAAAAGAGACGTTTCAAGCGTGATATGGTGGCATATCATGATAAATTAAAAATATCAATTTTCCACAAAATAAAATTTAATACGACCGGTTTCAACGTAACTACATCATCATGATGATGATGTAGTTACATTGAAACCGGTCATCGCTTAAGGTTATTCTAATACCTTATCGTTCACTATCGGTTCAGTGAACAGCCTTTACACAATTAAAAACTCTCAGAATATTTAACCCCCGCATTTAACAATTTATTCGTAAAATGTTGACTCTTATCCAACTTTTTTACCCTCTTGCTGTGTTCATTAATCCCTAGTTCATAAAATTCCCCGTGGAACACGCAATTCCTAATCTCTTCCTTTCCAACGGTCCCTCGTTCATGACGCCATAGAACACGGAGCAGCGCCACCATGTCACACTCTCACGCCCCTCGTCTCCATGTGAATAGAGTGCGCCTCTAGGCCATACTCTCTTCACCCAACCTCCATTTCCCTAAGTCCCACGACCCATGCGCTCCACTCTCCTTTCTTGAGCTCCGCGTATCCTAAATCACAATGAGCTCCACTCCATAGGAATACCCGAATGAATGACAGAAAGGAATACTATGGAAGCCCCATAACGTCAAAATAAATAAATCCCCAGACACAGGTAGAAACAACGACTAGAATGGGGACAACAATCATAAATACATATATCACATACATAACATAAATTTCATACAATTTCTTATCGTCTAATACAAGAACTCTGCATACAGGCATGCATGTACATAAGAAATTAGCTCGCATTACTCCAGTGTAAAAAATACCAGGGAATAGAAAAAATTAAAGGCAAGAAGGAATCGACCCCTTTGAAAAAGAGCACTGAATTAAAGATTGGCACCTTGCTTGCAATTAGAACACTGGTTACTAATGTCCATCGCGATTGGGCATATTTGAAAGACTCATACGTACTGGGTGTGTTTTATCGGGCATTTGAGCCTCAGAGAACTTTAAAGCCACATCTCTGAAACTGGAAGCCTATTGCCTGAAGTGAACAACAAATCACGCGTGTGTAACACTGCTAAATAATTATACCACAGCGCAAGGAAAGGTTTCTATGCTTGCTCTATTGATTATTACCCCCATGGCTGTAAGCACGGTGACAAGACGCAATTCCTAACACTATGAGGGTGTACTTTGGACACATCTACATTGAAACTCGCGACACTTACTCGTAATGAATAGGCGTTAGTTAAATCACGACTCAACAGAACGGACAATTAAATAATTTTTCAAAGAATTTTCGTCCAGAAGGCCCCATTACAGCCATTACTTCTTATGACGGAAGAAATTGACATTCCAGCTGAACTAATTACAGTTACGCTTAAAAATGTACCTACAAAATAGTGTGCTATAAACTTCTAACATATTTTCAAAAAATTCGCATCAGTATCACTGTCACTTCAGTGTTGCCGTTTCGGTTTCTTTCAGCAGGCAGTTAGTAAATATTTTATAACAACTTTCTCTTCCGACATTAACCATACAATAAAACTTCCTCGACAATAAACTACGAAGAAATGAGATCGCATCAGGAAGACCTACATCCACACCTACTTAATACCCCGCAAGCCGTCGCAAGGACGTGTGGCGGGGGGTGTTAGAGCACCAGCCGTAGTTAAGAAAAAAAACCCCGCATGCAAAAGCCACAAATTTATACAAGCCACGAACAAAAGATTGTATACATTCGTGCAAAAACCCTTACGTCCCACAAACATGCAAACAACAAACTACCTCCTAAAATACAAATGCATCTACAGATACACCTAATATCTTTCCAATGTTTAATTTTGTTCCGGCTTGGATATTAAATAGTTTTTAATATTTCTAAATGGACTTCGGTTTCTTACTATTATGATTTATGATTGTCTTTGGAAAGAATGAGTATTTGAATCTATCTTTATTGGAATCCATCTCCCTCATTCTATCTTTGTGGTCTGATCTACCTAAGTACTACGGGGCTATTATAATTCTTTTGGTGTCATCGTTAAACTCGCTGGTTCTGAATCTTTCTAGAAGTCTTCGTATTTCAAGGGGCTCCCAGCCTAAATCCCCTAAGAGACGTGTTACACTTGTGTTCTTATTTTAACAATTTTTAACGGATCTGGCGGATTTTCTTTTCAATTCTTCTTACCAGATTTTCTCCCAAGGATCCCAAATACTCGCGACATATTCCAAATGAGGTGTAACTAGAGCACCACCCGTTTAATGAAGCCCAGCCTCTTTAAAGCGGATCCGCATATTGTCCTGATATGTGCTCCCCATGAAAGGCGTGGGGTTACAACTACCCCAATATGTTTAACATGTTTGGCCGTGGTTAGTACTGAACCCGGTATTTCGTAGTTTATGTCCTGTTCGCCGCTTCCTATGCTCCAAAATTTGAAAACTGCTCATTTGTCTATGTTAAGCATCAATCCCCATTTCTTGCACCAATCTGAGATTGTGTCTAAGTCCCTAGAGAGTAGCTCGCGATCTAGTTGGCTCCTTATTTCCCTGTACACCACCGAGTCGTCAGCAAATAACCTGAGATTGCTACTAACGTGTGCGTTTAGGTCATTAATGTATACTAAGAATAGAAGAGGCCCTATTACACTTCCCTGGGGGACGCCCGATATTACATCTCTTTCCTTGGAGCACAAACCATCGATGACTACTATTTGTTTGCGGTTCGACATGAAGTCTCTAATCCAATTAATAATTTTCTCATTGATTCCATAGCATTTATATTTGTGTCACAATTTTTTGTGTGGGACTTTATCAAAGGCTTTTTTGAAAACTAGGAATACTGCGTCGACTTGTGAGTTGTTTTCTCCCGATATAAGTATATCGTGAATGAAAAGACATAATTGTGTTTCGCAAGATCTCCTCTTCCTAAATCCGTGCTCGCTGTGGCTTAGTATTTTCCTACTATCAAGAAACCTCATTATGTTACTGGCAATAATGTGTTCTAATATTTTACAAGAGATTGATGTCAAAGATATGGGTCGATAATTGGTTGGTTTATCCCTATCCCCGCCTTTATAAATGGGGAGTTATGTGGGCTAGCTTCCAGTCGCGAGGTACTGAGCCATCTTCTATCGATTTTAGGAAAACAATTTCTAAAAATGGTGCAATGCCTTTGGCCAATTCCTTTATTATTCTAGCAGGCATTTCTTCCGGACCAGGTGCTTTCTTTGCTTTGAACCTACGTAGCAGATGTTCTATTCCCTTCTTGGTCAGTGTTATACCGCTCATGTTTTCCCAGGGTGGGTGTGGAGGATCGTTTGGTGCGTTTGTGTCTTAATTGTAGACGCTCTGGAAAAACTTGTTTTAAGTATTTTCCTTTTTCACACTGTCCGTAATAATTTCCCCGTTTTCCGCCTTCAAAAAGTGTGCAGTTCTAGACGTTTACCCTGTATTTCCCTATCATAGGACCAGAGTAACTTTAGATTTTACTCAAGATATTCGCTTACCATTTTAGATCAAAAAGCGCGTAGAGCTGTGCGCATGATACTTTTTGTTTTACTACGACTGATTATTTAGTGATTAATAATTCAAGTTTTACCTAAAGATTCAAACAAACCATAAATGATTATTACTATAATGGTTACTAAATCTAATATGGTCAATATTTTTTCCAGATAAGATCAGAAATGCCTTTCCCAGCTTCAAATCAATCAAAGCTCAATGTCCTTCGTGCATTAGTCCATGACAACGTAAAGGAGCAAAAAGGAAGTCGAAGCATGTACATCAGATTCTGAAAGCCGAAGTCACAGAATTTAAAGCGGATGCTGGCATAGTATTCTTGCAAATTAATCTGAAAGAGGACGACGACAGAAAACAATAGCCTTCGTGACTTTTTCTGGCCCCACACTGATTTTGTGACACTGCTATTACTCGACCCAACTTCAAATGGGCACCTTCCAAAAATATTCGCCCGTAAGTAGAGACTACCGACCCTAGTTATATTACCTAGGCTATTTTTAGACTACAATAGAACGTTACTCTTTGATGTCAATAGTATTTAACGAAATATAGCCCATCCTTGCCGTATGGCACGAAATAAGAGGTATCGTACGTGACGCTACTTTTATTATTTAAAGTCACTCCCATTGAAGTTTTCAACAAATGTCTTGTAATAATCCAAGGCACTTCAATATATTTGTTCTTACGAAATTTCACACCACCTTCCCAAGAAATTCGATGCTATAAAATAGAGAATGAGTATGAAAGCAAGACGGGGAAAAATCCGTTCGTATGGTTGGGAATGGGCGTCGCAATTTTTTTACGCTAAAAAATCTCACTCCAAAATTCTTCCCCCAAAAATGCATCACGAATTAAATTACCTCGTTTATGCGACTGCGAGAGCATATGTGCGGAATGGAAAGATTAGGTTATCGAGGAGAGTGAGACGGAAAGCGTGTGACACCGCACCTGATAGGGAGAGGCAGACTGAAGCATACGAGTATATATATATATATATATATATATTCATAGGAACTGAGGTTACAGCTCGTATCCTTAGCTATAGCTCGTGCTATTACTCCATTTGGGACAATAAAGCACTTCTTCATATTGCTCAGTCACACTTCGACTGGCATTTCCCCGTAGATGACGAACGAAATTTTAAAGCAGGTCGTAAGAAAAGTTTTCGGGAAAATATTAAATTTCGTTAAAAGCCAAAGCAGAAAAGTTATTTAAATTCTCTGTAATTTAAGGACCGTAAATATGCTAGCAAGATGGAAAAGAATTAAGGTAATGTCACCCTCTAAAAAAGTTTCTTTCAGTACTTTCAGCTAACCTGAAACATAGCACACACTTTGAAGTCAGTCAGCTGTCATATAGCGAAGAGGCGATGTAAACCCGTAGAGACGCCATTTTTTTGGCATTTGCAATAACGTAAAAGTAGGTATAATAATAAGATTCCCCACCCCCTCTACCCTCGCTCATTTGGACGGAAATATAAACGTGCATTATAACGTCAAAGAAATAGTAGCCGATGGCATGTCGGAGGAAAGAGACTCCCGCGACGTCATCCGTATGCGAGGCTCTAAAGACCGATTCGCGGATTGAGCTCTCGTCGAAAAAATTGAATCATACGATCTGCTACGTGACTAGTTCAATTGTTTCTTTCACTCGCAGAGGCGTGATTCAAACACAAACAAGCGTAAGAGACAGCACCATCTATTCCACCCCGTTGCGCGTGAGGGTGACGCCCCCCGGTCCGATTGTGGGCGGTGTGGCGGCATGCGAGAGGGATGAAAAAATAACGAAAATAAAAAATTGCCCTCCCTCGAAGCCCGAGGGAGGAGGGGGTGGAGGTGGCGAGAGGCAGCCTCCTGTCAGTCCTCGCCCCACCACCGCCCCTCTCCCCCACCCACCTCCCTCATCTCATTACCCCTCTCCCTCACACAGCAGGTGTGGGCGAGGAGGAGGCATCGGCTTTAAGGGCATTCGCTGGGAGCAGGAGTGCGGGGAGGAGAGAATTAATGGCGAGGGGGATTAGGGTGGGCGAGGGAGTTGGGTCGAAAACAGGGGGCGAAAGGGGGGGGGACAGTTACTTCCGCGCAGCAAAATCGGGGCGGGGGGGGGGGGAGAGGAGGGGTGCGCAGTGGTAACAATGCGCGTATAGCAGTCACGTGACCAGGCGAGGAATTCCTCTCGCCAGGTGGCTGGAGAAGGGGGTGATGAGCGAGTGGTGGGGGCTGAAGGGAGGGCGGGGGCGGTCAAATAGGGGATACCACTCCGCCCGGGAATGCATAGAACACCCCGAGAGCCTGGAGAAGGTAACTCCAGACGATCCCTCATCTCACGGCCCCCGCTCGCGATTACAAACGATTGGTGTCGTGGTGCCCATGGTGGGCGCAGCCGCGGGACGCCAATGAAGGGATGGCGATCACGCAACTGGGCGTTTCGCATTCGCCTTACAGGTCGGCCGTGTCGAAGGTCAATGAAATCGAAACGCTCGCGAACGCGCGTCATGCAGAAAAGTCAGACGCAACGCTACAAATTTCTCTCGAATATCCCTCTATCCAATTGTTGTCGCAAACTTAGGGAAAACGGTCAAATATCCGGAAGACACAAGGCAATAATCACATTTCCAGGACTCATTCGGCACTTGACATAGGTTTCCAGCGAAGTGTTTTCCAATTTCCTTGCAGGGCAGCGCAATAAGAAAGTAAAAAAATATTCCCCAAGCTGAAATTTTGCGTGCATCATACCACATACTGCCATCTCGAAACCAACTACCGACGTGAAGCACATAACGGTTTATGAGCGTCCCAGAGATCTATCAATACCTGAATACAAGGGAAAAACAAAGCAATGTTGATTATATCATTACAAGTAAACAATTGCTTTGTTATATAGCACTGACCAGAGTTCTTATGCTGGGAACACGATTTTCAAGTGGAAATACATAGTGTTATTGTGTGTCAATTAGAGAGCCACTGCCAGTGACGGCTAAATTTATAAAACGGAATAAATTTGACGCACAGTTCACCAAAATCCCTGAAAATGCTCATTTTTGGATTCACGATGTATTCACGAAGTAAGACGAGCAGTAAAATGTCGAAGTTACAGGCATTCCCAAGGCCCTCGCCGCCATCTTTCGGTCATTGTTTGTGGCTTCTTCGACACTAGCCTCGATACGCACCGCTGCGTCACGCAATAGTGATTTTACCGTACGCCTCGGTTGCAGAGAACGAAGATTCGAGGAGGAGATCGTTGAACCATCGGAAACGGACAGCTTCGGAGACGCAAGTCGTTGAAAATTACGACTTCGTGCCAAGGATGACCTCTGAAGAACCGCCGCCCGCAAAAACAAGCAGACTCCACAAGAGGTTCCCAGAAGGCGGCAAGACGCCAGCGTGGGGCCGGAATGGATGAGAGAGCGCTGGCGTGCAACGGGTTCCTCGCACGATGTCTGTCACTCGAGTTTCTCTGCCCAAATAGACAATCCCCTCGCAAATGATTACAGCTTTGCAGTTATGGCGGCATCGGGTCACAAAAGGGTTTAAGTTTTGATAAAGTGTTCCTCGGGAAGTGCGATCGATGAGGAAGAGACCCTCTGACATCACCGCGAGGGCTTTCAAGGCCAAGGACTCGGGAAGTCGGGACGTCTGAGCGAAGATAAGTTGCATCTACTTCATCTCCCAAAAGGCGTTCAAATTCCCTATTTATTTATTTCCCTATTTTATATTTATTTATTATAAGTGGTCCTTAGGAGAGTTAAATTTAACCATCATTTTAAAATGATACTCGTGAAGCCGGCGAACGCCTGTTGGTGGGATATTAACGGCAAAAAAGAAGGCCGGGGGATTCAGATTTCAGCCTTCTGCTAGCAGTTTTCGAAAGGCATGGGATCTCTCTCCGTTCGGGCACACAGACGGGCGATTTCAGACTTCATACGACTAGAATAATTGTTTTTTTTCTTCTTGTCTGCACTTAGAGGCCATTATAAATTCAGTTGGTACTTGCCATGCGTGTGTTGGAAAAAAAGATGCCGTAAGCGAGAAACGAAGGCAACCAGCTCTGAGAAGCCGCCTGAGAGTGAGATCGCTTGAAAGTGATTATAAAAGTGGTTTCGAAAACTCGTTTGGCATAATTCTGGCTACACCTTATTTCAAATAAGAGGGAACTGAGATTGTTTTAGAAAACCGTTAAAATATTTCTACACAAAAGCTTTTAGGAATATCGCCTTCAATGAAGCTGTTTGCTGAAAAAAAATCCAACAGCTAATTTTAATTTTGAAATTCGTTCCTTGGCGTCAGTTCGAAAATCGATGCATGTCGTGAAATGTCGCCAGATTGATACTTAATCTTTGAGGACTCTTGTAGATTAATACTGAATCACCTCGCGTGAACAAAGGGGGTGCACGGATTAACTAGCATGTTAAAATTGCAAGAAGACATCCATCTTTTTCAATGGAAAAGTAGCGGTGTCTATCTTATATTTTCTTCATCATATGGATGGTTAATTTTACAATCTCCTCAGTGGCAAGTTTTGTTTTGCATTTTTCGATGCAACGAAAAGTATGCAATGTTGAAGTACAAAAGCTTTAATGCATTCAATGTATTTAGCAGTTATGAAAACTAGCATATTATACGTACAATAAACAGTTAATATAAAAAAGAAATTGATTATGGTATTCAATTTTTCTGATAATTCTTAATTTTGGAAAATATTTTTTGTTAACATTAGGAGTCTTTCTCGCTGGAATCGAACCTGCAGAAATGGAATGGGTCCCTGACACATGAATTCTTGAGTTGATTTGTTTCATGGCTGGTGCCGCCAACACTTGAGTATGCACGGAAAGGGCGATCTAAAATGGTCTAGCATGAACAAATATTTATAAAAATCAAATTTCATCTGTAATCTTCTCCCTCCGAATTATTTGCAATACTGCCGACAGTACATCTCTACCACATCTTAGAAGGAATTAGGGAGCCCTGGCGGAGACTAGAGGAGAGGCTAGAGAGGAAACTGGCCTAACCTCGGTGCGTTAGATCCGCTTTAATTACACCCAGTTCCTATGAAATATACTATTCTGACCGACTTAAATCAATCAACTAAAATCTTTCTTAAAATATTTTCGTACTTTTGGTCGTAACTATTCCGGATGGTGTTTGTTTTCTTATCGCAAAAATACATGTCACATAACATGGCAAGTCAAGAGAGCTGAGAATTTATACAAGATACACTTATCCTTAGACGTCAATAATAAAAATAGAAAACTTCCCTCACGAAAGTAAAATAATCAAATGAAATGATTCTGGATTAATGTAAGGTCCGTTCACCTCATCACTCTTCCAGAAATTCTTCAGTAAATACAACCAAAGCCTATGAACTGTCCGTGGATGCGGATAAGAAATGAAGTCGATCAGTATCCGCACACGCCTGGAGTGACGGGAATAGCAGTCGCCGGCCTTTGGAGGTGGATGGTTTGGCTTTACGAGTTTATTGCCCGGAAGGAGGGGGAGGAAAGGAAGGAGGAGGAGAGGAATCGACCGACTACTCTGCAGCCACGCCAGAGCATCGGACCGTGGTCTCCGCACAGTTGAGCAGCATTTGGGAGCGGCCGGGTGCTGTGCACGGCCCGAATGAGACGAAGAGGATACCTCTTAGCTGATTCAAGCATTCAAATCACATTTCGCCACGCGAGGACGAGTAACGACAGTGTTCCACTCCAAGAGCTTTCAACGCACGAGTCTTCATTAAAATAAGTTTCGAGATGAACATTCACATGCCGAATCATAAATTTCGTCAAATTTCAATCGAATCGCTATGGAAATTAGTCAATGAAATCATCCGTTTTCAACAAAAGCGAGGATGCAGAATGTGAGATCACCGTGAACTTCAAAATGCAATGGGAATTTAGTCGGGGGACGCACAATTGTTAGAGAAGTAGACGCACTTAAAGAAAAAATGTAATTTCACAAAAGATAAGATGTATATAAAAATATTTTTACCATTATCATTAGCGCCTACGATTCCTTGAAAGTAAACGGCAAAAGATAACTTCGAGGAATCCATAATGGAGGAACTAATGAATGCCCGAATTCAATTTCCTCGCAGCAGTGACGACAAATTTACCATGCCACGGTGAAATTATTGCGAACTCGATACTCTTTTTATCTCACGAGTGTCGAGGCCAGCAGAAAACCAACTATCTAAATTCTGCTGATACGTCATCATGGCATCAACCTTTTGAATGTAGATCGACAATTTCAATGCGCACATCCAGGCCTTAAAATAAAGCTGGTAAATTGGGAGTAGCATACTGCGCTAGAGATTCTCGAAATGTAACCTCTCATTCTCTAATATCTGGGTCAATATTTCTCAAATCCAAAAGTTCTTTCCACTATGGTCACAAAATATAAATTCATTAAGCACCGAATCAAGAATAAATACCTCAGTAACGATGCAGTTTTCATAACCTTCCTCGACTCAACTAGGCAAGAAATCACTGCTACCAGCTAAGGATACTTTAGTTTTGTTGGGGAGGCGACCGACAGCTTGGGTCATTTGCGCCATCAGGGATGGGTGGAGAGAAACCCGGCGTCGTCATTAGCGACGAACGTCGTACTCACTAAAAGTGCTTTCCACAGGGCCCCTCAAGTAGGAATAGGGATACTACTGAAAAATACTTATCTCCAGGATACGAACCCGGTCCTTCGCGGTAGGAAGCCTGTATGTTAGCCTCCGCACCATCCCGATACCCGCTAAGGATATAAATAGATATTTTTATAAATAATAGAAGTTACATTGTGTATCCCATTTTCAATATTAACTCTTGGATAAAAACAAATTCTATGAAAAATCGATTAACTTTCCTCAAAGCACTGCGGCGAGTCATCCTAATAAAAATTCAACGTTTTTGTAACTAAGATAGGCCGCAAAACCCACATGAAGAAAAGTGTCCATCATTCAACGTGCCAGTTCAATATGCTCGATAACGTCTGTAATAACCACTGTATCGGTTTATAGCCCCTTTATAATTTTTTTCAAATCCAACCCTAACGTAACACTTCTCCAAGAGTGGTGTATGGCACTTATCCAGCAAATAAAAGTTTTATTCGCAATTTTCCACTGTATAGCTCACGCATGAAATTCATTCCGTCGTTTCCTCTCCAGGATATGTACACAAGAGTTAAATGAATTCATCGAATGGCTTGGCGATAGCTGTTATGAATACAACTGTGATCCTCACCACTCGATTACATGATATGCACAGTCAGACGTTACACGTGGTGGAAGAATAATAAGGTCTATAAGCAGGGAATCGCTATAAATGGGATCGAAACGCTGTCTAACTACAGCTGTTGAAAGACTGCGAAATAGTCTCATCCTGCCGAAGACGGAAGATATATATTCAAACACATTTGATTACTGGATATTGGTTCCCTCTTCACGCTGATTACCAAGTTTCCCGCGCGGCCAACGGGTCGTTAGGCCAAAGTTAAATGAGTCGAAGTTTTTCCGGAGATATGATACCGCCTGTATTTACAACCGCTGACAGCAGCATGAGGGAAGGCTTGCTGCTTCGTTACTTTCCGAGAACACTGATGAACATTACATAGATGTAAAATCTCCGGGACCTGATGAGATACCGGCGCGCGTGCAAAAAGAACTGTCGGCTGAAATTGCCCTTTAAGAAATCATTAGCAGAAAAAAGTGTGCCAAACGGCTGGAAGGTAGCTTCAGTAACACCCATATTTAAAAACGGAGACAGGGAGGACCCTAGTAATTATTAGCCAATATCGCTCACTTCCATTTCCTGTAAGATTCTTGAACACATCATTGTTAGTTCCATAATGAGGCACCTCGATAGCCAAGATTTATTGATTAATAACCAACACGGCTTCCGTAAAGGTAGATCCTGCGAAACTCAGCTCGCACTTTTTGTACATGATATATTGAACTCCGGTGAAAGTACTATTCCAGTTGATGCGATATTCCTAGATTTTATGAAAGCTTTCGATAAAGTCCCTCATTACAAATTACCCGCGAAATTGGAAACTTATGAAATACACGAGAGTATTATTAACTGGATTAAACAATTCTTAAGTGATAGTGTCCAAATAGTCGTCCTGGACGATGTATCATCCGATTCTATCAAGGTCACGTCGGGTGTACACCACAAGGAAGTGTCATAAGCCCCGTCCTATTCCTTATTGACCTATTCCATAAATGACCTCAGTACCGTAGTTAATAGCAATCTCCGTCTTTTCGCCGATGATGCAGTAATTAATGGGGACATCCGAAGTCACGAAGACAAAGTCGTGTTAGCCAACGACATAGATGCAATTCAAAATTGGTGCGATACATGGCAATTGGAATTAAATTTTTAAAAATGCGTAGCAATACATTTTTGGGGAAAAGTAATTCCCTCCCTTATAGTTACAAAGTGAAACAAACCAATATCGCGAGGGTAGATTCCTTTAAATACTTGTGTGTGACAATTACTCACGATCTGTCCTGAGGAAAACACATACGAGAAATATACGGTCGTGCTAATAAAAAATTGGGATTTATGAAAAGAGTGCTAGGTAAATGAAACGAAAAGGTGAAAGAACGATGTTTCCTTGCCTTAGTCAGGGCCCACCTAGAGTATGCTGCCAGTATATGGGATCCTCATAATATAAATTTGATTTCGGAATTAGATCGAGTTCAGCGGAGGGGGGCTAGATTTGTCAAACATTGTTATGACCAACGCAGCAGCGTATCCACTTTGCTAGACAATTTAGGTTGGGACTCTCTTACGCAGCGCCGTTTACAACATAAATTAAACTTGCTAAAAACATTTAAAGATGGGCCTTTTTCCGATGACATCAAGGATATAACACGAACCCCAACGTATTACGGTCGAAGGGATGACGAATATAAGACTAGAAAGATAGACTGCAGGACTGACAGGTTTAAAATGTCGTTTTTTCCAAGAACGATAAGGGACCAGAATGCTGGTAGTCGAAATTCCCCAGGAGTTAGTTCATTGCAATAAGTATTACCGTACAGGTTGGGGACTGCGCGAGGACATGTATATGGACATACATACATGTCCTCGCGCAGTCCCTAACCTGTACGTTATGCATGGACCTGTACGGAGGTGTGTGTATATATATATATATATATATATATATATATATATATATATGCCGGTCGCGGTGGTCTAGCGGATAGAGCGTTGGACTGCTGACCAGAGGGTCCCGGGTTCGATTCCCGGGCAAGGCACTTTGGGCACCTGCAGCTCCACCCAAGCTAGTTGATTTTTCGGGTACCAGATCTTCCTGGGAAACCATAACCGGCACAGGGAAAGGAACTGGCCCCCCTACCCTGATGTGTGAATATTCACACGCCGTCGGGCTTGGTACATGGGTGAGCTCTATCATCACCTACTAAACCGACCTTCGGGTTGATTGCTGTGTTTATGGTTTATATATATATATACACACACACATACAGATGTGAGATGGAAGGATAGCGGGGATTACTGGAGTGACAATTATAGAGTGATATACAGCGGCGGGGACGAGAGCCAACGAGGGGTTGCCGTAATATTAAATAAAGGGGTAGGAAAAGCGTATTCAACATAGAGCAAGCAACTGATAGAATTTTACTTAAAGAGATTAAAGCAGAGCCGACGAACTTGGTCATTGTTCAGGTATACCTGCCACCGAGCAACCACAAGGAGGAAGAAGTCGATAGGATGTACGATGAGTTAGAGGATATAATCGCGTGTGTTCCTGCAGGGAAACATTTGATAGGGATGGGGGATTGGAATGCGACGGTAGGCGAAGGAAGAGATGGTGGTGAGGTGGGCGACTATGGGTTAGGCACGAGGAATGAACGCGGGGAGAAAGCAATTGAATTCTGCAGGAGACAGGGGTTAGTCATCACCAACACAAGGTTTAGACACCACAAAACGCGTAGGTATACATGGTAAATGCCAGGTGACTCAGATAGGTATCAGTTAGATTATATTATGGTTAGGCACAGGTTTAGGAACAGTGTGATAAATTCGCACAGTCTCCCAGGAGCGGATGCGGACTCTGACCACAATTTAGTTGTTATGAAATGTAACGTCCGTTTCAAGAAGATAAGGCAAGGGTGGCGGGTTAATTTCTAACCGGTTCCCTTCTTTTAAGAATAAGATACATTGGGTAGTAAGGCTACAATAGCACTTCAGGTTGAAAGTTATTTTTCGCAGGCGAGGATGGACCACTCCCCGAATTGAGCTTAAAGGCGCGTGAATTGCACAAACGCAGGGTAGGAGTGACAGTCCTTTCCTCTGTGTCGCCGTTTGGTTTCCTCCGAAGTTCAAGAAACAATCCAATTGCACCGCTGGAATTTTTGTGAGATAGTTCAAAGGAAGCAACAAGGATTTTGACGGAAACTCTGATCAAAATGCGCCATAGCCACTAGGCTACCACGCCTCCAATTATTTCAGACAGGTGGGCAACTTCCATCAATGACGAAGTGATTACTCAACTTTGCAGGGAGATGAATTTTTTCCCCTGACCGACGAAAGGGACCCAAGTGGCGTGTCAGCTGGGGTAGGAAACAGTGGAGTTAACACTAACGAAAAGGGCATTTTTCGGAGGAATAAAAACAGTTTTGCCGAAAATAACAGCATTTTTAACAGTATGATATAGCTTTTGATAAATTCCGCAAGTTAAATACTTAATTCAGTGGTTTTTCCCTGCTACGATAAAGCAGTTTATACTAATCTCATTCTTATGAGTTTAACTAATCTCACCAATTATCTTAGTTCAACGCTATCAAATAAACTTTTCCGTGTTTGATGCTAGAAATACTCCTCCACGATCATTCTTCCCAACAGGGGTAATATTTTCCTGGGAGAGAGGGTACTAATCTTTGGACACTCAATATCATTTGAACACTGTACAGCTAAAGCGATGAAAGTTGCTGAAATAAACAGAGACTGCTGCATTAGATACACTAGTTTCCTACACCAAATCCCTTCCCTTAGAAGTTAGGGTAATCACTTCACGCCAGTGGAATAATTTTAATCATTTGTTCCCGCCCAACCGACCCCAGAGTTGGAATAAATTTCTGAAACATTTGAACTCGTACCAAGAGCGAAAATAATCGGAGAGATAATATGAAAATAGTAACCAGATTCACTACCTTCGTTAATGCGAAAGATTAATAAGGATAAGGAGGGAATTGGCAGTGTACGGAGCTATCCCCACGGCCCCTCTGAGAAAACACCTCCAATAACCAAAGCAATTTCGTCTGAAATTCATGGAAGGAAGGAATTTCCATAGCGTTCAAGCAGACGAGCGTTTCGCTCATCTCTAGAGTAATAATGCCGGATATCTTCGGAATGGAAAATATGCTACAGCATGCATTGGAAAAGAGTCAACTTTAAATGGGGGTTCCACAAATAAAGAATTGGGGTCAGCGCTGATTTGGGGTTTGATCCTGATTTTTAAAAATGCTACGGAACTTCGAGTAATTTTGCAATAATAAATTAAAATCGGAAATTTGCAGCAGTGGATATCCGCTTAATTCCAGTGGAACGATGCCAACGGTCCGAAGACTGGATCGAACCCAAACACTCTGGTTTCCCAATAAGTATCACCAACACGGCAATGCGATCTTCATTCCGTTACAATTATGCTAAAGCCTTAAAAATAAATTAACAGACCCTCGGATGAATCAATTACACATCCTCCAGGTTTCCGACAAATAAAACCCTATTATTGGCGCTAGGAAACTTTTTTTCTCGGTTCTCTAAGGGTGAAAAACTCCACTAATGGAAACTGAAGTTGAACCAAAGTCAGCGCGATGGATACGACGGAAACCGCACCGGAGAGTGTCGCCGACAGTGAGTGCAATGACTAAAAGCACCAGTTCCAGCTGCCAGGTTCTCAGCTCGCGAGGGCCCCTAGCAACACATCGCATCGCGTGCGACTACGCTCCATTTTTCTTTTTTTTTTATCTTTGCCTCTTCCGTTTGACGAAAAAAAACACGTTTTCCACTGATTTCATTTACATCATAAACTTCGGCAAAGGAGACTTACCGTTTTTCTGACACGGCCGGTAGGCTCAATCCAATTCTTAACGCTTTTCAGCGAATAATAAGGCCAAATCCGAAACGGCATCTCCTTCCTAATGGCTCCCGCTAAAAATAGAAAGTCCTATTTACACTCCTCCAATCCGACATTTTTTGAACGGATCTCGTTACCAAAAATGCCCAATAGGTTACATGTACACAAATCCCCGAAGGCCGCAGCCAAAGGCTTGTAACATGAGACATTATACTATATTACCCATTTGTATAAGACATAAATCTCCTGGATTGTCGCATCTGGGCTTTCTGCGCTCCTTTCGTTGAATTATCACGCCAAATAGGTAAGAGAATAGTAAAATTGGGATCCAAACTAGAAAGATACGAGTACCATTGAGTGTAAAGAGTAAAATGAGTATAAAGTAAGAGCATTGAATAAAAATAAGGCTTAGTTGAAAATATCCTGAGCTGGATTAAAGAATTTTTGAATGGTCGTATACAAAGGGTAGCCCATCATAGCTTACATTTCAAATTGCTAAACTTTGCATGATATTTCAACGAAGTATTTGAAATTTTTCTTGAAGAAAGCAAATGATATTGTTAGCATTCGTGTAAGCGGCATATAGTCTCAGTCGCTCCATCACCAGAACCTTTTCAACACATTTTTCATCCTAATGTGTATCACAGTATCACTTTCAACGGACTAATCTTGTTGCACTAGCCATTCATTCTCATCAATGGCTTCCCACCCAGAAGGACCGGGTTCGAATCTTGGAGATGACAGCTATTTTTCAATGGTATTCCGATTTCTACTTAAGGTGATTCGTGGAGAGCACTTCGAGTGAGTACGCCGTCCGTCGGATGGGACGTTAAACTGCGTGTGACCCCTTGGCGTCTTTCGTTTTTAGGAGTAAACACTTCCTCCATTCTCATCCATCCGTAATGACCTCAGCTGTTGGTCGCATCTACTAATAACTAATACTATCATTATTCCCATCAAAGATAGGGAAGACCATTTTCTCAGTATTTCTCAAGTCAGAATTATTACTTCGATATCAAAACTGCGTCGGCGTGACTTTAATAGAGGCGGTCGCACGTCGATAGCAACTCTAGCGGTTTGCTAGTGTGTACTATTCAATAGAGCACCGACGAATAAAAACAGTCGTTTCAGGCGTGATATGGTGGGATATCATGATTAATTAATAAAAAGAGCACCGACGGTTGAGGCTATCGAGTCGACGAGGCGAAAAGCCCACGGGAAAGCATTTGGGGTTCGCTCCCGATGACGTCCTCCTTAAAAATGCCGCCTCGATGCTCACGGCACTTCCAGAAACAATACGAAAATGGAGTCTCCAATTGTTGGCAAAAAAAATATTACTGGAAAATTAATTGAAATCTGCCGCAAAACTCGCCTCATTTCACGTATTAGGTTTATAAGATCGTGAGAAAACCCATTTCAGTACATCCCATATTTTCGCCGTGAAATATTATGGTCCGTCCAACATAACGTTAAGCAACACTCACCGAGGTCCCTTCTGGAAAATCAAGGAAGACGCAGACTGACGGGACGGAGATGATACGAGCGCAGAGGAACCGCCATTCGAAACTAGTTCTTATCACTTCCATTTCCAACATCCCATCGCTTCGCGATCGCCGGAGAGCACTTCCAAGTGAACCACAAACCCCAGGTTGGCCTCAGCGCTGACTACTAAAGCCAATGACGAACTACGGACAGGACCTCAAGATTTGCTTGAATATAAAAAATACCTCTAGTATCTCAAGAAGGGAAACCACCACGAACGGTTTAGCCAAATTACTCGATCGATAGAGGCTTATAAATTAAAGGGTTTTAACATAAACGCAACAAAGTTGAAAACGCCTAGTGTACGTTTCGTGTGTACATCTGATAGTTGCTTATTACAATAACTAAAAAATAAATTTCACAGTTCTAATTTGCATGCATCGTCCTTTGTTATACTGATATTTATAAAACTTCTGGGCAAATGTACGTTTCTCCTCATACTACTATGGATTCATAAAAATACCACGAAGTGAAGCCTAAATCATTACAGAATAGGCGTTCGAAACGTCAATTTTTATCAGTTATCCAGGATTCTAAACGCATTCTAAAAATTTTATTTTCTGGTTCCACGGAAATAGCGTTTGCTCCAAACAACCTAGTGAAATATACACAGTAATCTCCCGAGAGTCAAAATCGGAGCGTGAGTCCATCATGCTATATTAACAATACCATTCAGTGGGCTATCCTACTAAAAAAAATTTAGTACATTCCTGAGAAAAGAAATCAATGTTTACACATAAGAGTCCCGGCGTGCGAGATGTGTCTACTTGGCGGTCCAAGTGAAGAAATATCTGGGCGTCACACTCATGTGAACCTTGTAATGGAAATAGACGTTAGAAAAATCTACAAAATTTTACGAAAACACTTTGCTTCATCAAACAAATATATTGGATTCATTTTTAATAAAACTTCGTTATTGTATGTTTCCACAGATGACGTTAATCGTCAAAACGATTGTCGGGAAAGAATATAAAAAAACTGGAAATATACAAAGAACAAAGTTTTATTCAAGATGAATAGTAGCAGGTTCCATAAAGTTACGCCGGAAACCATCAAATTCGGAATCACTCGAATTAGAAATTAGGGAGAGAAATTACTTCCCAAGAGTTGGACCTTATCTTAAATACATATCTCCAGTATTCGAAAACCCAGCGCAAGAAGACAATATCTGAATTGAACGAAATGCCACTGAATGCCACCGGATTATTTGAAATTAGATTTTATTCATTTTACTTATATACACCCTGCAAACCACCGCTAGGGTGTGTGGTGGGGGGTGATCACACACTAGAATAATTGGACCCGAAAATGACCCTACAGCGGTCAGACAATGATATTCCGATCACTTATTGTTCGGGGAAAAAAGGAAATCTTAAAACTGTTCTACACTTAATCTCTCGAATTTTATTAACACGATCTCTCCAACCGAAGTAGAATGGGGGAAATATAATACATTTTTAACATAACTGCTAAAATAACCTCCTTCCAATTTATGCAAAAGCTTTACTCTGTAATTTAACCTTCGCTCCGTGAGTGATTCCCAGTCCAGCTCTAGTCTCTAATATTTTGGATACACTGCCAAGTTTATCTTAACAATATTTTACAAATCTAGTTCCTCGTACTCTTCTGATAACTCTCAATTTTTTGCTAGTTTGTCCACATATTCCCCGTATGTATTTCATCCAGGAGAGATGGCGAGTGAGGGTAACGCCTAGGTATTTAATCGAGTCAACACATTTCGGTTTTCCCGATGCAGTAGTCGCTCGGGTGGGAATTGCTCTTTTTCCAAAAATTTTTGACTGTGCACTTTTTTAAGTTTTATTCTAATTGCCAAGTTTCGCACCAGCGTTGTATGGCATTAAGGTCATCTGGAAAAACTGCTGTGTCCTCAGGACCACGGATATCACGGTAAACCACTGCATCGTCGGCAGACAAACGTATCTTACTGTTGAATACCGAGTCGATTTCGTTAACGTAGATAAGGAATAAAAGAGGCCGGATAACGCTTCCCTGTGGAACACCTGAAGTAACTTCTACTGCACTTGAGCTAACTCCATCCATCACTACTCTTTGAACCCGGCCATTCAAAAAGTCTTTAATCCAACCCCGGATGATGTTGTGAATGGAAGTCATGGGAAAAGCAAAAAACCACCATAGGCACGAAAACGGCAAGCAAAAGTTGACCCATTGGATGCATACGAATGGCACTGGTTTAAGACAGGTATCGAGGGCACAATTCTCATTTCACATTAAATTGATGGTAAAACCTCGGCGATGCAGCAGGGAAGAGAGACGACTAGTACCTACCAACTCATATAATGAATCTTTTTCCCTCCGAGAATTAATCGCGATCATAAAAATGATAGGCAATACCTTTCAAACCACTCGAGAAGAAAAGAATGACCGCACAGAAAACAAACGCTCTTCTAATAAGTGAACTATCCTGAAAACCGAGTCAAATTGAATGAAAATTAATTTAATTGAGACTTCAAGCGTTACACAGATGAAATGATTTTGACGCGACTAGTTAGAGATGCGTATACTTCTTTTAATGCTTTCATCCGAGTGGATTCCCACAGCGGGCCTCAAAGATTCACACCACATACGTACGATACCCAAACTGGGCCCAACAGTCTCGGCTCACCTTTCTCAATCCTCCGGGCGAGGGGGCGGCGCTGGCGAGGAGCGCGGCGGGTGCGACGGCGCTGTTCTTGCGGAGGTTGGAGCGGCCGTTGATGAGCACGTTGTCGCCCTCGAAGTGCACGTTGCAGGGGGGCGGCGGGTCGGAGGAGACCCAGCCGAAGGCGTCCGCCGCGTCCTCCTCCTCCTCCTCCTCCTCGTCCGTCCCTGACTCCCCGCGCGTGGAGTCCCGCAGCCAGATGGAGCCGGGCTCGTTCCTCTGGCGAGAGCAAAACATTGGTACCGTACTCTTTTAAATGATTCAGCACCCTGCAACCCACCGCTAGGGTGTGTGGCGGGGGCTGAATTAACACCAGAATAATTTTTACCCGAATATGACCCCTACCGCGGACGGACAAAGTTATTCTGATCCCTCATCGTTCGTGGAACAAATGATATCTTAAATCTATATGTTCTAGACTAAATATTTGATCTGCTAACCTGTGACTCACAAGGTACTAACAATACTAATACTAGAGTTGAAAAGAATTTCCCTTTGAGGATATTTCATAGCTCAAACTTGGATGAGGCTTTCGAATGATACTATTATTTACTTTCAGTTCTCTAATGCTTTCAATAATTTTCTTTTAAATTTGGAACCGAATTTATTTCCACAGCAAATAGATACACTTAAAATTCCGTCGAACCTAATGAGACTCTTTTCAAATTACTTTACAAATAGGCAGGTCGAAAAAAATGCAAACCATTTCAACTAACAAAATCCTCACCAGGGGCTGCCGACAAGGTTCTGTTTTGGACCCGTTAATGTGAAACCTTATTACAAACCAAGTCTTCAGGAAAGAATTCCCCATGGGATGTAGCTTAATAGCTTTTGCCGATGACATGGCTTTGTCCATTGAATCTAAATCAAGAGCTAAAATGGAGCAGCTGACAAAAATTGTATTGGACAAATAGAACAATGGGCAATAGTTAATAAACTGGTAATTTCAACAACCAAGACAAAATACACGGTCTTTGGAAATATAATGTCTAGGAATCCCACTGTTAAAATCTACAACAGCAATATCCAACGCACTTCATCTTTTAAGTATTTGGGAGTCGTGTTAGACGAAAAATTAACTTATCAAGCCCACATTAATTTCATAGTCAGCAAAACCAAAAAAAATGTCAAGCTGCCCGCAGGTATTGCAATACTAATTTTTGAACGGACTCCCTTCAATTGATACAAAGCTGTAGCAATACCCACCCTAAGGCTGCTCCATTTGGGGTCATAAGGTTAACTACAGCAGAATCGAAAGAAAACTTAGAGAAGCACCAAGACCCTGCCTCTTAGCAATTAGCAAAGGTTAATCGACAATCAGCATGGACGCACTATGTCATGGAGAGAATTAGCATAATCGAAGTCAAATCGGGCCAAGGCACAAAATACTTCAACTCGGAGATCGAACAAAATCACGCCCTAAACAAAAAACAATTAAAAGAAATACTCAGGGAACAAGCAATTCATCAGTGGAATAAAGACTGGCAGAATTCCGATAAAGGTATTCACACTAGAGAAATTTTTCCAGACGTCATTGAAGGCTAAAGATAAAATTTAAGCTAACTAGAAAAGCGACACAACTCCTATCAGGCCACGGAAATTTTGAACATTGCCTTAATAAAATAGGAAAATCAAGGACTAATCTATGTAGTACCTGCCTAACAGAAGACACAGCTAAGCATAGAATAGAAGAAACCCTACAGTATGAAAAACCCAGACATGAAATTTGGCATAGCATGACTTATAAGAAAAGCGAGATGCGTGAGATTGTGCTATTTTGCCTTAAGCATAACTGCAACCAATTATTTAAAATGGCACAATAATATTTGATAATGGTACAATAAGGCTTGATAGAATTAGTAATTGTATTGCTTGTTTTATTGTATAAGTAAAATTGTATGCAATTGCTATTTTACGTTAACGTGTAATATTTTGCCTAGTGTGCGATCAAAAACTCTTGTATGACTTGGTAAACTCAAGTGTTATCATACAATAATATATTTAGTTCTTATACTAATTATTATCTCTAATTTTACTATATTCGAGTTCAGCATTACTTTTGTAATTTAACACTATTATGTCATCCTATTAGATATTTCTTTCTAATGTTGTGTAATTGGTGTTGATGTGATATCAGGATACTAAAATTAAGCGTGAGCAGAAACCCCCCAAACATATCATGATATATTTTTTTGTATGCGATTTCTTTTGTGTTTGCTTCTTCAATGAAAAAACAATGAGAAGTGTGATTAAACTCTCACCACCTTTCCTTATTATTATCATTATTATTATACTATTATTATAGTATATTAGCGTTATTTTGAATATATTTGCATAGTTATACTTGTAGTATACTTCATTTGACAATGTAGTACCTTACCTTCGCGCGAGTGTGTCCTCGCTAATATGACCCACACTGAAGTTAATATAGATCACAAATGTGAGGGATTAGGGATCGGGTACAAGATGTATACTTAAGTTAATTCACAATAAACCTGAGCAAATGCCCCGTAAATAATGAGTAGCAGGCCAAAAAATATTTATGACCTGAACTGGGCTTGGCAAGCCTCAAAAACTCGCACCGGCTAGCACCAGAATTGAAGAATATCTAGTTCGCACTTCGTCCATTCCACCAATAAAATTCCATTGTTTCTAGAGCACGTCTATATGTTCAAACCTAATTGTATTTTAAATCGCCATCCCATATGAAGTCTTCAGTCGTCCTTCATAATTCACGTTACAACATAGTTAAAAATAGCACTCCTACCTGATTAGGCTGGTAGGTCCCGCCTAAACCTGGATGTGCCATTGGGCTTCCAAATGGCAGGAATGGAGGATAAATGGCAAAGGATAAAAGGGATAGGAACTCTTAACTTGATGATATCGCTTACTTTTGCATGGCAGGCTTTTGAGATGTGGGTGTGTATAAGGATGGAAAAAGAGACATGGAAAGAAATGGAAACAAAAAGAAGATCGCCTAGGCACGGAGAGGCAAGAGGAGAGATGGTTGCAGGAAGATACGCAAAGAAAGCAGGAAAAATGGATGCAGGACGCATTGAGTGGGGAGTGAAGTTTTGGGTCAAGGGTGGTCTGGTGTGTGAGCACCCCTGCCGTACGCCCTAGTAGTGGCTCGCGGAGCACTAAATAAAACAAGAGAATAGCAACGGTAATGAGAGTGGGGAGAGTGCTGAGACAGAGAGATGAAGAGAATAGGCATATTGGACAGGATATATGGAAGCAGGAGGCATATGCAGCTGATTACTGTGATGCAGGGTGCCACGGTATTTACTTAGTGTCATGTTAGGGGTTCAGAAATGTAGCATTGCTCAATCCCTGGACCCACGAAAATCTACCTTGAGAGGCAGACTACTCTTCATATTGAAAATATCGCTTATTGAATGCAAATAAGGAGAACCTACGTCCTATGTTTGATATCACTCACCACTCACGGAGCGAAGGTTAAATTAAAGGTTAAAGCTTTCCATAAATTGGACCGATGTCTCTTTAACGATGGCGTTTAGAATATTTTCTTAGCCGTACTACGTTAGAAGAAATCATCTCAATAATAAAATCTGAGGAATACAGCGTAGAACATAGATTTAAGATGCCATTTTTCCCACATACGAGAAGGGATCTGAATAACATTATTCGACCGCGCTGCGGGGGGGGGGGGGGAAAGGCATTTTGTGTTGAAAGTACGTAGTGTGGTCGTCGCCCCCTGACACACAACAGATCGGTGGCTTGCAGGGCGCCATGCATGTGTGAATGTTTGTCTTCGCTTTTACAAGTGAAGTGATTTCTTTATCCCGAGTGAACAGCAGTTAACTAACGGAATCATGTGCACTGCAGACAGTGCATACATTAGGACTTGGTTCATTTTTACTTCATAGGAAATTCAAAACATTCTCACAATGTTGTTGTTATGAAAACTCTTAAGTTACTGTTACGAACTGATAACTGTTACTCTTGACCGCTAAACATATTCGAAATCGCATGATCCGCACACAATAAATAATCTTGGTATAAGGAATTCGGATTAATAAATCAGACCATATTACAACCTCTGTTCGAGCTTTAACCTTTCTCGATAAAATAAATGCCTTAAAACGAATTTAATGTTTTCACAAAAATATTAATCAGGGAAATCAGTCAAATTTAACATCAAATTTGATTATTCGAAGAGTTTCTACGTGCTTGGCTCTTTATAGTACCCATTCACGGTAGATCTTATTATCACATTATACATAGATTCTAGTATTATTTTTATCATTATCATCATTACATAGTACCATGTAACCACCGATAGGCTGTTTTTGCCGGGGATGATTACACACCAGACTACTGTTTATCCAAAATATTTCTCCTCCATACAGCGTTTGAACAAGGTTATTCTGAATAAAAAGAGACGTTTCAAGCGTGATATGGTGGCATATCATGATAAATTAAAAATATCAATTTTCCACAAAATAAAATTTAATACGACCGGTTTCAACGTAACTACATCATCATGATGATGATGTAGTTACATTGAAACCGGTCATCGCTTAAGGTTATTCTAATACCTTATCGTTCACTATCGGTTCAGTGAACAGCCTTTACACAATTAAAAACTCTCAGAATATTTAACCCCCGCATTTAACAATTTATTCGTAAAATGTTGACTCTTATCCAACTTTTTTACCCTCTTGCTGTGTTCATTAATCCCTAGTTCATAAAATTCCCCGTGGAACACGCAATTCCTAATCTCTTCCTTTCCAACGGTCCCTCGTTCATGACGCCATAGAACACGGAGCAGCGCCACCATGTCACACTCTCACGCCCCTCGTCTCCATGTGAATAGAGTGCGCCTCTAGGCCATACTCTCTTCACCCAACCTCCATTTCCCTAAGTCCCACGACCCATGCGCTCCACTCTCCTTTCTTGAGCTCCGCGTATCCTAAATCACAATGAGCTCCACTCCATAGGAATACCCGAATGAATGACAGAAAGGAATACTATGGAAGCCCCATAACGTCAAAATAAATAAATCCCCAGACACAGGTAGAAACAACGACTAGAATGGGGACAACAATCATAAATACATATATCACATACATAACATAAATTTCATACAATTTCTTATCGTCTAATACAAGAACTCTGCATACAGGCATGCATGTACATAAGAAATTAGCTCGCATTACTCCAGTGTAAAAAATACCAGGGAATAGAAAAAATTAAAGGCAAGAAGGAATCGACCCCTTTGAAAAAGAGCACTGAATTAAAGATTGGCACCTTGCTTGCAATTAGAACACTGGTTACTAATGTCCATCGCGATTGGGCATATTTGAAAGACTCATACGTACTGGGTGTGTTTTATCGGGCATTTGAGCCTCAGAGAACTTTAAAGCCACATCTCTGAAACTGGAAGCCTATTGCCTGAAGTGAACAACAAATCACGCGTGTGTAACACTGCTAAATAATTATACCACAGCGCAAGGAAAGGTTTCTATGCTTGCTCTATTGATTATTACCCCCATGGCTGTAAGCACGGTGACAAGACGCAATTCCTAACACTATGAGGGTGTACTTTGGACACATCTACATTGAAACTCGCGACACTTACTCGTAATGAATAGGCGTTAGTTAAATCACGACTCAACAGAACGGACAATTAAATAATTTTTCAAAGAATTTTCGTCCAGAAGGCCCCATTACAGCCATTACTTCTTATGACGGAAGAAATTGACATTCCAGCTGAACTAATTACAGTTACGCTTAAAAATGTACCTACAAAATAGTGTGCTATAAACTTCTAACATATTTTCAAAAAATTCGCATCAGTATCACTGTCACTTCAGTGTTGCCGTTTCGGTTTCTTTCAGCAGGCAGTTAGTAAATATTTTATAACAACTTTCTCTTCCGACATTAACCATACAATAAAACTTCCTCGACAATAAACTACGAAGAAATGAGATCGCATCAGGAAGACCTACATCCACACCTACTTAATACCCCGCAAGCCGTCGCAAGGACGTGTGGCGGGGGGTGTTAGAGCACCAGCCGTAGTTAAGAAAAAAAACCCCGCATGCAAAAGCCACAAATTTATACAAGCCACGAACAAAAGATTGTATACATTCGTGCAAAAACCCTTACGTCCCACAAACATGCAAACAACAAACTACCTCCTAAAATACAAATGCATCTACAGATACACCTAATATCTTTCCAATGTTTAATTTTGTTCCGGCTTGGATATTAAATAGTTTTTAATATTTCTAAATGGACTTCGGTTTCTTACTATTATGATTTATGATTGTCTTTGGAAAGAATGAGTATTTGAATCTATCTTTATTGGAATCCATCTCCCTCATTCTATCTTTGTGGTCTGATCTACCTAAGTACTACGGGGCTATTATAATTCTTTTGGTGTCATCGTTAAACTCGCTGGTTCTGAATCTTTCTAGAAGTCTTCGTATTTCAAGGGGCTCCCAGCCTAAATCCCCTAAGAGACGTGTTACACTTGTGTTCTTATTTTAACAATTTTTAACGGATCTGGCGGATTTTCTTTTCAATTCTTCTTACCAGATTTTCTCCCAAGGATCCCAAATACTCGCGACATATTCCAAATGAGGTGTAACTAGAGCACCACCCGTTTAATGAAGCCCAGCCTCTTTAAAGCGGATCCGCATATTGTCCTGATATGTGCTCCCCATGAAAGGCGTGGGGTTACAACTACCCCAATATGTTTAACATGTTTGGCCGTGGTTAGTACTGAACCCGGTATTTCGTAGTTTATGTCCTGTTCGCCGCTTCCTATGCTCCAAAATTTGAAAACTGCTCATTTGTCTATGTTAAGCATCAATCCCCATTTCTTGCACCAATCTGAGATTGTGTCTAAGTCCCTAGAGAGTAGCTCGCGATCTAGTTGGCTCCTTATTTCCCTGTACACCACCGAGTCGTCAGCAAATAACCTGAGATTGCTACTAACGTGTGCGTTTAGGTCATTAATGTATACTAAGAATAGAAGAGGCCCTATTACACTTCCCTGGGGGACGCCCGATATTACATCTCTTTCCTTGGAGCACAAACCATCGATGACTACTATTTGTTTGCGGTTCGACATGAAGTCTCTAATCCAATTAATAATTTTCTCATTGATTCCATAGCATTTATATTTGTGTCACAATTTTTTGTGTGGGACTTTATCAAAGGCTTTTTTGAAAACTAGGAATACTGCGTCGACTTGTGAGTTGTTTTCTCCCGATATAAGTATATCGTGAATGAAAAGACATAATTGTGTTTCGCAAGATCTCCTCTTCCTAAATCCGTGCTCGCTGTGGCTTAGTATTTTCCTACTATCAAGAAACCTCATTATGTTACTGGCAATAATGTGTTCTAATATTTTACAAGAGATTGATGTCAAAGATATGGGTCGATAATTGGTTGGTTTATCCCTATCCCCGCCTTTATAAATGGGGAGTTATGTGGGCTAGCTTCCAGTCGCGAGGTACTGAGCCATCTTCTATCGATTTTAGGAAAACAATTTCTAAAAATGGTGCAATGCCTTTGGCCAATTCCTTTATTATTCTAGCAGGCATTTCTTCCGGACCAGGTGCTTTCTTTGCTTTGAACCTACGTAGCAGATGTTCTATTCCCTTCTTGGTCAGTGTTATACCGCTCATGTTTTCCCAGGGTGGGTGTGGAGGATCGTTTGGTGCGTTTGTGTCTTAATTGTAGACGCTCTGGAAAAACTTGTTTTAAGTATTTTCCTTTTTCACACTGTCCGTAATAATTTCCCCGTTTTCCGCCTTCAAAAAGTGTGCAGTTCTAGACGTTTACCCTGTATTTCCCTATCATAGGACCAGAGTAACTTTAGATTTTACTCAAGATATTCGCTTACCATTTTAGATCAAAAAGCGCGTAGAGCTGTGCGCATGATACTTTTTGTTTTACTACGACTGATTATTTAGTGATTAATAATTCAAGTTTTACCTAAAGATTCAAACAAACCATAAATGATTATTACTATAATGGTTACTAAATCTAATATGGTCAATATTTTTTCCAGATAAGATCAGAAATGCCTTTCCCAGCTTCAAATCAATCAAAGCTCAATGTCCTTCGTGCATTAGTCCATGACAACGTAAAGGAGCAAAAAGGAAGTCGAAGCATGTACATCAGATTCTGAAAGCCGAAGTCACAGAATTTAAAGCGGATGCTGGCATAGTATTCTTGCAAATTAATCTGAAAGAGGACGACGACAGAAAACAATAGCCTTCGTGACCTTTTCTGGCCCCACACTGATTTTGTGACACTGCTATTACTCGACCCAACTTCAAATGGGCACCTTCCAAAAATATTCGCCCGTAAGTAGAGACTACCGACCCTAGTTATATTACCTAGGCTATTTTTAGACTACAATAGAACGTTACTCTTTGATGTCAATAGTATTTAACGAAATATAGCCCATCCTTGCCGTATGGCACGAAATAAGAGGTATCGTACGTGACGCTACTTTTATTATTTAAAGTCACTCCCATTGAAGTTTTCAACAAATGTCTTGTAATAATCCAAGGCACTTCAATATATTTGTTCTTACGAAATTTCACACCACCTTCCCAAGAAATTCGATGCTATAAAATAGAGAATGAGTATGAAAGCAAGACGGGGAAAAATCCGTTCGTATGGTTGGGAATGGGCGTCGCAATTTTTTTACGCTAAAAAATCTCACTCCAAAATTCTTCCCCCAAAAATGCATCACGAATTAAATTACCTCGTTTATGCGACTGCGAGAGCATATGTGCGGAATGGAAAGATTAGGTTATCGAGGAGAGTGAGACGGAAAGCGTGTGACACCGCACCTGATAGGGAGAGGCAGACTGAAGCATACGAGTATATATATATATATATATATTCATAGGAACTGAGGTTACAGCTCGTATCCTTAGCTATAGCTCGTGCTATTACTCCATTTGGGACAATAAAGCACTTCTTCATATTGCTCAGTCACACTTCGACTGGCATTTCCCCGTAGATGACGAACGAAATTTTAAAGCAGGTCGTAAGAAAAGTTTTCGGGAAAATATTAAATTTCGTTAAAAGCCAAAGCAGAAAAGTTATTTAAATTCTCTGTAATTTAAGGACCGTAAATATGCTAGCAAGATGGAAAAGAATTAAGGTAATGTCACCCTCTAAAAAAGTTTCTTTCAGTACTTTCAGCTAACCTGAAACATAGCACACACTTTGAAGTCAGTCAGCTGTCATATAGCGAAGAGGCGATGTAAACCCGTAGAGACGCCATTTTTTTGGCATTTGCAATAACGTAGAAGTAGGTATAATAATAAGATTCCCCACCCCCACTACAACATCGCTCATTTGGACGGAAATATAAACGTGAATTATTAAAATTATTAAGTTATGCTTTCAATTCATCGACACATTGAGTTTTTGAAATACAGTCAAGATAGTAAAGAATAGTAAATGTCCGTCCCAAGAATAGTAAATGGAATTGGGAATTACCAGATGTCCAATGGGAAAGTATATTTGGAAATTGTAAGATCTCGTGCTTTCCCGGCGTGTCTGCAGAATAAATCCTTCCCCGATCTCATACCGGGTAACGTCACCCATCTTCACGACTTTGCGACGGCCATCTCACTCATTGCCGTTGGGACCCCCAGTTGAGACGAAGATCCGAATTCGTCGGCGATTGAAACGTCTGTTGGCGGGAGTGGAAAAGCGACACGGAGAAAGATCCGAGATGAATTTATTCCGTATTATGAGAAATGGAGTCGAACAATCGGAACCATGACCTTTCTTCCTCGTATTTCCTGAACAATATATTGAAAAAATGAAATGGGGCGAATTACCGTGACCATTGACATGTCTGCTCAGTCCGGGTCGCCATGAAAACAGTGTCCCTCAACCGTCATTGAACCTGCAGTCACCTGGTTGTCCACTTGCGTTCGCCTCGAATTGGATGCTCGTCACCAGGTTGAAATTTTTTATTTATCCGCCAAGGAAATGTATCGAAAAACGCTTTCCCTCGTTTAGACAGCGGATGGATAACTAACAGTACCCATGCCAACTTCAAAGACGTGAAACTCGTGATATTACCAACTCCTAATACTTTACCGAGAAATTATAAACGATGACTCTTACAGCAGTAATAAGCACAGTGATTAGAAACCAAGGCATATGTTCGACTCCTACTATTTCCGCGGCATATATAATTGCAGCTATTCACTTCTTTTAAATAACTTAAAATGTACATTGGCATCATCGCCACCTCTTCAAAGAATGATTCGGGATTACTGGGGAAAGTGTTTTTTTCGGTTACGGTATGTTTTTACCTGAACGGACGGGAGGGGGGAAATAGTTGCTCACTCAAACGAAGTCCATGAACAAAACAAAAGGCCAGGGCGATTCCTATTACTTCACCCATATTCATCGCTTTCAATTGCAATCATCGACGCAATGGACGAAACGGAAAACCCCGACAACTGATTCAACTACATCCAGCCCACCTGTGATTGGCTTGGAACCATGACCTTCAACTTCCCATGGCAGCCATGCATAGCCTTATATGTGTTCCTACCTGCCATAAAATTTCTAAATACCCTCAACAGTTTACCTAGTTTCACTATCTACTTCACACGTCCCCTGCAGATACCAGAAAGAGCGAATCGATAGTCAATATTATATATTATAAATGGATACACCTAGGTCTGGAGTGTAATTAATGGCACCTGTGGGCTTCAGCCTATATTTCACTCATTGATAATAAATGTATTTCAACACAATGGCGATAAGATAAGCCTTGAGCCTGCGCGAGAGATATCAGTTAGGCCAGTCGGTGGAGACTTTAATGGCTTACGGCGAGTCGATAACTCTATCGGAAGGGATGAGACTCAATCACGCGACAATCACCGAGTCCGTTGTCGATATTTCCCCGTCGTCCTCGGTGCCGCAAAGGAACCAGCTAAAGCGAGAGTGCTAAGGGTGTTAACATTCATAAACATCCGCGTGCTGGCATGAAATCATTGTTTAAAGGATTTGCGACCAAAAGAAGGGAAACAAATATCTCTCCCTTTACCCTCACACACTATTGGGAAGAACGACTGTGAAATACAACCTAACGTTTAAAATGATCAAACGACTTGAAAGCTCAAAGTAAACACCATTACACCTGACTTTTAATAATCAAACCACTTTACTTTTCCACATAAACTTTTTAATTTTTACAACCCAGGTTTCGTTATAGCATAACATCATCAGGTAAAACTGACTGACTGACTGATGCTTAAGCACTGCGCCGTTTGGCGCATTTTACACCGATACCCAGCTATGCTGATAAACGGTTGTGTGATATAAGTGGCTTAAGGGCGAAATTAAGCTAACGAGTATACTATTTGGTGATTATTAGGATTCATTTAGACTTGTTTTTGCACGTTTGTATTTAAAATGGGGATTATCAGAATAGTCCCATAAAGGTTCGATGAGAGGGTTACCAGTATTTCCTATTGCTTGCTGAAATGACAGGGCTAGGTCTCTTAGATAGGTGGGTAGGTTTGGTATTTTGAGGTCCTTGTGAATGTCTGAGTTTCGGACGAACCAAGGGGCGTTAGTAAGAGTTCGCAAGATTTTATTTTGAAAGCGTGTCAGTTTGTTCAGGTTTTTTGCAGCTACTGATCCCCAGGCTGGATAACTGTAGGTTAAGATAGGTCGTATCATGGATTTGAACAGAAGTACCTTAGTAAGAAGACGGAGGGGACTCGTGCGCTTTATGAGGGGATAGATCGAGAAAAAGGCCGCGTTGGCCTTGTTAAGTGCATATTGGGTGTGTGCTTGCCAAGTGAGTTTTGGTCCAGTTGTACACCAAGAAATTTGGCAGATGATGCCTGGGGGATCTTTTCCTTGCCGTAGTAAATGGGGGTGTTGTTAGGTTTCTTCCAGTTTCTGGCGTAATTGACGTTGATGCATTTTGTTGGGTTTAAGGTAAGTTTCCACACGCTCATCCAGTTTTCTATGCTGTCTAAGTGTTCTTGGATATTTTCTGCAGCATGATTTGGGTCGAAGGAAGTTGATGCTATAGCGGTGTCATCCGCATAGAGGTAGCTTTCAGTTTTTGGGTGTGAGGGGAGATCGTTAATGAAAAAGTTAAAAAGAACGGGTGATAGAATGACTCCTTGAGGGACGCCTGCTGTGATGGATCGGGTAGTTGATCTGGCATTGTTAACAGCTACAAAGAACGTGCGGTTAGTAAGAAAAGAGTGGATGATCTTAGTTAGATACATTGATATATCAGTTTTGAGCAGTTTATGTATCAGGCCAGCGTGCCAGACCTTGTCAAAGGCTCTTTGGAGATCAAGGAAGGCTACTTGGGTGTGCTTGTGAATGTTGAAGCCGAAAGTGATCTGTTCAACCAATCTTGTAATTTGCTGGGTTGTGGAATGGTGACGACGGAAACCAGTTTGCTCAGGTCTGATCAGGTCTAAGGCCGAGATTTCTTCTTGCAGCCTGTTTAAAATACATTTTTCTAGGAGTTTTCCCATGCAGGGGAGCAGGCTAATGGGTCTGTAGTTAAGGATATCAGAAGGGTTTTTATCAGGTTTTGGAAAGAGGATAATTTTGGCCGTTTTCCACGCCTTTGGGAAGTACGATTGGTTAAGGCAGGCATTAAGGATGGAAAGTAGGTGTTGGATGAAAGATTTAGGAAGCTTTTTGAGGTGATTGTAGGAGATTTGATCGGGGCCCGGTGATGACTTGGTTTTGGAGTGGGAGATTATAGAAAAAAGTTCTTGAGGTGTGATTTCCGGGAATGGGGGAAGGGGACAAAGGGAAAGGTTAGAAACGCTGTTCGAGGCTTCTGAGTCCAACAATGACGTTTTATCATTTTTAAAAATGCATTCAAGGGAGTCGGCAAAGGCATTTGCTTCGTCGCTGTCATCGTATAGTGCTCTCCCATTATGTAGTATTGGCGGGGTGGGTAGCTTTCTCCTGCGTAAGCTGCGGGCTAGGATCCATACCGAGTGGTCCTCATGTGAGAGTGAGCTTATTTTGTCATGCCAAGTTTTTTCTCTATGTGTTCTAATTTGGGATGTTACCAGGTTTCGGAGTGCACAGAAGCGGTTTTTATCTTGGCGGAGATGAGTGCGTTGCCATAGGGTTCTGGCCTTGTTTCTGAGCGAAATTAGGCGCAGAATATTCTGAGGTAGCGTGGGACCTGCGATGGAGACCGGAGAAGGAGGGTAGCAGGAACGATGGATGACGTTGGTTAGGGTACTTGTGAAATCTTGAGATGCTTTTTCTATGTTGTCTAGAGTATTAGTGATAGGAGCAACGAGATTGATGGCCAAGCGATTTTCTTTAAAATGTTTCCAGTTAATTCTTCTTATGGGTTCTGGTTGTAGGTAGGAAAGGGTAGGAACACAGTAAAATATGGGGCAGTGGTCGGAGGCAGAGTTGTCAAGGTTAATGATTTGAAATGATATATTTGCGGATGAAAGAACTACATCCAGGATATCGGAGGAATGGGGGTGGTGATGAAAGTGGGTGGGGAAAGGTGGTGAGTGAATAGCAAGATTTTTGGTGAATAGAAGCTTACGAAGGGCACGCCCTCGTGTGGTGGTGGTTTCGCAACCCCAGGCAGCATGCTTGGCATTCAAGTCGCCACCTATTATAAGCTTTTGGTGCAGTAGGGATGAGAGTGCTGATAAGTCGGGAGAGTCTGACTTTGGGGTTGAAGGTGGGAAGTAGGCTGACCAGATATGTAGGGTCCCAGTAGCTCCTTCTATTGCTATTCCAGCAAGTTCCAGTTTTTGGGTGGATGGGGGTTGTAGTTCCGTGGAGAGCAGGCTAGTTTTGGATAGGACCATAACCCCTCCTCCAGCACCATTTGCCCTATCTTTTCTGATCACACGGTAATTTGGACAGTTGAAAGTTCGGTTGTTCTTGAGTCTGGTTTCTTGAAGGAGGATGATGTCTGGATTATGATTGGTTATTAGGAGGTTTAGCTCATGTTTTTTATTATTAATGCCGTTTATGTTCCATTGTAGAACTTTAAGCACATGGGTGGTTATTTGTGAATTAGGCGCCATTAATGAGCTGCAGAAGGGCTGGTATAAGGTCATTGGTGATGATGCTAATAAGGGTTTTATTGTCGGAAGGAGAGAGAAGCTTCGTGATTATGCTCAATAGAGCAGTTCTTATATTTGTGGTTGATGATTGGTCGTTTATTGGCAGAAGATGTTGCTCGGAGGCTGGCGGATGGTGTTGATCGGAGGCTGGGGGAAGGTTGAACGATGACTGAGGGGTCTCAACGGTTTCGGTTAGATGGTTGTGCCAAGGGTTTTGGAGAGGGGGAAACGATTGCGAATTAATATTTAAGTCCGGTTGTTGCGGGGGTTTGCTAGTGGGCTGTAGCTTCAAGGCTTCTCTTTTGTTGCGTAATTTGAGGAGAAGTTCACGGTGAACAATACATCCTCGATAGTTTGCGGTGTGTGGTCCACCACAGTTGACGCATTTGGCTGGAGAGGTTTTGGGTTTCTGGCATTCTCTGTAATGGTGGTTGCCAGCGCATTTAACACACCGAGGAGGGAGGCCGCACGTTTTGTAGGTGTGTCCATAGCGTTGGCAACTCAGACACTGTGGGGGTCCAGGTGGAGGTCTGTACGGTTCTACGGAGGTCTTGAGGTGAAGTACAGATTTTAGTTCTAAAAAGTCTTTAGAACGGGAGGAGTCCTGGAGTCGCACTTGGTAGAGCGGTAGTGGGTGGGGATCAATACGTGGGAGCTCCGCATTAGGGTTGGCACTCCGGATTGCTTCCCTTTCTGCTCTCTGATAATTGTTTGGCCTGGTGGAGCGCAGCTGAGAGATATTCTCCGCAGGAAAACCGATATCCGCCAGAGCTTCTTCTATGGCTTCTTTAGGTGTGTTTGCAGGTATTCCTCGTAGAACAAAATGAGGCTTTTTATCGGCTTGGAGTTGGTACGTGTAATAGGCGTAGTTTTTGGAGGTGAGCCTTTTTGTGACAGCTCTAAAGTCGGCAATGGTTTGGCATTGAACTCTAATCTCATTACGGATGAGGTTGGCCACAGGAGGGATCGTGCAGAATTGCCGGATTTCATTGTATTTCATTTGCCAGTTGGTGATGTCGCGGAGAAAAATAGGAGGGATACGGGTTTTAGGAGGTGGAGTGGGCTGAGCTTCAACATCTGCATCTTGGCCAGGGGTTTCCTTACTTTGGTCATCCATGAGGGTAGGGGAGAGGCAAGTAAAGCGGTTAGTTGTAGGAATTGGAGAGGTCTGTTGGGCTGGTTGGTTTTTGGCCTTTCGTTTGGTAGAGACAGTTTGGTAGGGCTCCTCAGCAGGAGCAAAGCGCTTGTTTGTAGAAGTTTGGGTTAGGTAGGTAGCAGGCGGGTTAAGGCCTTGAGTGGTAATTGGAGGAGTGTTATTCACAGCGCTTTTTGACGATTGGGCTGGCGAACTGGAGTAACAGGAAGGGTTTAGAGGTACGCGTTCAGGTCTTAATTCATAGGACGAAGGTTCTGTCGAAGTAGTTACCTTTGCTCCCTTAATTATTGCTAAAAAGGATTGAATTCGTGGGTCGTTAAGTTGCCATTCATCCATTGTTATGATAGTTTTTTTGGCACATGGCTGTGGTTTCGGTATGAGGTTCATCAGCAATTTTAGATTTGATGAACCAGCGGTGTTTTCAGAGGACTTCTCCGTGGAATCAGTGGGCATATCTTTCGTTACAGTAGGGGCAGGATCTGGATTGGAGGCTATTTCAGAGGACTTCTCCGTGGAATCAGTGGGCATGTCTTTCGTTACTGTAGGGGCAGGATCTGGATTGGAGGCTTGGGGATCCATGGTAAGGATTCCCCTGCCTAAGGGGAATACGGCGGCTATAACACGGCAGGCTATAACAGCATAGCCATCTGAATAAGAAGAGACATCTTATTGGTAGCGTTTGTGTGTGAGTATAATGTTAAGAATGAGTGTGTTTGGGCTATCTGAGTCTGACCTAAGGGGGGGGGGGGGTTGATGGGGAACACCGAGGACACCCCTGCCGATCCGCAAGCGGGCACAGCAGGTCCGAGCCTTCTTGGATATTTTACAAGTCAAGCACCGTATATATACATATCTCTGGGCGGAGGGGAAGAGGAGGTAGGAAAGAAAAGATTGGTTGAGCTATGAAGAAGGGGGCTAAAAGTCTATGGTTTGAGGCGGAGAAGGAGGATTGGTAATATTGACAAATTAGCAATAAATGGATAATTACATTAGATAAAAACCAATTAGATAATTAGCAGGCTGGAAGGATATGGTCAATACAACGTTGCAAAAAGCCCACCTGACATTAGATTAGTTGGCAGAGGATTAGGGAAATGATTATTATGAACTGGGAGAACGGCACTTAGTAATTAGTTAGGTGACTCAGTAGCGGGTTGGGAGGAGTCGCTACATTGTTCAAAAAGTCTCACTTGGTTTCAGGTGACCTGGCAGGGGGTGAGGGAAAAAACAAAAACGGGGAATGTGAAGGGTAAAGAAAATCGTTGGTCAAAACATCTTCCCCGTAATTCGTGTGTTGAAGGATTTCCAACTGCTCCAGCGCATCAAGACGGTACCCTTTCTTCTCAAAATGTAAAAATTCGGGAGTAAAATCGCTGGTGTTGCCACAATCTCTCAAGTGCTTGGCGAATAGTGATGCGGAGATTTTATTTATAAAACAAGCTCGGTGTTCCTTTATTCTTGTTTCAAATCTCCTCCCCGTCTGGCATATGTATACCCGGTTGCAGTCTTTGCAGCGGAGTTTGTATACTCCACTTTTGTGTAGTGGTTCAACGTGGTCTTTCGTGTGGCATAACATGTTGCTTAAATTAGTTTTATTGTAAAAGGCCGGTCTCACTTTTTCTTTTGGAAGAATGCTTTGTACTTTTAACGATAAGTGACCAAGAAAAGGGAATCTCCGCCACTTTGGCTGGTTTTCTGTATATGTGGGTGAACTATACATGGATAACTTTGCTAAACGGGATAGTTTCTTACGGTAAAGGGTATCAATTAAATCTTCTCTATACCCATTGCTCACTGCAATTTGTTTAATGATCTTTAGTTCTTTAAGAGTGTTTTCTTTGGACATGGGGATAGAACATACTCTGTGTATCATGGCGTGAAAGGCCGATAATTTTTTAGCGAAATAGTGCCTAGAATTATAGTGTATGACATGGTCCGTATAACACTGTTTTCTGAAAATAGAAAAATTAAAACTATTGTTTTTAATGGTAATATTCAAGTCCAGAAAGTTGAGGGATCCATCCACTTCTAATTCCTTGGTAAAATTTATATGTTTGTCTCTGGAATTGAGTAAATTGAAAAAAATTTCCAACTGTCTTTCGGAACCCGTCCAGACGTAGAAAACGTCATCAACATATCTATACCAACAGAGGATATTTTTGATGAGGGGATGATCTGAGGAAAACCATATTTGCTCAAAATTGTCCAAGAAAATGTCTGCTAGTAGCGGGGAAAGCGGAGAGCCTATTGCTAAGCCGTCTTTTTGTTGGTATATTTTGCCGTTAAACACGAAACTGTTCTGTTCTACACACACTTTTAAGGAGGAACACAATTCCAACACCACTGGGGTTGGAACCCTTGCTTTAACAAGGGTAACTTCCGCAAGATTCAGAGCTTCTGATCTTGGAACACTGGGGAATAAATTTGTGACATCAAATGATACCATTGAACACCTGGGGGATACTATTTCTTTAGACAACACTTCCACAAGTTCTTGTGAATTTTTTATTCCGTATTTCGGGGAAAATTTGGAAAATTGTTTGAATAAGACGTTTAACTTACTAGCCCATAAGTGGTTAGGGGCCAAAACATTGGAAATCACAGGACGAATAGGAACACTGCTACACATATTGCTTTCACTGATTTTGTGCTTTTGTGATTTTTTGTTTTTTGTTGTGATTTTGTCAGTAAAGTGGTTTGATTATTAAAAGTCAGTATAAAGATTTTCCACCAAGTTACGCCAGAAACTGTTTTATTTACCATTACGCCTTATAAATATCATCTCGAATGTGCGCACCTTTTCAATGAACGTACATATTGATGGCATTATTTCATTTTTCCAGATAATTTGCTAATGCCCATCTGAATGAAACCAGTAGGTACCACCATTTTATTCTACATGTAATCCCACGACCGATACTGATTTGCACTATTCCATAATTTAGTTCAGTTATCGATCTAGTGACGATTATTTATCACGGATAGGATGATTTTTTTCAAAATCAAATACGAGGCATTTTTAATGCCATGTTCGCCAACAAATTCACATAACTGAGACTCTTGGAATTTTAACCAGCAGTGTGACAACTAAGAGCCGTAAGCATCGGCACACACGGTCAAAGAAATATCCAAATTCTAAAACATTAAAAATTTGATTTTTATTTTAACTTGAAAACTGTTAGGCAAAGTGGCCTTCAGATAACTCTAAGAAAAATACGCATTATACATATTTGAGCAAAAACGCTTTCGAACCTTGAATTCGTACTGAAATTGAACCAAGGAACATGGACACAATGCACGACCGTGGAACAATGGAAGTGTCCCCTGCCCTGCATTCGGATGTCGAACACCGCCGCACCTTACCCAAGCATAGTCGGGGGTGAAACGGAGCTAAACGAGGCAGCTGCCGCCTCGGCAACACTCGCCCTGCCAGTCGACATCTCATGATGGGCACCAAGCATAACGGTGGTTACCGTAACCGGAGGAATCAATGGTAAACAAATCAGAATGGCATATGGTCAGTGGAAAGAACTTCGAATGCAGACATTTTTTGTAGTCGACCGCTTATTCGGAAAACAACCTGAATCACCAATGTCGGATTATGTTATCTTTTCACAGCCACCAACAACTTGAGTCGCTAGCTACGCGGAAAACGTGTCCGGAAGCCCATACTGTCGGCAAATCTTAAGCCTGCTTTAAAAAAAAATAATATGCACATCAGCCGAAGAGGAAATTCTTTAAAAAAGGCAAACGTAGCTCTTCCATAGCAACCGAGTCTGATGGCTTAAAAGGGTTTCCCCGTTGATATGTCACTTTCGGTCGGCATGACCACGCCCAGTGTTCGATAGTGAGGAGGCCGTGGAGAGCACGGTGTTTTACGTGTTAATGAAACGCAAATGCACCAAAGCACGAGCACTATTAACGGCGGATGGAACAAAATGCTTCATCGACGAGGCCATGCATTAATGCAAAAAACCATATGCACCTCGGATGTTTCAAGTGATGGTTAAACTCTAAAGCTGACGACGACCAATGAAGGTATTTCAGGAATAGCAAGCCCACAGACGCTTTTAAGACAATGCAATTGAAATGTATTTGCTTTGTCGATATTGACAAGTGGTATTTATATTTCCGCTCTAAGGGGATAAATACACATTATTAATATTGAATTAATATAAACAATACGAAACTAATTCTTTACCAATTATACTAACGCGGAAATGCAATATTGTGAGGCAAACAAAGATAAATTTACCGGCAGTGCAGGTAACTGCTTCTTCCCCTAAAATCTGACGTGAATGGGAGCTTTGTGGTCACGATTACATTTATCTTGTGAAATTTTACTAAAATTTGTTAATGGAGTTATTTCGAAAAACTCCCTTGGCGTGCGCAAGTAGAAGAAAAGCCAACCGGGGCCACGTAAGGTTTACGTCGCCCATGGATACCGAATGAAATGGCGTGCACCGTTGTTCCAATTCACCCTTTATACTTTTCTACATCTACATCTACATAAATACCCTGCGAGCCACCAAAAAGGTGTGTGGCAGGGGGTGTAGCACCATGAGGGAAGGGTAAGGGTTGAGGGGGTTGGGGGTTAGGTGAGGAAAGGTGGGGGGACTATGGGTTAGGCACAAGGAATGAACGCGGGGAGAAAGCAATTGAATTCTGCAGGAGACAGGGGTTAGTCATCACTAACACTTGGTTTAGACACCACAAAAGGCGTAGGTATACATGGAAAATGCCAGGTGACTCAGAAAGGTATCACTTAAATTATATTATGGTTAGGCACAGGTTTAGGACCAGTGTGATAAATTCGCACAGTCTCCCAGGAGCGGATGCGGACTCTGACCACAATTTAGTTGTTATGAAATGTAATGTTCGTTTCAAGATGATAAGGCAAGGGCGGCGGGTTAGGAAATGGAATTTAGAAGCAGTAAATGGATTAACGAGGAAGGAGTACCAGCAAGCTGTAGAGAAAATGATGGATGACGGTAAAGAGCTGAGTACTATCGAAGAAAAATGGGAATTTATCAAGAAAGGGATATTGGAAGCCGCTAAAGACACTATAGGAACCGTTAACGGGAAAAGGATAAGGAAACCATGGGTAACGGATGAGATGATTGCAAAGATGGATGAGAGAAGAAGATGGACGAATGTAAGCACAGAGTTAGGCAAAATGAAGTACAAAGAGTTAAACAATATATTGAGAAGGGCCACAAATAAAGCGAAAGAAGACTGGTGGAAAACGCAATTCGAGGAAACGGAAAGGTTACAGAAGAATGGTGAAATTGGTGCTCTATACAGCAAGGTTAAGTTATTATCGGGAAGTAAGAAGGCAAGATCTGTGCTAACATTTAAAGATAAGTGGGGTAAGATTATGGCTGAACCAGAAAAAATCCAAGAGAGATGGAAGGAATATATAGAAACACTGTATGGTAAAGAACTTAGGCCGACAAGGTTAGACATAGAAAAGGAACATGACATAGAAGAAGATAGCTTAGGTCCAGGCTAACTCGACGATGAAATAGAATGGGCATTAAAGGAGATGAAAGCAAATAAGGCCGTGGGGGTGGACAACATTCTGTAGAACTGTTGAAATGTTTAGGAAAACGTGGGAAGAAGGCTCTATATGGACTGATTCGTAGTATCTACGAGTAAGGAATCTGGCCGGAAAATTTTGTGAGATCGGTGTTAGTTCCTATTCCAAAAAAGGCAAAGGCTTCGTCATGTGAGGATTACAGAACGATAAGTTTGATATCCCACGCAGCTTAAGTTATTCTCAGGATCATCAGCAAAAGGATAGAGAGTAAGGCAAATGATTACTTAGAGGATGATCAGTTTGGGTTCAGGAAAGGAAGAGGTACGCGTGATGCCATTGCAGTAATGAGATCACTAGTCGAGAGGAATATAGAATACAATCAGGACGTTTTTGCCTGTTTTGTAGATTTCGAAAAAGCGTTTGATAGAGTGAATTGGGAAAAATTAATGCGTGTATTGCAGATAATAGGAATGGATTGGAGGGACAGGAGACTGATCCGCAACCTGTACATGTCTCAGACTGCTCAGGTGCGAGTGGGGAACGGAGAGTCCGGATGGGCAGTGTTAGGAAGAGGTGTAAGGCAGGGTTGCCCATTGTCACCGGTACTGTTCAACGTATATGCAGAGGAAATTATTAAAGAGGCATGGGAAGAACTGGAGGTAGGAATGAAAGTCGGAGGGGAATTCGTAAAATCGGTTAGGTTTGCTGATGACCAAGCATTAGTTGCTCAGTCAGCCAAGGGGTTGCAAGCATTGTTGAGTGAATTGGAGGTTCAGTGCGATAAATATGGATGAGAATCAATATTAATAAAACAAAGGTTATGCGATTTTCCAGCAAGAAAAAGGCTAAGCTAAATATTAAAATAGGCGGGGAAAAAATAGAGTAGGTAGAACAGTTTACATATCTCGGAAGTGTTTTGGACCAATACGGTCAAAGTGGTAGGGACGTAAGGAGAAGAATTGTGCTAGGCAAGGAGGCTTTCTCAGGGAGGAGGGAGTTGATGACGGGGACGTTGAGTAGGGATGTTAAGACAAGACTCGTAAAAACTCTTATATGGAGCGTAGCTATGTACGGCGCGGAAACGTGGTCACTGAAGCAGGAGGATAGACGTAGATTGGAGGCTTTTGAAATGTGGGTGTGGAGAAGAATGGAGAAGGTGAAATGGACCGAAAGGAAAACAAATGAGGAAGTACTAGAAATGGTGGGGGAGGAGAGGGGTTTGTTGAGAGAAATCCTATGGAGACAGGAAAAATGGATGAAAGGCGTATTGAGCGGTAGTGGAATGTTGAAGAGGGTAATAGAGGGGAGAATGTTGGGCAAGCGAGGTAAGGGTAGGAACAGGATAGGAATGTTGGACGGGATGAAGGGAGGAAAGAAGTACACCGAGATGAAGAGGGACCTGATGTAACGTAGATTAGTTTGATAGGTGGGGAGTCACAAAATGTTTATTTGATAGTTGTGTCCATCCAAAAACCTACCTTAACCGGTAGATTACCTAATAATAATATATAAAACACAGTAATCAACCCGAAGGTTTAGTAGGTGATGGTAGAGCTCACCCATGTACCAAGCCCGACAGCGTGTGAATATTCACACATCAGGGTAGGGGGGCCAGTTCCTTTCCCTGTGCCGGTTATGGTTTCCCAGGAAGATCTGGTACCCGAAAAATCAACTAGCTTGGGTGGAGCTGCAGGTGCCCAAAGTGCCTTGCCCGGGACCCTCCGGTCAGCAGTCCAACGCTCTACCCGCTAGACCACCGCGACCCGCATATATATATATATATATATATATATATATATATATATATATACACACACACACATACATACACACATATCCTCGCGCAGCCCCTAACCTGTACGTTAATACTTATTGTAATGAACTAAGTCCTGGGGAATTTCGGCTACAAGCATTCTGGTCCCTTATCGTCCTTGGAAAAAATTGACATTTTAAACCTGTCAGTCCTGCAGTCTATCTCTCTAGTCTTATAGTCGTGATCCCTTCGACCGTAATACGTTGGGGTTCGTATTATATCCTTGATGTCATCGGAAAATGGCCCATCTTTAAATGTTTTTAATAAGTTTAATCTATATTGGAAACGCCGCTGTGTAAGAGAATCCCAACCTAAATTGTCTAGCAAAGTGGATACGCTGCTGAGTTGGTCATAACAATGTTTGACAAATCTAGCCCCCTCCGCTGAACTCGATCTAATTCCGAAACCAAATTTATATTATGAGGATCCCATATACTGGCAGCATACTCTAGGTGGGGCCTGACCAAGGCAAGGAAACATCGTTCTTTCACTTTTTCATCGCATTTACCTAGCACTCTTTTCACAAATCCCAATTTTTTATTAGCACGACCGCATATTTCTCGTATGTGTTTTCCCCAGGACAGATGTTCCCCAGGACTTTTATGTCCTTCGAGGCATTGGTCACGAGGTGTGGACAACAACAGATACGTTTTCACTCGAAAATCGAAGAGGTAATCGGCACCAGATTACTTCAAACGAGGGCCGGTGAAATATCCATAATGTAATGACCATCCGAAGAAAGGAGTACATAGTAACATAAGCCCTCACCAACACTCATGTGAGGACCGGAAATACACAAAATGCCACCACAGAAGGACTACGGATCAAGTCCCTTGGGATGCGGAAAAAGATACAGGGAATGTAAACTGCGAAATAGACAGGATGTCCAGCTAAACTTCCGGATGAAATTCCTGGAAAACGTCTCGGTCATTCCCAAATTTTTAAAAGTTATTTCCCGGAAAATGAAAAGCCGTTACCCTGACATCCACGACTTTCTGGTCTATACGTCCCCACTGGAGGGATGTCTCGAGTAAAAACTCGTAAGTACCAAGGAGGGTGGGAGTTCTAGAAATTTGGGAACAAAAAGCGGCGTGAATGCGCAAACGCCCGTTTTTGACAGTCCCTTGTGAGAAAACGGAGAATGACAGGTGTGCGTCGGGAATAAGGCACCGAAAAAAAATAAAACAATTGGCAGAACACTCGCCGGGGAGCGTGGAAGGGGGCTCGAAAAACGTGGTTCCCAATTCATATGAAATCCTCGACGCCCACACTCCCGGATACCGCCTCTGCAAACATTGCTCCCTCCTCCCAGACCAACCACGAGCGCTAGAACGCCGCTCCACTTGCGCGGGGAAAATTGCATAACGGGTCCGTGGAAACGAGAAGGGAGAAGCCAATTTCTCGCAGATCGCGACGGCTGTGACTACCGCCGCCGGCGAGCAGATCAAAACGCCGAGATAGAAGCGCGGGCAGGTGGGGGGACGAAAGAGGGCGGTGCGTGGGAAAAGAGGGGGCGGGGGAAAACACAACAGGTGCTAGCACGCCCATACACACTCATCGTGGTCCACCAAGAATGAAAAGTGACACCAAGACACCTTAGTTTTTCAAAATCGTTTCCACAGCTTCGGCGCAATCACCATCGTAAAAAAACTGGTCAATTCTGACTCGGACATAATTTCTTCCGAAGCCCTTTTCAAACTATGGAGAACTGTTGCGTATACATTATCAATCTGGTATCCGTCCATAAACTTTAACGCGACTCGCTCCACGTTTTCCTACATCTTCCAGAATCCAATACTTCACTGCTTCTTCACTTGGTCATCAACTATGCAATATGCTCCAATCCGGGACGATATCTCTTCCCTACTATTTAGGTTCGGCTTTCCCCTGGTCTCCGAAGAACTTCGTCTTTAGGAACCAGATCTGCCCAGCCCTTATTTCTGTTTGCAATTTTGTTTATTATCACATCTACGTCGCATCGAAACGTCCGTATCTCCTGTTCTTCTACACCCACAACTGATCATGGATGGGGGTCCAGTGAGGGATGGGGAAAATCGTTCATAAAGTCAGTTACTGTCACAGATGACACACGCCTCACATCCACCGAAAAGGATACTCTTTACTGCAAGAGGAGAATTTTTTCCATCCATATATAAAAACGGGGGAGACATTTTTACGATCATAAATTGTTTTTTCCAGTGAAAACTCAACTAATTAGATCACGTCATTTATACGATAATATACCAGAAGTTGGCTAATAATGTAGAAGTTACTGTGTTTTATGCGAGCGGACTCGATAGTTTGCAGATTCTTTCATTACCTCTCGCAAGTCTTAAGTCTCCGAAAAAACACATCTGCTACAGAAATCATTCGCACGCTTAGTGCATATTTTCACGCTTGTGTCCCTTGGATAATTTTATAGCATCAACTTTACAGCAACATGAGTTGCATAAGATCTTGGGAGCACTAGTATCTGCTGGGAAGTGTTCCTGTACGCGGGAGGAAACTCTTGCTGGACCAAGTACGGCTCTCCTATGGGGCAAACCATCTCCGTTCGCACCGTTAGTTGGAAATGCCGGATCGCGGGGCGAAATACGCAACGGAATTTTGCCAACTCGTTCGCATCGTGAACAAAGAACCAGTGGAAACAATAACATGAATTGGCTGGAATCGTATATGTTCCTACAACGCCTACGACGACCTTGTGTACTTTCTTCATAGAGCGATCGATGACTTCTGACAGTTTACAAGTTACAACTATAGAAACTATTAGGAAAAACAAAACAAACGGCTACTAAGCGACTACTCTTAAAGAGGACAGGAAGACGATGAAACCCTCAGGCGCACCTTACTGCAACGAATAACCCATTAAATACAAGACACTGAACTCGTGAAGAACGCTATTGAAGAAAATGTGGAGTGAAAATAAGAGCTAGAGTGGAACGAAGACAATTTTCAATGAAAAAGAAAGAAAAGTGGATAAAAATACTCAAAATTCGGATTGAAAATAAGGAGTGCAGATCTGGTTTCTTACTGCCAATGTACACCCAATTACGTGCCGTGATAGATACTATATTCTAGTTCTGAGGTCTTATGGATACCAATTCAAGTGAATTGCACGGTCTAACGGAACGTTAAAATCTGGAATGCCTGTCTTTGCAATAAGCTAACTATGATGAGCCCTAGGCCACTTACCAGGATGGCCAGGGTTCGATTACGGCTGACACCCGGGCACCCCCAGCTTCACCCAAACTTTCTGGGAAACCACGGGTGGCACAGGGGAAAGAATCATGTGTGGATTGCACACGCCCTTGGGCTTAGTATTAGGTGAACTCCAACCCTAACTATCCAAACAAACCTTCGTATTGATTACCGTGCTTTTTTTAAACTATTGTCGAGATTTCCTCCGAACCACTTGCCCTTTGAAATACATGCTAGTGAATCGAACACATTACCACTCCATACTAATGACGCAAATTGTGCCAGTAGTTTTGCAACTAGCTTACGAGTCCACTCAATGAAGAACACTGCACGCGGAAGCTACCCGCCAACTGAATATTAGTCTCATTCCCCTGAGTTGTATACCCGCTAAATTGTGGTATATTAATGTGAGAGTCCAGCTAATGAAGGCAAGACCGTCACTATTTTCTCGAACAGTAACGTGCCGTAAATGCATAAATGTCACAAAGAATCAGAAAACAATGTCCGACCGCGGTAGGGTCAAATCCGGTGCGATATTAATCCGTGTGTTGTCGCCCCCTGACACACAACCTAGTGGTGGCTTGCAAGCTACTAAAATATCATTCTAAGATGTCAAATATAAAAACAGAAAAGTACGGAGCCTCCTGGTATGAGGATGAACATACGCAAAGTTTTCCCGACTGAATTGGAAAAAAATCCGGACAATCACACTTTCTGACTATCTTATTGTTAGCCGTTGCTCAAAAAACCAGAGAACATACTTTGGAACAGTGTCAGTACTCGTGCCAAGCTATGTCGCTTACAGTTCTTTAAACAATATAGTTTTCAAGAAAATTAGACGCGAAAAATGGGCAATCCTGCAGAAACACTCGGCACTTCAGACCACAGGAAATTCACCAGCGATGTAAATACAACACTATTATTCATTCCAACGGTCTCTGAAGAAACCGCGCTGAATATTTATGACCTCCAACCCAGTCGATAAGAGCCTGTGCTAGTTAAAAAGCCTTCCAAACAATACATTTTCTACTGGTATAGGAAAAATTACACTATCAATGCATAGGAATAACTGAAAGTTTGGACCTGGAAAAATCTCGAATTGCGCAGAGAGATCCTACCTTAGTATGTAAACACTTTTTTCAGTGACGCCTATGATAAATAAATATCGTCAATTATGTTTCCCTTTGACAATATAAAGCTGAACTATACTTTTAGGAGGAAAACATGTAAAATAAGGAGGAACTGGACTCCTGGCTGCTCCAACGTATTCGTTCTTCCATTCCAAATTTTGCTAACAAGTTGTAATTTCACTTATAATAAGTGCCAATTATCTCCAACGAAAACGTAAATATAATGTACGAGGTGTGTTCAAAATATAACGAGAATTTTTTCATTTCCCTGGCTTGGAGAGTCCGATTATCAAACTTTTTTTTATTATGTTGGTATACATACCCCTGAAGTATGATAAAACTTTCAGCTGTTTTCATTGTGGACTTTGTCTGTGACAGTCACAAAGGTTAGACGTGTTTTATGAGCTCAGCGATTTTCGTTTGTTAAAATAAATGAATCAAATAATTTGTATCAAATTTTGCGTAAAAAATGAAATGAAGTGTAACAAAGTGTGTGAAATGTTAACAAAGGCCTATGGTGAGTCTGCCATGAGTAAATTACGAGATTATGAGTGGTATAAGCGTTTCCAAGACGGCCGTGAAGACCTTGAAGATGACGAACGCCGTGTACGCCCCAGCACATCAACAATCGATGAAAACGTGGAAAAAGTTAAAGAAATGGTCAGGAACGATTGCCGAATCACAAATAGAGAGGTCGCTAATGATGTTGGCATATCGGTTAAATCATGTCATGACATTTTTTCCAATTTTTTGGGTATGAAACGCGGGCAGCAAAATTCGATCCAAAATTTTTGAATTTTGAACACAAACAGCGGCGAATGGAAGTTGCTCAGTAGTCACTAAATGAAGTAAACAACGATGCAGAATTACGGAAATGTATTATAACAGGTGACGAAACATGGGTTTATGGATATGACGTTGAAACTTTAGCTCAAATCATCCCAGTGGAGACATTCTGGCTCGCCAAGAACGAAAAAGGCTCGACAAGTGCGGTCGAACGTGAAGGTTATGCCCACTGTGTTCTTTGATTTTAATGGTATAGTGAATCATGAATTCCTACCGCCAGGTCATCCGGTCAATAAGAAGTACTACCTACAAGTTCAACACCGTTTGCGTGAAGCAATCCGAAAAAAACGCCCGGATCTGTGGAAAAACAATTCATGGCTTTTGCACCACGACAATGCACCAGCTCACACTTCATTGCTTGTTCGTGAATTTTTGGCCAAAAACAATACTGTAGCGATGCCCCAGCCTCCATATTCGACAGTCGTTTTACAGCCATAGATGACATTAAAAGCGTATCGCTGAAAGAACTAAAGGTTATCTCAAAGATCGAGTTTGAGAAGTGTTTCGGGGATTGGAAGGAGCGCTGGCACAAGTGCATAACCTCCAATGGGAACTACTTTGAAGGTGACAACATCATTGTATAAGTAAATATTATTGTCCGAAAAATTAAAATTCTCATTATTTTTTGAACACATCTCGTATACGTTCTTGGCAATAAAGTCACCGAAAATGAACGGCACGCGACAAGTGAGAAAAAAAACGAATCCAAATTTCTACAAAAGTATAGTGTCACGCCAACAATTTTAAATCCAAGTCTGAGAGAAAAAAGTCTGATAAAGCAAATGGACAATAAATCTTATGTTGTCAACGGGAATGAACCGAATGATGACAAATCCGAAAGTCCTATATTATTTAAGAAAATGACGACATGAATCGCATGCACAACAGATGCGAAGGCCAATCGAGAGTCCCGCCATACGCACAGCTGGGTCTCCCTCTCCAAAATTTTAGGGATGCGGCAGCAGAGAGGGTAAAAAAGACAATGACTCGGAAAGAGCACGCATCGTTGACCAATACGAGAGCAGGAAAAAAACCCTCATTCAGGAGGAATGGCGGTGTCACTGCTCCGCTCGCTCGCAGTCACTAACAGTCGATAAATAGTCGATCAAGACGAGAAGTGCAAACGGGGTTAAGGTTCACGCACAACTCGCCGACGCAATCTTTAGTCTCGATGCACTGGCACGCCCATCGAATGCTAGTCTTCGACTGAATCGGAATGTGCGGATAAAAAAACCAGAGCGTGATCCCGAAGGAATGCTCTCGAAAATGACTGCTCCCTACGAGCCACTTCGAATCCGGAGCCTCGGGGGCCCTTTCGGGAACGTCCGATTCTCACGAGAGCTCCCGCCACAATGAAAGAGGAAGAGAGCCTGGATAGTGCTCACCTAATCACCACCTCGTGCGATTGCACCATGAATTCGGCGTCGAAAAGTTAGCCCTAAGTGATTGCACCGTCGCCTTTGCACTTTCAGGTGGACGGACATGGAGCAGCCTCGGATGCGCGGATTCGATGGAGGCCCTACGTCTAAGGCCACTTCACCCGACTTCAACCGTGTCTTTTATTTATTGTATGCACACTGCTCTTCTGCCTGTCCGCACGGCACACATGCAGCAAGTGTAACATACCTAGAAACTTGCAGTATTTTCGCGCATTTATTAAAATTGGCAATTTTCCACAAAATAAAATTTTTATTAATACGACCGGTTTCGATGTAACTACATCATCTTCTTCATCGGTTTCGATGTAACTACATCATCTTCTGATGATGTAGTTACATCGAAATCGGTCATATTAATAAAAATTTTATTTTGTGGAAAATTGCCAATTTTAATTAATCATGATATTCCACCATTGGGTCGCGCTGGTCCAGTGGGTAGAGCGTTGGACTACTGACTACTGAGGATCCCGGGTTCGATTCCCGGGCGAGGCACTCTGGCCACCTGCAGCTCCACCCAAGCTAGTTGATTTTTCGGGTACCAGATCTTCCTGGGAAACCATAACCGGCACAGGGAAAGGAACTGCCCCCCCTACCCTGATGTGTGAATATTCACACGCCGTCGGGCTTGGTAGATGGGTGAGCTCTACCATCACCTACTAAACCGACCTTCGGGTTGATTACTGTGTTTATGTTTTTTTTTATTCCACCATATCACGCCTGAAACCTCTCTTTTTATTATTTTCGCAATTTTCAGGAAAAAATATTATCGCTAAATGTTGATCTTTGACTGTATTTTAATGCTAATGACCCATAAAATGATGTCATAACAACTACGTGGGATTTGTCTGTGCAATGGTCTGGAATAATGAAATGCATAAATATCAAATTTATTGCTGAAAGTGGTCGGTTTATTTGTAATCCGAAAATATTCAATGAAATAAACATACACGCAATAACGGTGTGAACGTAGAAACAAGAATTATTGGAATTCGCCTCGCATCATTCTGGAATTTCAAAATATCTCTCATTACGTTAATAAGTAAATTTGCATTCATTCTCAACAGCATGGGAATTTCGTCAGCTGTTTTCTTTAGATTACTGCTCGAACAACCGGTGAAAAGAAAATCTCACGAAGGAAGACGCACGGGGGGGCAAATGCATCGAAGCCCTCGACGTAGAATACAGAGCGGAAAATATATCCGACTGCAAATGACAGTACATTTGAATACAAACAAGGCATCCGCGTCAACTTTACTACGACCTTGATTCAGATTCTCAAAACAACGAATCCAAAGCACGAAAATGGAGATGGACCCATTTCGACTTGAAATCCGGTAAAATCATCACCGGGGTTCAACTACTGCTTGATAATCACTCATGCCACGAATTATCTGGAAAGTAATAAAAACCTGGTTACGTCTCGCCACGGCAATGGCAGAAGTGTTTTTACAGTTTCGATTTAAAGCTATTAAAATGTATTAGAGAGAATTCAAGGACTATTTACAAATTTCGACAGAGTAACTGGTTCATCACTAGCCTATGTTCAAGCATGCGCCGAGTGGTGGCTATTAAATTTTGATGCGACAATAAATTAAAAGAATTTAATTAGCTTTAAATTAGAAAGCACAGTGGGAAAATAGGCCCTTAGACTTTTGGGCCCATTATTTTTAATTGCATGAATGATTAATTGGATTCAAAGGAGGTTTAAGTATACCCAACGGTGGACTGATTGTTTTTTAAGGGAACAAGAGGTCCTCCCTGATTGGCACCACCGCTCCCCGACTAGAGACTACCCGGATTCGAACCAGCGACCATCTGTTTGGTCGGATGGCAAATGCTCCAACGCTAAGCACTAAGTTCCTGCACTTCATGGGTCACGGAAGACAAACAACATGAGGTAATGTTGGTTGCGTCGTTCCTAGGATATACACCTAGCTATGAGGTAACGGGTCCTGGGTTCCAACCACGGCACTGCCTCTCAATCTAACCTTTTTTTCGAGAATTAATTACGACATAAGGAAAATTTTTAAACGGAAAATTAACACATAAAATCATTCCGACGACTAAAACGTGAGGTGTTGCATTTGTTTACGTCGAGTCGTTACGCAGCAGCTGCGGTACGTGTCTTAAACCTGTTCGTCGCCGCGTGCAATGGCAGCAATGAAGGAGCTAGAGGAACAGCGTGTGAGCGTGACATTTTGTTTCAAACTTGGCAGTGATTGCAAACTTGATGTGCTACGGAGACATTTGGAATGACTCGGCAAACTTTTCTTAATGAAGCTATGAGTCGAATACAGTGTTTTGAGTGGTACAGTCGTCTTAAATCGGGCAAAACCTAGGCAGATGAAGATTCGCGAACGAGATGGCCTTCCACTTCAACAGAACCCAACCATGTCAAATTGGTGAACGATTTGGTGCGGGTAAATCGCCGATTAACTGTTAGGGAGATAGCCGAGGAAGTGAACATTAGTTTTGGATCCTGTCAGATAATTTTGGTAGACATTTTGGGCATGAGGCGCGTCGCATCAAAATCCGTCCCTTTCGGGTGTTGACTGATGAACATGAGTTTTTCGCCAGAACCAGAACTTCCGTGATCCCGCAGCAGCCACCCTACTCTCCAGATGTGGCTCCATTAGACTTTTTTGTTACCAAAGTTAAATCAATCTTGAAAGGGCGCCGATTCGACTCTATTGCGTACATTAAAACTAATTGTACGGCGGTCCTGAAGAGGAACCCTATGGCGGCTTACCAGGCAGGGTTCGAGAGCTGGAAGAAACGTTGGCAAGGGTGTGTCATCAGCCAAGGCATGTACTTTGAGGGCGACGAGTTCGATTAAGCTGTATCCTTCGAAATAAACAAGTTATAAAATCAGTCATATCTTTTTTAATCACACCTCGTATAGTACATTAAAATCAAATAATATTAAATTAGATGGGCAGCACTTTTGTCAAATTCGATTGAAAAACGCGGTATGTGCAGTTGACTCCAGAAGCCATATTATGGCCCCGGGTAAAAAAACCAATATTTTTATTTATTTACATAGTACCCTGTAAGCCACCGCTAGAGAGTGTGGCAAGGGGTGTTTACACACCAAACTACGTATGTCCCAAAATACTTTTCCCTCTGAGCTCGGTCGGACAACATTATTCTGATCTCTTATCGTTTGTGGGAAAAAGAACATTTTAAATATATCTGTCCTACACTTAATCTCTCTATTTCTATGGACATGATCTTGCATACCGTAGTACGATGGGGAAATGATACATTTCCAACATCACTACTAAACAGACATCCTTCCAATAAATGCTAGAGATTCATTCTGTTATTTAACCTTCGCACCGTGAGTGATTCCCAGCCTAGCTAACTACGTTTTACAAATCCAGCTCCTCTGCCCTGCACGCGATCCAATTCGCATATTAATCCAACTTCGTGAGGATCCCATTTACTCGCAGCATATTCTAAATGAGGCATAACCAGTGGAAGATAACATTTCTCTTTCACCTTTTCATCACATTTACACTGTACTCTTCTAATAAAACCTAATTTTTGTCAGTTTGTCCACATATTCTCCGTATGTTTCACCCAGGAGAGATTGTGAGTGAGGGTAACGCCTCGGCTAATCGAGTCTACACATTACATTTCGATGTTCCCGATGCAGTAAACATTCGGGCGAGAATTGCTCTTTTTCCAAAAATTCAGCGCTACAGACTTCGTTAAGTGTAATTCTAATTGCCAATTGTCACACCAGCGCAGTGCTGCATTCAGCGTTAGATTAAGTGGAGAACGCCTAAAGTAAGAATAATTGGCGTCAAGAATAATAGGAGAAAGTCGAAGGAACAGAGTAGGAAGAGATAAAGTGGTCAGCGGGGAGGTGTTGCTTCAGCCTACAAGGTATTATCACACAAAAGAGTGATTCGAGAGACAACAAGAAAAACAATTCACTAGGTTGAACCTTGCGTAGACCCATTTATATTAAACCTCAAGAAGGCAAATGCCAACCTCCATATATATATACACATCTGGGAACTTAATATCACTCAACAAATATATGATTACCACGTTCGTATTCAATTCTCTTCATTGATAATATTTTAATTTCTTACTTTTCAAGCATTGTTTTTTGTGGGCCCAATTAAGTACATTGAAATTCTAAAACAGAACGCAGCAAAATTACTCAAAAACGTAACTAACGGATTGAGATTTATTAGCTGAATTGGTCTTATTATTAAGGTCGGCCGATTTTTAGTAATTTTTTACTCAGTTCCGTTGGCTCACTGGTTGGGAGGGATTAATTTTAAGGGCATTTCTTTGTGCGTTTCACTTAATCAACTGGAAAGGACTGCTTGGGCTGAGGGAGACGATGACGGCCAGGAAATAAAAGAGTGCAGAGACAAAGACAGAAAGGGAACAATGGAGAACTAGATCGTGCAGAGAGTGAGAGGATGAAAACTACTATCAAAGGATGACTTGCCAAGTTCTGCATGTCTGCAGACCAAAGTTCGCTCTTCCTTTCTAATTCCAACATTGCCGCAACCAAATTACCATCACAATGACGGCATACGAAACTACAAGGTTTAAAACAAAATAGAACACAAATTTGGTTCCATGTCAGTATGAAATCGCCAATACAGTTCATGTTCACATACAATCATGGGCACAGCATACAAAAACATTATGTATTTTTCCACATACCATAATAGAATATCAGGTAAAACAAACCAAGGAAATTTCAATGTTGCGATTAAAATGGGATTAATGCCAACAATGGCACGTGAAATAATAGCATGAACCTAGTATGAAAACTTCATCCATCGAGTTGAACAAGTGCACACACAAATTTTTGTTGACTGTTTCACTGTGTGAACATTACTTTTCGGAACAAAATTACAATCGGAAACTTTAAAAGAAAACCGCAGAAATTTTCAACAATATTAATTAAATCATTAAGTATTCAATCAACGAAATAAACATTTGACATTTTATGCCATAATAATTTTAAGGCTTAAAATGATTGAGGTAATTTTGTTTTCATTATCTATTTTTAAGATATTGTTTCAAAAGAATGGAAAAAGTACCAACCGACATTATATTAGAAAGAACAATGTGCAATGATCGAAGACCAATCCACGGTTGAAATAATGTTAAAATTAAACTAAGTTGCCACTTGGGATTCTAATAAATAAGTAACAATAATCTTGAAAAGAACAAGACGGAAATTAACTCACCCTAGGGCGGTCCCTCGGCCTGATGATGAGGCCATCATTCTCAATGTAATCTGGTACATTGCTCCGTGCCACGAAGTTGAAAATAACAGAGTTCTGCTGTTCGTTCCATCGACTCTGAGAATCCCACAATCCTGTCTTCACGGGCGTTTTGTCAGGAGTATCCTCTGGTTTCTTCAGCTGAACCAACTTGGCCGGCTCTACTTTGGAAACACTGGGCACTTCTTTCACCACTGTCACCAACTTGGTGGCCCCCGCAGGAGGCGAGACTAATTTCGGCGGGCTCGCGTTCACCTTCCGAATCGGACCCTCCGTCGACTTCACCCTGTTGATGTGGTTCTTCTCCTTCTCTGTCTCCGTCAAGGCCGCCGACTTCACCACGTCGGATGTCGGGGAACTGGCCCCGCTGGCGGTGGACTGTAGCGGAGCTATGCTTCTCGGAGGCGTCGCCCTCCGAACAGTGGCTCCGGGGGGAGTGGGAGGTTTGGTCATCGGCCGGATTATTCCAACCTGGCGAGGAACACCTTCGGCACCGCCCTGCACCGTCGTCACCTGCGACGGCGAGCCTCCCGGAAGGTGAGTTTTTGGTTTCTGCGCTCCATCAAACTTGAATTCCATGGACATACCATCCTTTCGGATGTTTTCCAGAGCAGAGCGAGATACTGTCCTGCTCCCCGGCACCCCACTGCTTTTTTCGTGCGCCACTTGTCCATTCGGTAGGGGAGAGCCAGCATCCGGGGCGGGACTCGGAGGCTTCGGTTCCGTGGGCGACGACCTCTGCAGGGGCTTGGTGGATGGTGAAGTCTTAAAAGGCTTGGCCGGCGAAGTCTTCTTCGCAGCCACTTGAGTGAGAGTGGTCAGGCCAATACCTTTTACCGTCGGCGGCAACATTGGGGAAGTTGAGGCCTTAGGTGCTGCAATGGGCAACACCGTAGGCCGAATATCCTGCAGGGGTTTCACCACCTTTTTCGGACTTTCATGTTCTAACTTCTGGGGTGGCACTCTCAAAGCGGGGCCTAAATTGGATTTTGGACCGGACATTTGCAGAATGACAGGTTTTGGCGAGAGCTGGGGTTTGGGACCGTGAGGAGGGGATTGAGGGGGAATCGCAACGGCGGGGGTGGCCCTGACTACAACACTGGATGTGCTCACACCATTCGAGGCGGCCCGTGTACTGGGAGCCTTCTTGTTGCCTACTCCGGGAGATGTCGGTGGCGAAGAATATTCGAAAATCTTGAGGGTCTGACGCACGACGTCCGGTGGCGGAAGCTCCTCTTCCGCCAACCCGCTGGGTTTCTTCGCTCTCCTTCCATCGCCACCACCATCCGACACCACTTCCTCCTTGATGCTCACTGCTCCCCCCTCGATGATAATCACATCCTCTTTCGCCAATGTCGGTGACAACAACCCGGAGACAGGGGACCTGAGCTCGCACTGGAGGAGGGTCTCCACAGAACGGGCTCTCTTGAGAGCCTCCGGAGGCAAGTTGAGCGGTGGGCGATGAGCAACAGCCCTCTTAGTGTATCTGCCAACCTTTTGAGCGACCGCGGGTTTGCTCTCGGCGCCACGGGATTCTTTGCCTGAGGGCTGCTGTGCGGGACCATCCAAAATGTCTTCCATGCTGGCGGCCCTCCTCAAAGACGATAGGGAAGGCCTCACACCCCTTGTTTGAGACTCCCTCAGGGTCATGCTCAAGTATTTACTTCTCAAACGATGGACAATCCCGGGCCCATAGCGCAATTCCTCGTCGTCATCTTCGTCGGGCGCGGTCGGTGAACCCTTGGAAGATTTCCTTCGGGAACCGGCACGGCCGACGCCGGCCCTCCGGCCGACCATGTCTCCCGAGGGCGGCAGCCTGCTGTTGCGTCCTCCTTTAACGGTAAGGCCATCGGCGATGGCCGCAGCCGTCGGCCCGTCCTTTCCGCCGTTCATCCTCGAGATGGTGACCGCGTCGTCGCACTCCAATCCTTCCAACTTCATGGCGCTACACTTGACTCCTCCTCCTCCCGGACGGGATTCGGCCGAACGTCTATCCCCGGAGATCGCGGAGAAAGCAGCAGCGGCCGTTTTAACAGCTCCGCTGTGCCCAGCTACGAGCAAACTAGCCGCCGCCGAGTTTAAGGCGCCCCCGCTACCAGGCGTAGGAATGCCTCCGTGGGTCCTCGCAAGAAGTGCCCTCCTCCTCAAGATAAGCTCCCGCTTCCATGGCGGGATGGCTGAGTCTAAGCTGTCCTCAGACTGGGTCCTACTCGACATTCTACCACTCCTCCCCCCCCTCCTCTCTCACTCCTCCTTCTCTCACCAAACCCGCGCCACTTGAGAGTACTGTTATCAGGGAGGGCACCGCAGCGACTTCCTCAGGCACAATGCTATTCGTATTGGGAAGAGGAGGGGCGTAAATGGCCGGGAGAAACGAGTGAGAGTTGCAGGTGAGAGGTCGAATCAAGTATGATTCCTATAGGTGCATCGTGAGAATACGGAAATCCTGAAAACGAGGTAGAATAGGTGAACACAACCTCTTCATCTGAGGTTTACGGGTAGGCGTGATCTTGGAATGCATTTTGGAAGACTGCTGTTGACTAGAACACACGCAGGAACGAGCCGTTGAAATATAAAACTATAAAAACCGACTCGAGTTGTGGCCATTAGAAAATGGATCACAACCGTAATTCTCAACTTTCAGCCCCGACCGAAGAGGCGGAGGTATGACGTCATATTCCCGAAGGCGCGACATCTGGCAATTGAAACAGAAACTAAATTAAAACAGCAACATCGAGAAATGTTTGAACTGCTTGTTTACATCCAGTCTAATACGAATACAAGAAAAATTTGGATCTTTGTAATCGAAAGCAAATGTTGAATAGATGAAGTTTAAGTGTTTTAGCTATGTTTAGCCTGTGCTTCTCATTTAATAATCACATTGTTCGTCAGAGTTGGAAGAAATATTGTAGTAAATTTTTAGTATAGACGATTTTTAAAGTTACTAACACACTATACACCTAATCAAATCTGGTGCTTTAAACTAGAAAATAATACATATATATTTCGCTAGTTGATATTAATTATTGCAGTATTTGAATTTTTATCCACACTAAATTATTTTCCACAATTAATAAGAGGTCGACCCCCATGTGACAAGTAGATCGCAAGTCTACGGTAATTTCATTTCTCCTACAAATTTGTCTTAATCATCCTGTGATGGATTTCAATGGGAGGTGACATTAAGAGAAATTAAATTAACAAGTGGTTGATTAATTAAATAGGGTTCTATGATGCTGACGAAAACCTGATTTCTACCATCTAATGAATTTACTGAGAGATTAAGTAAGATAGCATTAGTTCGTCGTTTTAATAATATTGATTATACAATATATAGAGAGATTGAAGAGACATTTCTCTCGCAATGGGCATGAGCGTAGCGCTGGGTTGCCATTTCTTCAAACCTTAAACTCGCTGGCTAATCAATTGATGACGAAGATTAATCAGCATGCCTCCTTTAAGTTTTTCTACCAGTGACTCTAAATGGAACAGTTTTTTTTCGAACTTGGAGAGTGGTCGACCGTTAGAAATTGCGTGAATAAAATGCTTATTCTCTTCATCCTTCCTTGCACACATATAATGCCGTTGATTTTCACTTGCGATAGTTTTGTCGGCATAGTGGAGGGAAGCAGCTTTCATGAAATTATCATATGCTGCGGGCGCGTCTAGACTCTGCAGAAAATATTTGGATTTTGCTCTTAAATATTCTTGTAAATTTTTCAGGTGTTTTAAATTGCTGCTGTAGCCCACACCTTGGCAGTCCAGCAACTCATTCTCAGTCTGTGTAGTTTGAGTTGTTTTTTCTTGCAGGAGAATGGTCATACTTGTTTGTGAAGCCTCAGACTTTATTTCAGTATTATTCCCGCAGTTAGGTTCAAATTTATCGAGTATTTTCGTGGTTTTAAATGATTGCTCATCGTGAGTTAATTTCTGTGGAAAATCTTTACAGTTTGATTTACTTAATAAATTATCATCCACTGCAGCTCGCATCGCCTTTATTGCAGTCTTCAGTGCCATATTGCGGCCCTCCAATTTCCGAACTTCTTCTGCGGCCTCAGTAAAACGATTTTCCATCTGTTTTAATGAAAGAAAATACAATATCACTGTCATTTCTTATGTTTAAATTAGCCATACCAACTCGTGCTGTTGCATTATAACCTAGAAACCTAAGCATGGCAATGTATTCACCAGTCACCTCCGCTTTTCCTAAAAATTCTCTCCTAACTTCTCAACCTTTGGCTATTGACAAAACACAATTGATTACATTATGGTTCCTCTCAGACAAAGATAGAGAAATTGAACATTTTGAAAAGTTGCCCATCAATTATCGTAAACTGAAAATTTATTGATTCCCTCCATTTAAACGGAAATTTTCTAGGTTAGTTAGTTGAATGCTTAATGAATACCACCATTTAGCATGTAAGAAAGACTCTTTGGAGAAGAGAGGAATTCAGGTAATAACGAATGTATCTGATTTATTTGTATCTAGTTAGCATGAGATATAATAAATGACACAGTTTCAGGTGAAACATGGTGGAAATCCTTCATAATGAAAGAACTTTGCTTTTCTACATAGAATTTTTTTATTTAGACCTAGGTTTCGTTACAGCATAAATATGATCTGAAGATGTTACACTGTAACGAAACTAGGTCGTAATATTTAAAAAAATCTATTTGGAAAAGCAGTGTCTTCTTTCATCATAAGATATAATCTTATATCTTGTTGAACTCTTTGGTCAGCCTTAAATGCCCATCACATAATAATTCTACTTTCAATAATCATCTTTCATCAAATAAGAATTCTACACTACTACTACTCAATTATTTAAGGATGGAAACAGTTTTTTCATTGGATTCAGTAAAGTTTATATGATTAATTCATAGTGCCTATCCCCTAGGAGTGTTTAATGTTTTGACAAATATATCTATAAGTCAAAATCATCATCCCCATCCTGCCTTTTCATTTATTTCCGAATATAACTTTATAATACTCTATTCAACACTTAATTCAAAAACCAGCACTATCAGGTGGGATATCTTGAATGAATTCAACACTAATAATCACTCTTATAGAAAAATGTTTGTCCTTGGTTTTTTAATTAATTTTGGTTATAAAATACTGATAAGAAAATTTCTGCACCTAGATGGGCATGGTATTTTGGATTCCCTTTCATGTTGAGGTCTGGGTATTCATTCTGGCCTCGGAAACTAATGCATGAACTGACACACAATCACTGGCTTAACTATGTAGAAACTTTCCATGATTGAATAGGGAAAGAAAGTACATGTGATTCAATAAAAATTTTTAAGTCTTGCCACCTAGTTTGCAACACTTTGTATCACCTGAAGATGAAACAGTGCCAACACCTAAGTCATAAAAATAAATATTTTAAGTGAATTTATAAGTTTTTAATGACTGTTTTTCCATTATAGTGGTCACCATGTGCTTGGAGCATTTGGGAAATACACCCACCATTTTCCATCATAACTAGACACTCACAAAGATACCATTTACTTTTTAATTACTTAACTACCCAAAATTACAAGGGAACCCAGGCACTTTTATGTCATTGATTGTAGTAGATAAAACTGTTTACTTCTATTAATCAACCATTCTGCATGAATAAGTTGTGAATGCATAGATCTATGAAGGTCAGTCATATGGGTTAGCAATGTTTATGTATGCTCACTTCGCTTTGACAGAGCACCAACAAGCCTTTCCTCTCCCTACCTCAGCCACCTAACATTCTCATGTAATAGAAAATATTGAATGGAATGAGCTACACAGAATACATACAACAGAATATTGAAACATATTTGAGACTATGCAGAGAGAAGGCAGAGGGCAGTAAAAGTAATGGCATGAGGGCAGAGAAAAAGTAAAAAAAAAAGAGCGAGACAGAATTTCTCATTATTTCCCTTCATCCTTAACAGAAAGAAGGCATGTGAAAGAGATAAAAGATGGTGTGCAAATGCATGGAGAAAGGAGAAGCATGGCATAATTTGCTGATGAAATAATAATACCCACAGAGAAGAAAGAAGATCTGTAGAGGATACCACTGTGGAGAAAAGGATGAATAAGTTCAACCTCAAGAATAACTAAGGCCTGCAGGCAAAGTAAGGAAGGTAATGTTCTAATAAGACTAGGAATGAGCAAATTAAATGAAAAGCAAAAGTTTTATTACTTAGGATGCATGATCACTATTAATGGTAAAAGCATGATGAGATTACAAACAGAAGAAGAACCTACTTTATATGGTATATAGCACTTGCCTTGACTTTTGGAAGTGATTCACTGCAACTTATTTGTGGAGTTTACTTTCCTACATTCGTGAGATGGATGATAGCATAAGATAAAAGGAGATTTTAAATGATGATGATGTGGTGTCACCAAAAAATAATGTAAATAAATTTCTATTGTTTCAGGCTCAACTTTGTGGAAGTTCATGTTCATTATTTATTTTATTAAGAACATAATGAATACATCCACGATGTACAAAAATAAAACCAGCTGTAGCCCATTTATATAGCATTTATGAGGGATAGTGGAGTGGGTGAGAGAGGGGGTAAAAAAGAGGGGAAATATCGGGTTGTGATCGGCGTAAATGGGAAGGAGGATAGGGGTGTTAAGCGTCATTGATTGGTGGGTTAACAGTGGGGGGGGATTGTTGTGTCTTGTGGTGAAGGTAAGGGGTACCTCTTTGATTAGGGAGTGGTATTCAAATAATAATTCGTTCACCAAATGACCCGTTTTTAAATTCTTTCTAATTTCAAGCTCCTCCCACTTGTCCACCCTCATCCCTTTGTCCATCTGGTGTAAGAGTTCTGGGTTGAAATCACTCTCATGGTTGTTTTCCCACAGAAGTTTAGCGAAGTGTGATTTCTTGAGGTCACAATTCCTAAGACAGCGTTTATGCTCTTCCGCTCGTGCTTTTAACGACCTCCCCGTTTGGCCCATATATATATCGCATTACAGTCGTTACAAATTAACCTATAAATGCCACTTTTATTGAGTTTTGACTACTTTGTCTTTCGTAGAGTTCAGAAATGATTTCAAGTTATTTCTATTGTAGACGGCTATTCAAAATTGTTCCCTTGGAAAGAGATTGGCTATCTTTTGTGAAATTAAACCATAAAAGTAGGCAAACTGAATAAAAGTGGCATTTATAGGTTAATTTGTAACGACTGTAATGCAATATATATATTGGCCAAACGGGGAGGTCGTTAAAATCACGGGCGGAAGAGCATAAACGCTGTTTTAGGAATTGTGACCTCAAGAAATCGCACTTCACAAAACATCCATGGGAAAACAACCATGAGAGTGATTTAAACCCAGAACTCTTACACCAGATGGACAAAGGGATGAGGGTGGATAAGTGGAAGAGCTAGAAATTAGAAAGAATTTAAAAACGGGTCATTTGGTGAACGAATTATTGTTTGAATACCACTCCCCAATCAAAGAGGTATCCCTTTCCTTCATCGAAAGACACAACAACCCCCCCCATCCCACTGTGAGCCCACCAATCACTGACGCTTAACACCCCTATCCTCCTTCCCATTTATGCCGATCACAACCCGATTTTTGCCCCTCTTTTTTATCCCCTCTCTCACCCACTCCACTCTCTCTCATAAATGCTACATAAACGAGCAGCAGCTGGTTTTTATTTTGTACCTGACGATGACGCCCAAGCGTTGAAACTAGTTGAATGATAATAAAGAACAGTGGATGTATACATTGTGTTCTTAATAAAATAAATAATGAATGAAAATAATATTTGAAGGATTAAAAATGAGATGTACTTTAAAGAACAGGCATGAAGATGGGCATGTGAAAGATACAGGAAAAGGGAAGGCATATCCTAAGGAATGATAGTTAACTGAAGCTCACATATAGGGAAGAAAAGGAAATTAAATGAATCATGAGAAGTAAGAAATCACAAATCTATGAAGGAATGAAGAGATTGCCAAGTAGATAACACTAGAGGCTGGATGGATGCCATAAAGTCTCCTAAATGGACACATAAGATGATACTCACTATGGCAAGACTCTCTTTAATAAAAACACAAGGTCTTAATTTGATTAATTCTGGAATTAGTGGATTTACCTCATCAACTTGAGATTTTTTTTCTTCCTTGATCTCAATGTTAATTTGCTGTAGTTCTCTCACTTCATCCCGAAGCAATGATTCCTGCCTTTTTAACATTTGTATCTCATTCTCAAAGTTTAAACAGTTTGTGCAAGTTGAATTGGAGATGGTTTCATATCTGCTTGAAAAATTAAATTCTTATTAAACTCAAAATCTTACTGTTTAGGGAAGAGGTATAAACCATAAACACAGCAATCAATCAGAAGGTCAGTTTGGTAGATGGTGGTAGAGTTCACCCAATAATAAGCAGAATAATAATTTGAATAGTTTGCATCCAAGGCATCAGTAGGCAGTTCCTTGTAATTGGCCATTCTCTATTTCAAATTATTTATTTTAAATATAAATTCAAGGGTTAACTATCCCAAATCCTTTGGCTCTGAAAAACCTTTCCCATTCTGCCCTTGGGGCATATGTTGTCTATTCTGCTCTTTAGGGTTATTGAACATTGCTACGTCTTTAAAACAAAAGTTAACATGATAGAGATAAGTTAATGACATTGATTTTGTTACATTGTAAGTCATGAGTATTTATTGCACAACACAACATACATACATACACGTATTGCACATACACGGGCAAATTACCCATTAAAATTGAGAATATATATATATAAAAAAAGAAAAAGAAATTTCTTCACAATTACAAATTGTGTCTCAGACATCGCTTAAACTGAAAAGCATTCATAGCAAAGAAATCAATTTCAGGAGGAAGTTCATTTCCTTCCCTCAGAATTCTAGCTATTGGGCTGTGGTAGATATAGTTGTGTCTATAGAATTCTCTGTGAAATAATAACTTGCTTCTGGTAGCATAAGAAGGCGTTTGCAAAGAGACTAATTCCAAAATTTCTGGACTGGACACGCTGTTATTCAACAATTTGTGTAGGAACATCATATCTGCCATGATGCGCCGGGAAGATAAAACTGAGATCCCCAGGTCCTTGTATGCATCCGGGTACGAAATATTGTATGTGTCAACGCCAAGTTTGCGCATGCATAGCCTAATAAAGCGTCTTTGAACCTTTTCAAGCCTATTAATATGACACTCATAAAATGGTGACCACACAATGCAGCCATATTCCAAAATTGGTAAAACAAGCATGATGAATAGTGATTTGATGCAAGTTACATCAAAAATATCTCTGGTGAATCGGGTGATGAACCCCAACATTTTATTAGCTCTTTTAACACTAGTATCAATATGATTGTCAAAAGTCATTGAGTGAGTAAATATTATGCCCAGATCCTTGATCTCAATAGTTCGGGCGAGAGGTGTATTCATGATGCAATACTTGAATAAAACAGGAGTATTATTTCTATAAAATGACATACAGCTACACTTTTTGATATTGAGTTCCAAGACATTGTAAGAACACCAGTTTGTTAATTGATTTATGCTATTTTGCAATACATGGCAATCAGTTAAGGATTTAATTTTTAAGTATAGTTTTAAATCATCCGCAAATAGGAGAAACTGTACATGATGGATTGCACTTGCAATGTCATTTATGAATACATTAAACAGAAATGGACCCAAATGTGATCCCTGAGGAACTCCAGAAGTGACATTAAATGTGTTTGAAAGGTGTGATTTTATTTTTACAACCTGCTTCCTCTCATGAAGGTAGCAATCAAACCATTTTAACAATCTACCAGAGATACCGTAAGCAAAGAGTTTACTAATAAGATGATTAATACTAACTGTATCAAAGGCCTTGCTAAAATCCATGTATATGGCATCGACTTGCAAACCAACATTAAATGCCTTTAAAACATAATTCTGAAAGGAAATCAAATTAGTGGTGGTGGATCGACCAGCATAAAAACCATGTTGCTCATTCAAAATAACAGATTTAAAGATAGGACTAACATGGTTCAGAACAAGACGCTCAAATACTTTAGCAATGCATGATTGTATAGAAATAGGTCTATAGTTCATTACATCTTCTTTGACACCTGATTTAAAAATAGGAACTACATGACTGAATTTTAGTATACCAGGAAAGATACCCTGACACAAGGAAAAATTGAATAAAAAGGTAAGGGGTTCAACAAGGATATCACAACAATATCGTAAAACAGACGGTGGAATACCATCTGGTCCAGGGCCCTTGTTCACATCGAGTGCATTAAGCATATCAAACACCTCTTGTGACGTCAGAGTAATTGAGGGTAAGATTGAGGAAGGGCAGTCAAAAGAGTATGTAGGTGTAGTGTGAGACAAGGGTTTATAAACTCCAGCAAAATAGTTGGCAAATAAATTAACAATTTCCTTGGTGCTGTTTCCCTCAGTTGTCAAAAAATGCATATTAGCTGGAAGGTTGTTAGACTTTCTTACAGAGTTTACATAGTTCCAAAAAAACTTAATATTGTGTGGAATAGATTCTTGCACCTTCATTATATAATTATAATGGCACTTTTTGATCTCTCTCTTGCAAACGCTTCTGACATTGCTAAATTCCAGGTAAGCACTGCGAGATTTAGATATCTTATATTGTTTATGTAATTTCCTTTTGGTATCCACCATTCTAATGATCTCTATGGTAAACCAAGCTGGATAATTACGATGATTCAACTTCTTCATTGGAGTCCATCGTGAAATGAGTTCGTTTAATTGTTCAATAAACCGGCGAAAACTCTCATCCACATCACAACCCATCCACAATAAATCCCAGCTTACCTCACATAAATCATTGTGTAAACTCACAATATCACAGTTCCTAAGGTCTAACATTTCAGGCGAAGGTGCCAGACATTCATAATCACTAGAAACATTCAAAGTATAACATAAAGCTGGATGATAACACTCGATTGGGAATAAAACATCAACAGGCTCGCAAACTTCGTGTTCATCAGTCGATGAGAAAACGAGATCGAGAAGGTCATTATTGGAGTTGAATATTTTGTTTATCTGCTTCAGCTGTAGGAACATACAAAGGTCACTTAAAACCTGAGCAGCAGGTTGCACCACACTATTAGCGGAGAAAGAATTATCCTCCCAATTCGCGCCCGGCAGGTTAAAATCACCAAATATGACCATTAAAGATGAATTAGAATGTACACTCGCGATCTCTTCCACTGACTCACTGAAGGCTAAGTACAGATCACAAGATGATTTTGGGGGAAAGTATGCTGCACCAACCAAAACAAACGATTTAAACATAACAAAATGTATTCACAAGGGCCACATTTTCCAGTGATCATTTAAAAGATGTTTAATTATTTTATTTTCATTAGTATTAAATTTATAAGTTAGTATTATTATATTATTGAACTATTAGTAATTAAAATGGCTTAGGGAGTTAATAAACAAATGAAGCCTGGGTTATGAATTTAAGTTTTTAGGTCAAATACCCAACTTTATTTTTCTGAAAATAATGAGTTTTAGAAATGGTATATGACAAAGGAGAGGTGATTGAAAATGATCAAAGCAATCATTGGGTCAGGAATAAATGGGTGGAGAAAATGGGAGAAGTTTTTTAAAGGATGAATCTAGGTGAGGTAGTGGTTGATGAATGGTGAATCATTTTATACACTTGGTTATATCCCTATTGTACGAGGTAAAACTTGATGATACCATTACAGTAAAATATCCACTACAATTGGGTTTGCTCTTGGGCAAATATTTCTGGCATGTCCTCTGATTCCCATTTTGAACTTCTCATCTATTTGATCAATGTTGCACTCTATATAAAATTCATGCATCACAAGAGTCTCTTCTTTCATTTGAACAAGAAAGTTTTCAGTCTCTTTAGAAAGAATAACACATTTTAAGTCTTTAACTGTACACGCTTAAGTGGACATTTAGAGACGAAAGGGTTAGAAGAGTTTCGAATAATGCATGATGGCAGCATCAATCTGAAGTTATATAAAGGTACAGACACATTTTGTGCACTAGGGAAAATAATATAACCTTCTCTGTGTATCAGCTATTTTTTTCATTATGAATTCATTTTTCTTCATTAATTCCTCTTCAAGATCCTTAAGGTTCTCTGCTTGTTTCTGTTCTAGCATTACTATGTTATTCTGATGCCATAAAATCTTTTCCTTTAAGAAAACAAGCTGTGTATTTTTGCTTTCATTTTCTTTTTTTAGGTTATTGATCTGACAGAAAAAAATCAAAAATGCATCAGCTGATATCTCATGGGTAACTTATAAGGAGATATACCTTTCTTGCATGTTGACACACACAGATGTGGCAGCATGGAGGCATATATGTTCAATACACTTGATGTGCTATGGAACTAATTTGAAATTCTCAAAAAGAATAACTGTCATGCATTGCCTATTAATATAATGTTCTTTTTTCTTTTCATGTTTAAAGTTGTAAAAATTGTTAATTAATTCAACACAAAACTGCTTTTCTTTCCTTTAGTTCAGCCCCTTCCAAGTCTTGGAAACTTGGGGAAAGGGTAGCACCTATCCATGGAAATTTATTTTTCAAAACTTTAACAAGTCATAACAATGCAGACATCCATTATGTTTGACTGCATACTGTACATTTGAGGTTTTTATACAATATAATATCGGAAGTAGAACTATTAATACTACGAATAGAGCAAAATTAGTGCATTGCTATGACTTTTCCTTAGCTGGTGCTTAGAACAAAATCACAAATGCAAAGTATGCAAAGGTGCATTCAAGTGAAAAACACCTCCGATTTTTTTTCTCAGAATTGAAAAAGATAGTAGCATACTGTTTGTTTTTTAAATAAGTTTTTGATACTTCAAATGGCAACGTTTAATTACAAGATCAGTGTGTAATCATTCATTTTCTCTATTTGCGTGGTGTGACACCAATTGAAATTCATCGGCAGTTGAGTGAGGTATTTGATGATGCAATTTCAATTGTATTAAGATCAAGTCTTGAATTAAATTTCTTGACTAATTTAAGGTTTCCAGTAACTTTTTACACTAATGTTTTTCTCCAGATCTGAAGATATGCCATTTAATTTACAAATATGTTAGATTATTCATACTTTTCTGTCAGATTGCATACATTTGTCAGTTTATCAGACATTACTGATTAAATTGAAAATACTAAAATAAAAGTAAAATACCAAATTCTACTATGAATAATAAAAGGATGACTCTGAAGAATATTTTCCATGTAATCCCCCTAGTCATAATTTCAATACCTCTCTCTCCTTGGAATACACTTCAAACATTTTTAATTTCAATTCTTTCTCTTGACTGTTTTTAGTATCTTCTAAGTGTTTTTTAAAATTTTTTTCTGCTTCAAGTAGTTTTTGTTCATACAGTGTAGTTATCCTAATAAGTTGCTCATCAAACTGTACCTGCTTCTGTGTCCGCTCATGATTTAATATTTCAGAAATGTTCTTGAAGTCCCTGTATTATAAATGGTACACATTAAAACTTGGACACAAAATTATCTCATTTATGTTACAAGCATAAAAAATATGCCACTCAACTAACTAGCATGGCTATATGTGAAATTCTTAATACATGAATATGAAGTAAATGGAAATTGAAATAGGAAAATTAGAATACCAAGATAAATGTTGTTCAATCTCTTTAAAAGACTACCTGCCTCATGAGTAGTCTTTGGATAATAGTCTGAAATGAGGTGACTTAATAATAAACGAGGCCAAACCCATTGCACCTCCTCGAAGGTTTAGTCAAAATTTGGTAGCCTTTAATAATCACGCAAGTTAATATTCAGTGCCTCAGGAACAAATTGAACCTGCAGGAAGTGGCTATAAACGAGTGTGAACCAGACATTTTGTGCATTACTGAACACTGGTTAAAATATGACGAACTAATGGTAATATCACTCTCAAATTACTCTCTAGTGTCCTCATTCTGCCACACTACATGTAAAAATGGAGGTGAGGCCTTATTTGTGCATTGTAGGATAAAGGGTATTATTAACTCAATTGATGTGCCTGTGAAGAAAGAAAAAACTTTTAAACGTGTCGTGTGTTTCCATGGAACTCCAGTGGGGTTGCTCATGCTCATCTCCATCTATAGATTGCCAACTGGGGATTTTCATGCATTTATTAAAAAACTGAAGCAACTCTTTTGCTCCTTACACCCAAACAACCGGATACTCATGTTGAACGGCAACCTCAACTGTAATCTCTTAGTTGACTCCCCTCACAGATCCAAAATACCTAATTTGTTCAAAACTTACAGCATGGAATGTTTTAATAATAATCCTACAAGAGTCACTCCCACATCTGCCAGCCTAATTGACTATGCTGCGACCAACCTCAAACAAGAAAAAGTAGTAACAATTGTTTGTGACCTACGTACATCAGACCATTTTATTATAAGGTAATCTACAGGTTGAGGTAGGTTCATGGATAGACACAACTATCAAATAAATATCTTGCGACTCCAAACAAAACACAATCCAGAACCCTACTCTACATTAGGTCCCAATACATCTCTGTGTATTTCCTTCCTCCCTTCTAACATCCCTATCCTGTTCCTGCCCTTTCCTTGTTTGCCTAACATTCTCCCATCTATTACCGTCTTCAACATCCCACAGCCGTTCTATATGCCTTTCATCCATTTTTCCTGCCTCCATAGGATTTCTCTCAACAAACCCCTCTCCTCACCCACCATCTCCAGTACTTCCTCATTTGTTCTCCTTTCGGTTCATTTCACCTTCTCCATTCTTCTCCACACCCACATTTCAAAAGCCTCCAATCTACGTCTAACCTCCTGCTTCAGTGACCACATTTCTGCACCGTACATAGCTACGCTCCGTATCAAAGTTTTTACGAGTCTGTTCTTAAACTCCCTATTCAACGTCCCCGTCATCAACTCCCTCCTCCCTGAGAAAGCATCCTTGCCTAGCACAATTCTTCTCCTTACGTCCCTACCACTTTGACCGTATTGGTCCAAAACACTTCCGAGATATGTAAACTGTTCTACCTGCTCTATTTTTTCCCCGCCTATTTTAATATTTAGCTTAGCCTTTTTCTTTCTGGAAAATCGCATAACCTTTGTTTTATTAATATTGATTCTCATCCCTCATCTATTCAGTGAATTTCCAATTCACTCAGCAATGCTTGCAACCCCTTGGCCAACTGACAAACCAAAGCCTGGTCATCAGCAAACCTAACTGGTTTTACGAACTCCCCTCCGATTTTCACTCCAACCTCCAACTCTTCCCATGCCTCCTTAATCATTTCCTCCACATATACATTGAATAGCACCGGTGATAATGGGCAACCCTGCCTTACCCCTCTTTCTAACACTGCTCATTTGGACTCTTCGTTCCTCACTTGCACCGTAGCAGTCTGAGACATGTATAGGTTACGGATCAGTCTCCTGTCCCTCCAATCCATTCCTATTTTCTGCAATACACGCATTCATTTTTCCCAATTCACTCTATCAAATGCTTTTTCAAAATCTACGAAACAGGCAAATAAGTCCTGATTGTATCTATTCTATATTCCTCTCGATTATTGATCACATTACTGCAATGGCATCACGCATACCTCTCCCCTTCCTAAACCCAAACTGATCATTCCCTAAGTAATCATTTGCCCTACTCTCTATTCTTTTGTTGATGATCCTGAGAACAACTTTAGCACCGTGGGATATCAAACTTATTGCTCTGTAGTCCTCACATGACATAGCCTTTACCTTTTTTGGAATAGGAACTAACACTATTCTCTCAAAGTCTTCCGGCCAAATTCCTTCCTCATAGATACTATGAATCCATCCATATAGAGTCTTCTTTCTACATTTTCCTAAACCTTTCAATAGTTCCGCAGGAATGCTGTCCACTCTAATGGCCTTATTTAGTTTCATCTCCCTTAATGTCCTTTCTATTTCATCGTCTAGTATGTCTGGACCTAAGCTATCTTCTTCTACGTCATGTTCCTTTTCTATGTCTAACCTTGTCGGCCTAATTTCTTTACCATACAGTGTTTCTATATATTCCTTCCATCTCTCTTGGATTTTTCCTGGTTCAACTATTATCTTACCCCACTTATCTTTAACTGTTAGCACAGATCTTACCTTCTTACTTCCCGATAATAACTTAACCTTGCTGTATAGAGCACCAATTTCACCCTTCCTCTGTGACCTTTCTACATCCTCGCATTGCATTTTCCACCATTCTTCTTTCGCTTTATTTGTGGCCCATCTAAATTTATTGTTTGACTCTTTGTATTTCATTTTGCCCAACTCTGTGTTCACATTCTTCCATTTTCTTCTCTCATCCACTTTTGTAATCATTTCATCCATGATCCATGGTTTCCTTGTCCTTCCGTTAACGGCTCCTATAGTGTCTTTTGCAACTTTTGATATCACTTCCTTGATGCAATCCCATTTTTCTTCAATAGTACTTAACTCTTTACCATCATCCATGATTTTCTCTATTGCCTGCTGATACTCCTTTCTTGCGAATCCATTTAATGCTTCTACATTCAATTCCCTAACCCGCTACCCCTGGCTTATCTTTTTGAAAAGGAACGTTACATTTCATAACAACTAAATTGTAGTCAGAGTCCGCATCCGCTCCCGGGAAGCTGTGCAAACTTATCGCACTGTTCCTAAACCTGTGCTTAACCAGAATATAATCTATCTGATACCTTATTGAGTCACCTGGCATTTTCCATGTATACCTACGCCTTTTGTGGTGCCTAAACCTTGTGTTGGTGATGACTAACCCCTGTCTCCTGCAGAACTCAATTGCTTTCTCCCTGTGTTCATTCCTCGTGCCTAATCTGTAGTCCCCCACCTCATCAACATCTTCCTTTGCCTACCGTCGCATTCCAATCCCTCATCACTATCAATTGTTTCCTTGCAAAAATGCACGTGATTATATCCTCTTAACTCATCATACATCCTATTGACTTCTTCCTCCTTGTGGTTGCACAATGGCATGTATACCTGAACAATGACCTGATTCATCAATTCTGCTTTAATCTCTACTACTAATATTCTATCCATTGCTTGTGCTATGTTGACTACGCTTCTTCCTACCTCTTTATTTAATACTATGGCAATCTCACGTTGACTCTCCTCCCCACCGCTGTATATTATTCTATAATTATCACTCCAGTAATCCCCGCAATCCTTCCATCTCACCTCATATAGACCTAAAACATCTATATTACCTCTTTCCATTTCTCGCTTAATATTCTCTAATTTGGCTGTCCTCAACATTGTCCTAACATTCCATTTTCCTATTCTAACTAATTTTGTCTTCTTCTACATCTTCTGTCCTGCTGCTGTCGGTTTTCCCCCTCAAGGGTTTCGTGGGATGATGACCGAGGCAGCCTTGTCTCTCCCGCTGCCGGGCACAACACACAGCCCCTTGGGCCGAGTCCCGCAGTTGCCAGGACTCAATTTCTCTCTTATGTCCATCATTGTGATTGGGAATAAAAATTGAGGTGGTTTCCAGTTGCCTTCCTCAGTAGTATTTTTAATGTGGCACCATCACTTACTGGCCGTCCCGCTGGAGTCAGATGCCTTTGCAGCCGCCTCACCGAGGAACAGACGCTGCGTGGACTACCTTTTGTCTGGCTCCTAACCTTCGACCTATCTGACATGGGTGACCCTACGAAGAGCAATTATTATTACTCTGGTCAGCACAGCTCTAGGGGTCATCAGAACGCACAAGCCCGTCCACCACGTCAAGGTTGTAGGCCATGGGAGAGACTGGACCCTAGTATGGTGAAAATAAGTATTGCTATTAACCAACCAATGGAGAGCCTAAATGATAAAACTTACCAAAGTCGGTCTTTTACTCATGGAAATATGCATCAATTTCTGCTCCTTCTACATTCCCAAAACTGGGACAGTGTCTATGACCTTAAGTCTGTAGACGAAGGTTTCAATTATTTTTATTCAATATACAGACACAATTTTGAATGGTGTTTCCCAGTAATACAGCAGAAAATATCTCATGTAACAAAACGTAAGCCATGGCTAACTGACGAGATCCCGTACTACTCAACTATCCTTAAGAAACTTGCTATCTCCAGTAAAAGTTTTAACAATCATGAACAAAGGTTACTCTATAAGGAATTTCAGAAGTATTACCGCAAGCAGATTTCTACCACAAAAAGAACTTATAATGATAATAAGTCCAAAACTGCAAGGGAAACAATAATTGTAGAGGCAAGAAAAATGCACAACTCGCTCTCCCAGAACTTTGAAACCCTGAAAATAAAACAGCCATTAGCTATTCATCTTTAGCTAATAAATTTAACAAACACTACATGTCAGCTCCTTGCCCAACCACTTCTCAAGCTAATGTACTTTTTGCAAATGCACCAACGTCAATGTTTGCCAAGTCCTGTTCTGAAACCAATCTAAAAATTATCGTCTTCTCACTCAGAAACAAGTCCAGTACTGGCCCTGATGAAATTCCTGGTAAAGTTGTTCATCATTCTAAAGCGGATAAAATAATACTTTGTAATTCCACAGATTTATTTCACAAACACACGACCCGGGTTTCGACGTACAACGTCATCTTCAGGTCTACGTTGTTTGTACGGGTTGTACGTCGAAACCCGGGTCGTGTGTTTGTGAAATAAATCTGTGGAATTACAAAGTATTATTTTATCCGCTATAGAATGAACCGATTCCCTAAAATAACGCCTGAAACCATCGATTATATTGTTCATCATTGTTTTGAAGCAATAAAAGCACCCCTTTTATTTTAATCAATAAATCATTGATACAATGGATTTTCCCATCCGAATTACAAGAATCAAAATTAGTGCCCACATGTAAAAACCATGGCCATCTTAATGATTTGAACAACTACAGACCAATAGCCATCCTAAATACATTTACTAAAATATTTGAAAAAGCCATGTATATGCAAATAGCATCTTATCTCAAAAAAACTTCCTAATTTCCAATGCTCAGCATGGATTTAGACCTGAAAGGTCTACCACAACTGCCAAATGTCAGGCAATCAACAGCATACTTAATTCATTAAATGCTAAATGCAAAACTCTTGGGATGTTTTTTGAATTGTCAAAGGTCTTTGATAATGTAAACCACAATAGACTACTAATTGAACTTAACAGAATAGGAATTAGAGGAATTCCTCTAAACTGGATGAAGTCCTATGTCAACAGTTGCACTCAGAAAGTGGTGTTGTCAATAGATGGGTCAAAATATTCATCTGAAGCATACCAAGTTAACAAAGGCATTCCACAAGGCTCAACCCTTGAGCCACTCCTTTTTCTGATATATATCAATGACCTACCAAACTGCTTACAGAATTATGATGGAATAATACCAGTGTTGTATGCTGACAACATTAATGTAATAATACCAATGCAAACATATCCCAGCCTTGTGGAAAAATCAAAGTCTGTCACATTTGCAATAAACAAGTGTTGTACGGATAATCCTATGGACTGAAATGTAAATAAAAGTAAAATAGTACACTTTTCACACAATAAGAATGTGACAGATGATCTGCTGGCAAAAATTCATAACCAATCAATTGAGCATATGATGGAATGTAAATTTCTAGGTATATCTCTATGTGCAAATATTTCTTGGGATACGCATGCAAAATCCCTTCCACAAAAGCTCAGTTCAACTTACTATTTATTAAGACACCTGTATGAAACTACAAGTAAAACTGTACTACTCAGTTTATGCAATGGAGAAATTTATTCGAATATAACCTATGGTAAAATATTATGGGGATCAGCTGCTATTTCTTAAACCATCTTTAAAATGTAAAAGAAAGCTATAAGAATAATAACCAGGAAACCTCACAATGCTCCATCAAGGCCGATTTCCATGAATTAAACTTACTACCATTTCAGTGCATCTACATTATGTTTTTAATTCTGTAAATAAGAAATAACATTGGAAACTATTCTCTTAACTCTGCCTATCATCACCACGACACGAGAGGAAGGCACAACATCCATTATAGGAACATCATAACTAAAGCAATGAAATTAGGACCCAATGAAACGGGCATCATATTATATAACAAACTACCCAAAAGTATAAAGGATTCTAAAGGAACTGCTGCATTCAGGTTTAAATTAAAAATATATCTACAATGTAGTATGTTCTACTCAGTTGACGAATATCTCAACAATATTCCCAACCAGTAAGTTCATCCTCTCTGTTTATAGCAATGGTCTGATTCATGTTGGTGATCAATGATTTTTCTGAATTGATATGTCATGTGCATGTTACAGTCATTGTTCTAGGATTTTTGCCAAATATTATGTAACTGTGAGCACCATTTCTTTATTTTTTGTATCTCAATTGAGCCTGTATCTATACTCCTTTTTGATGTTCCTTATATCATTTACATACACCACCCACCTGGTATTTTTGTATTGTGACCCGTGTGCAAATAAAAAGTAATAATAATAATTACATGAGTGGTGCCCTTCAGAATGGAAAATTTTTTACTGTTATTTAAATGTGATATGTAAATGTATCTATTATTTTCCCAAAAATGGAAAATTTTAAACACTGACTGAAAATATATCTACTTTTAATTAACCAAATTTAATGTTCATTACCATTAGATTAAATAATGTAAAGGTTGATTTAATATGAGAAACTAGAGTTCCACTGGTTGGGCCATAGGATAATTGCTTACTCTATATTAATAATGCTGTTCACTCCTTTTCCGGCTGAATGTTACAGAATAGCATTTTTTTTAAATGGAAATTTGGATAGTTATGGTCACACCAGTTTTTAAGCCTATAAAGGTAGTTTTGCAAAGTTAGGTGATCATCAATTGATTTAACTGTTAAAAAAATGTTTAGGTCATCAGCATATAAAAGAAAAGGAATTGGGCCTAATGCCATTACAATATCATTTATAAATAAGTTAAATAATAGTGGTCCCAGATACGATCCTTGGGGAATGCCTGATTATGGATAGAAACATTTACTATTGGATGCATTAATTTTTACTACAGCTTCTCTGTTGGCCAATTAACTTTCCATCCAGTCAAGTAAGATACCACTCATTCCCAATATGTCCAACTTTCTAAGAATAAGCTCATGACTAACAGTATCAAAAGCCTTATTGAAGTCAGTGTATATGACATTTGTTTGTATGCTTTTTTCCATGCCTTGTATAAAACACTTTTGAAAAACCAAAAGATTAGTGAGTGCCGATCTTCCTTTCGTGAAACCATAATGCACAGGGATAATAATTCCATTAAAGATAGGAGTTAGCTTCTCTACAACCAATGATTCTAAGATTTTTGCTATTAATTAGAGCTTTGCAATCGGATGATAGTTAAATACATTACTTCTATCACCCTGCATAAGTATTGGCACTATATATATGTGGATTTAAGTGCCCTAGGAAAAAATTCCAGCTGTGAGGGATTTATTAAACAGTTTATAAAAGGATAAAATAAAGGCACAAGACACATACTCAGAAGTACGGCTGGGAGTTCATCAAGATCACAACCCTTTTAGAGGTCAAGTTGGCATGGTATTGATGTTTTCTACTGAGATTGTTATAGATGATATAGAAATAGAGGTGTGAGTATGAAAATTGCACAGAGGATTACAATCATATTTGACATACATAGATGAGAAATACTTTGCAAAATGGTTTGTTATGTCATCATACGAACAAGCAGAAAGATCATTGAAAACATTACATTGAGTAGTCTGTCTGTCTTCCTCATACTGCTGACATGATTATAAAAATGTTTTGAATTATACTGGATAGCCAACTCAAGTTGTGTTATGTATCTGTTGTAACAATTCCTTATCAATTTAGCACATTTTGACCTTAACTGTAAAAATTTAGCACAATCAGATTGCAATCCAGTTTATTTATATATTTTCAGCTGTAATGTCTTCCTACCAGTTGAATTTTTCAGTTCAACGCTAAACCGCCTAGGAAAACTACTAGTTTTATACGTGATAATTGGAGTAAACAACTGGATGCCATAATATAGAATATTATAAAAGGAATTAAAAGTCTCATTTGTATTTAGATCGAAGAATTTATAGCACAAGTTAATATTCAAAAAGTAATTTTTCAGAGCAAAAAAAATTGCATTTCTTAAAGTCATATTCGCACAGCATAAAATCAATTACCTGAATTGGACATTGCAGTTGAAGGGAAACTTTTATGGCAGGATGATTGGAATCACAAGATAGAAGAGGATTATTATCCTGGGTAATGGAAGTGAAGTCTGAATTTGCAAAAATTAGGTCTAATAATTTTGCGTAATTATTATAGATGTTATTAACGTGTTGAAATTGCGAGAGCATCTAGAGTCTATCACCACATGAACAAGAGCAGACAGAGAGGAGATTAAACACAATGACTGTTCAGTAGAGTTCAGTAAATACCAGGAAAAATCTTGAGGTGTATTAAAATCACCAATTATCAAAACCTCAGAATAATTATCTGAGTCGATGACATTTTCAATTGCCTCACGATAAGCATGAAATGCATCAGTTGAGGAGTATGGAAGCAAGTAAACCATGCCAATCAATATTTTTGGTTGAGAAGTTATATGAAAACAAAGAGGGATTCAAGATTAAGGTAGCATTCCACTAATTTGCACAGATATTTAGATCTCACTGCAATCAGGACTCTTCCACTGCTGCATTTTGAGGTAGTAAAAACACTTCAATCTTTCCTGTAGATGTTAAAGCCACCAAGGATTAGTTTACTACTTAAAATATTAGGATTAAGCCAAGACTCGGTGAGAGAAATTACATCAAACTCGAGCTTTTAGAACTGTTTAGAACTGAGTCTCTCAGATTAGATAACTAACAAACTTCTAAAACTTGTTATTCCCACTCTTACAAAACCAGTGGAAGCCTGCATGATAAAGAGGCTTACTTGAAATACTAAAGAGATTATTATATAGTAATTCAATTAGGTATGCAAAAAAATAAAGCTTATAAGGATTTCATTTTCAATGCAAAAGATAAACAAAAGGCAGCATGGGGAATAATCAATTAAGAAGTTGGTCATGGTAATGTAAAAGAAAATCTTCTTTTTACCCCAGACACTGTAAATAATTTTTTCTTAAAAGCTGTTGAAGACTATTTGGTCTCTCAAAAAGCTGATGCTGCCAATATTGGCAATATGCTGCAAAATCTTCCTCCAAATAATTTAAATGGAATTTTGTTACTCCATTTGATGTTATATCGACTGCAAAAAAATTTAAAAATCCAACAGTAAGGATATTTATGGTCTGTCTAATTCCCTAATTAAGGACATTATTGTGTTCATTGTGAAACCATTGGGCATATTACACAACTAATGTTTTGAGACAGGAGATTTTCCAACAGCTCTAAAATATTCCAAAACAATACTTGTCCTTAAGGAAGGTGATTTAACTAACTACTGCCCCATTTCTATAGTCCCCGTTTTTGGTAAAATTTTTGAGCTATATTGCAAGATCAAATATGTGATTTTTTTGAGTCAAATAATCTGCTTACCTAATCTCAGTATGGTTTTCGATCTGGGAAATCTATAATTATTGCTGTTGAGTTCATAGTTAGTTAATACTGTCATTAATGCATTTGAAGGAAATCAATCAGTCTCTGTGACACTAGTCAAGGAATCAATCAGTCTATGTGATCATAGTAAGGCTTTTTACTGTGTTAATCATTCAATGTTACTATCAAAGCTAGAATATTATGGTGTTAAGGGTGTTCCACTGAAACTAATAAAGTCATATTTGGATGATTACCACTGACTGGTTGAACTTGGCTGTCGATCTGCAGCTCTTTAAGTAAAATGTGTCATCCCACGTGGCTCAGTGCTTGACCCAGTACTTTTCATCACCATGATTTGCCCTATGATATGAAATCTAAAGCTATTTTATATGCTAATGCACTTTTGTACAAAAACGTCAACATCTATAAGATGAAAAGGTATGAACTAGCACTACCCAAAGACAGGCTAAGGAATGGTTTGATATTAATCATTTACATTTAAATGCTAAGAAAACCCACCATATTGTGTGCAGTCTTCAGTAAAAAAGAACCGAAATTGAAACTGCTGAAATACTATGAATTTATACTGATACAAAACCTAAGTGGGAGAACCAGATCAATCAAATCTGTAATAAACTGAGTAAAGCTGTTTATATGTTAAGAAAGCTCAACTTTCTCATTTCAAATGAGTATTGCTTGACACTTCACCATGCCTTCTTTCAATGACATTTGAATTATGGTGTTGAGTTATGGGGTCATTCCCCACATGTTAAACAAATTTTGCTACTACAAAAGAGAGCTATTCGCTCTCTTGCTGAAATGCATCACGTGATTCCTGCAAGCCTTTTTTTTATTATGTATGGAATCATGACTGTATTTAGTTTATATATCTTTAAGGCTCTGATTCATGTGAAAGTTAGTCTAGAAACTTAACAAATTAAGATCTCACATCCATAACTGCACCACAAGGGGTAAAGCAAATCTAAATACTTCTAATTGTAGATTGTCATCAACTTACAACACATTTAATAATGTGAACGTACGACTGTATAACTATCTGCCTACTCAGTTGAAATTGGACTGTGTCCATAGTGTCAAGAATAGGGTATACGTATACCTGGTTACTTCCTCACCCACTTTACTCATTGGATGAATTCTTTTGTGACAATCTTCATCACATTTAAGAACTTAAGTTAACATATTAAGTAATATTTATATTGACTACATTTAATATGGTCATACCATTTATCAAAATGAATAAAGTATTTTTATTATTATTATACTTATGTATATCAGCATTAGTACTGTTACTTATATGCTTTATTACAAACACAATTGCACTATAAATATTTTCACATGGAAGAGGCAACACATTGAGCTTCCTGAAAAGGGGAGGACTTGAAGTATCGTGCATGACATTGGCAATTAGGCATAAAAGTTTCTTCTGCAGTTTAAACACAGAAACAGGATGAGGAAAAAATCACAGAACAATATATCAGGTAAAATTTGTGACCAATAAAGACCAAAATATATTCAGAGGATAACATTATTAGAAACAGTGAAACAAATAGTGTGAATAGGAAAACAATGAGTTAAGTCTCTTCATAAGAATATCTATACAAGAACCCCAGTGCAGCTGGGAATTTACATTAATGCCAAACAGACATGACCCACACCAATCGTTTTCCCCCACTGTACTACATTAGATAGTTTCTACGTTCATTCACCTGACATTGATGTCAAAGCATTAAAACCTGGAATTTGAGTTATTTTGCAACAAAATAATAATTTGGGATGGAAAAATAACACATTGTTAATGAACAAAACTTCCTTTGTATAAGAGGAGCATTCTTATACACATAGGTCTGACTGAATAATTTGTATGTATTAAATGCACCTTTATTATGTCATTGTGGGTTTCCTCTAATATAGATTTGGAGATTATGAATATTCAGACTTCAATAATTGTATAAAAACCAAATTACATAATCTGCATGTACAAGAAAGAATATCTTCATTTAGGTATATGTATGTTTGAACCAGTTGAACCCAGTTTGAACAAAAAGTGTGGACTGAAAAATCTTACCTTAAAGTGTCTTTCAACTGAGGATCTTTCAAAGTAATCAAGTCTTCATATTGTTGCTTATTCAATAATTTTTCACAGTTCAATTGAGTGATTTTCTCTTTTAGTTGATCCACATGAATTTTAAGATCACTAATTTCAGCATCTTTACTCAGAACAGCAGAGTGATTTTCTAACAATGAAATTGAAAAGATAAGATACAATCACAGTTTGACTACCTAAAACTTGATAGTGAATTTGGAGAACACTTTGTGCAATTTTAAATTGCAACTTTAATGGATTTCATTATTATGGTGCTGCAATTTGTATAAACTCAATGTAGGTTTAATTGATGGGTAAAAACTATGATGTTTTTTCTTCAATAAAAATATAATTATACTATTATGTTTGATCAACACACACATTTCATTAATTTTTGTGCCTGAAAATTATTTGCAATTAGCCTAAAAGTTGATTACAACATAGTTTGAAATTAAAGGCTAAACATAAAACAATCTTTCTGAAAATGCATTAAGTTACCTAGTGTTCATATGCTTTTTACAGAACTTAGCAGATAAACCAATGCTAAACACTACTGGCTAAGTTATCTATATTATATTTAACACCAATCTATGAGTTCAAAAAGCATGTATGTAAGTATACAGTATATATACTATATACTGATATCCTTCAAGATACAAAGTGAAAGTTATCCTCCTACTTCTTTAAAATTTTTGTGCCACCTCGGATTTCCTTCTCCCTAAATTTAAGCTAACATTGTTTTAAATGTAGTAAAATTACATAGAGATTATACCCAAAGAGTAAAATCAGGAGTTGTACCCACTGTATCCACAGGAGGCAAAGGTCACATCAGGAGTCCCTCAACACAAGTGTTCTTAGTCTTTTACTTTTCCTAACTTTTTTGAATGACCTTCCTTAAAATTTGAATTCTGAAGTAAGTTTTGTTATAGAAGAGAGTATAATCTCTCTGTGATGGAGCATCCCACTGATCATACCATCCTCCAAAATGATATAGATCATCTCTTTGAGTAGGTCAAGAATAATAAAAGCCATTAATATCAGCAATATTGTGAACATTGCATTTTAGATATGAACACAAAATGTAAATAACAGGTCCAGCATATATTTGGGAGATGCAATTTCAACTAGCAATAATTTTTAAAAATCTAGGTACACACTTGACAAAGGATTTTGGTTGGGGGATTTATGGTCGAACATGTGGCAAGGAAGACATTTAAAAGTGCTACACTGGGCAATGAGAAATTTAAAAAGAAGCAGCACAGCCACAAAGGAGAAAGTCTAAAGGCACTAGTAGGTGCAATACTTGAATGGTCAGCAACACTGCAGGATCCAAAAGATGAAGATCACATTAAGAAAGGCAGCAAGATATGTTAAGAGTAGGCATAAGAGGACTTATGCTGCGATGGAGATGCTGGGTTTCTTGGGTTATGAGAGTATAAAAAGTAGGAGAAGTAGGCTATGTGGGATGCAAAGAAAAATGAAGAATGAAAATGCTTTGAGTGAGCTATGTAAGTGGCTGAAAGAATCCATTCATAGGAAAGAATGACCACCCTTTTAAAATAAAATTGTGATAAAAAAATAATATGAAAAATTCTCATTCTTCAAACAAATATATTGTGGACTGGAATGAGTTCTCTGGAGAGTGATTTGAGCCCTTTCTGTTTAGTGAAAATGTTTTTAAGAATACGTATCATATGACCACTTTGCATCAATTCTGTGCTACATGTTACTACATGTGTTATGACTCCCACATACCTTCTCAATTTTTATCTGAAATGGGAAATTAATTTCCTCTTTTAGTGTTCTAAATTTCAATTCTTTCTTAAAATGCTTTCAAATATTTTTATGTCAATGTATACATGTCTGGTTAATAAGATAGACTGATTAGCAAATTATTCCAAATCGCAAGGTGGTAATTTCTTCATCCACAACGGTCTTAAAGGCCTTACACTTAAAAGTTCAGGGTCTCAGAAATAAGATATTAGATCTGGAAGTAATGATTCTGCCTCACCAACCAGATGTTTGTATTTATGAGCATTGGCTAAAATATGATATATCAAATGAAATTATTTCTGGCTATTCTCTATATGACTTTTTGGCCTGAGCTACATTAAAAAAGGGAGTTGTCATATTTGTAAGAATAAATTTGACTGCAAATCATTACAAATGGATTGAAAAAAAGAGTTGGAATGTTCTTTGATCAACACTCCTAACACTGCAAATCCTGACTCTCCATCTGCCACTCACATCTAAGCAGTCTGAGATATGTACAGCTTACATATAAATCTCCTATACCTCCAATGTACTCCTATTTTCTGCAATACATTAGTACATTCTACCAATTCACTATTGAACCACTTCTCAAAATCTACGAAAAAACAAACATCTTCTGATTGTTTCATATGTTCCTCTCTATTAGTGACCCCATTACATCTATGACATTACATGTGCCTCTCCCCTTTCTGAACACAAACTGATAATTCACAGTATAATCTTTTACAATCTGTACATGGCAACACATCAGTGGGGTCAGACATCTTCGTGACTGGGTGAGAAATGAGGGCTTTCAGGCTGGGTGAGGAATGAGGTGTTGAGGACATTGGGAGAGGAGAGAAGTTTGCAATCAAAAAAGAAAATGAAATTGGCTTGGACACATGCTGTGAAGGGACTTACTCTTGAAAGAGAAACATGGTAGAGAAGAGACCTCCATGGACTTGCCAACCGTGGTAGATGACCTATGACGATGAGACATCTTTGCTGCCACCTCAATGAGAGAGCGATGTTGTGTGGACTACATTTTGTCAGAATCCTACCCTTCTAACTATGCGGCATCTACCAGGAGCAAATAACATTGCTCCTGTCAGCACAGTTCTAGGGGTCATCAGAATGCAAAATTGGTGTTTAGTGAATGGTGTTTTTTGTGTAGATCGATGAAACTTTGGAATTAGTAAAACAGTGAGAATAATAAAACCCTTAGTATTAAGTAGTGTGAAATAAAAGCAACTTATCGACTGATTTTTAAAAAATACAACCATTTGAGGGTGAATTTCACCTTCAAGTTTGACTATTTTGTGAAAAATTCATTTAAACAAAATATTAGAATATCCCATTAGGTGACAATACATATCAACTTGTGACAAACAAAATTAATCTTAAGTTGCAAAAATAAACAATCTTCTATGTGAACAATTATTTCAGCCATTTAGTGTGGTTATTAGATTCAAAGTGGACTCAGTTTTAAAACAAGTTTTAAAATTATATATCTACTACCGCCCATGCAGTTTGTTAACTTCCAGCTAAGCCACTAATACTAATATTCTTAACTCATCTGAAGTGTAGAAATGGCTTTGATATCATGGCAAAACCTGTTACAACTTTGAGAGAAGCAATGCTTAAATTGAAATTTGAATTGACTTTTTAGGATTTCTTTACTTTTGTCTTGAAACCACAATGGAGGGATTTTTAGATGACATATAATTGAGGTGAACACCTGTAAAGAATGTCTTAGTGAAAAAAACACCTACTTAGCACTCACTTACATAACTAAAATAACCTTCCTATCAAATTTTATGCTCTGGTACAATGAATCAGTGCTTCTGGCAGTATATACATGCAGATTACAGACCACCACCAATGGCTGAAAACTTAGATGAGGTGGAAGGGAACGCATGATCCCATGATCCCTAGAGCTGTACTGGCAAGAGCAATAAATTGTCCCCTCGTCAGATTACTGACAATAAGGAGATCAAAGGTTATCAAGTGCAGCTAAAAAAAAAAGATTGGACATGGTTACGTAAATCGATCGATGGATAAAACTTACCAAATTTCATCAAAATCTGCGGTGATAGATTTCATATCTTAATGGAAATGACAAGGAATGGCCCAGTGGCATAAAGGGGCTTGCATTGGGGCTGAAGATGGGCGAGGAACTAATAATGTCAGTTAAGTTTTCCGAGAGTCAAGGATTATTTGGCCAGGCATGCTAAGAGTTGTACTTCTCGAATTCATTACTGGATCTACATAAGAAGTTGGAGATGAAAATTAACCAACCATAAGAAAACAAAACGATGAAATTCTCATGAAGAAATGACTAGCCTGGATATATACGTAGTAGAGACTAACCTAAAATGGGTGAAACAGTTCACATAAATGAATTGTAGTCTGAAGGAAAATGAGAGCAGCATAAGAGAAATTATGCTAAGAATTGCGTATAATGATGAATAAGCAGAGAGAAGAAAATACACAACAGCTATCTTAGGTGCAGGCATAGAGAAAAGACTGGTTAAGAGTTCAGTATGAGGGGTTATATGGTTCTAAAGGCTGACATTTGAAGCATGAGATTGAGCATAACTTGGAGCCTTTTGGAACTGATTGTGGAGTACGAAGTGAGTAAGTTGCACAAAGAGAATAAAAAACAGTATAATACATGGTAGAAGTAGGAGAGTCAATGTAGGAAATTAAAAATTGCTGATAACATAGATGGAGTAGATAATTGGAGTTAGTATGATGCTACGAGACCAAAATACTAGAAGGGAGGACATTGGACCTATTAAGCGAAGGAAAATTGGTTTTTTCTTGGACAGCAGGTAGAGGATATAAAGAACTGAAAAAGGGAATAATGCTGTGAAAAGAATTACGGCTGAGTGTTAACAATGCAATATGTAGTTGCCTGGTACTCCAAAACCACTGCTGATCGGTAGACCACACTTGATTAAGGGAATTAGGGTGACGCGGAAGTTTACTCCGTGCCGTATTTAGTTGATGGATATTATAGCTGATCTATTTATTGATAATGAAATTTAAGAGAAAATAACAGTTTGCCTTATATTTATCCACCCCTCGATCACTTATTTCGGAAAAAATTCCGCGAGATGCGAACTTTCACAATCAATTATTAATAGCACAAAATGTAGTCAGTGTAAAGAAAAATACCAAACAAAAAGACCAAGCAAACTAGTACCATAACAGGGAATGAGACAAAATAATAAATAAGGCATTTCCTCGGGATATCCGCTAGAGATTCCACCCATTCCCGTTCGTTCCCGTTCCTCCCATTGGTTCCACCCGTTCCACGAAACAATCTTCCCATCAATCGTGACTACTTCTTTCCCGTCCCTGCAGTTTGGCGTTATTTTCTTTCCTATGAACCGAAAATATCGGCAATCATTCCCTTTTCGGTTTGAATGTTCTATTTTACAAATATAACAAAATGTTAGTTGTGGCCGAAGCTTGCAGCAGATCCATATGACTTCTCCGTGGAATAATGACAGTGGAAAGCGAAGACAGACTAACATGTGCGAGAGCACAACAGTTGATTGGTGACTCCAGCCAGCGACTATGCTTTATCACAGCAAAAGATGACAATGGTAGTAGGAACTCTTTTTTACTCTTGTTCTTGATGGTACCCTAAGAGATTTCCTCGTGTGTAATCAATGCTCTAAAGCAATCCCATGGAAGATTCACAGCGATACCGATAACGTTGAACATCAATGTAAAACTTGTGATAATGCGCATTAAACTTCTGTTTCAGAATTTTATGTTAAGGTTTCCCCAGAATCCTCACCAGAGAAGGAAGAAGATGAGGAAGACAAAGGAAGCGATGATTCTTGTTTAACTGTGCAAGAGATAACTGCTCTTATTGAAAATTCAAGTGACCGGATTAGGCTTCTGCCAAAGAAAGGAAAAAGCTTAGTATGGAAATTATTTTCTCTGGTAGAAGTGGATGGCATTCGCCAGGATTTTGTTTTTTGCAATCAGTGTAATATTGTAACGAGGTGGAACCCGAAGGATGGAACTAATAACCTGAGAATACATGTTTGCAAACGGCATACAGTGCCTCCAGATATAAGCATTTCGGAACTCCTCGCCGAGCCATCAGGCACGGAGCCATGTGAACTTGTAGTTCAAAATGTAGTGAGACAAAGTAGTAGTTCGATGCAGGTATCAAAGCGCGAGTTGCAAGTGCTGATTGATTCTTGCAGTCAGAGAGTTTCTTTAATTCCTGGGAGGGGAAAGAGCCAAGTTTGGATGAGATTTTTTTTGGTGAAAATTGATGGCGAAATGACGAATTTTGCTATGTGTAAAGATTGCAAGGCCGCCGTAATATGGAAGTCGAAAGATGGCACAACCGGTCTACGGAAACACTCCTGCAAAATCGAGAGGGCCCCCAAGAAAATGAAACTAGCCCAGTTCACAACAGAATGCCCACAGACTTCTACCTCAAGTGACGGCTATCCCAGGGTTGAATATGAAGGCCACAGGGATGTCTCATCACTGTCAAAGGAAGAGGTAATGATGCCGCTTCAGAAGCACACTATTTGCTATCAATTATCTTGGTTCCTACAATTGCTGTCTGTGCATGGTTAATCCATGCTTAAATTTGTTGTTGTGTTTTGGTTAAATCATATCAATTGAGGGATGGTGATACACCTGTAATGGCCATCTTTGATAGCACTTTAGAAGGGAGCAACTTCATGACCAGTCATTTAAAACACAATGCAACATGAATGCACCAAAGGCTTGAAGACCAAATTACACATCTCTTCCATTGAGGAGAGTCACTCTGGAAGGAGCATCTGTCATCATAGAAAAATGGGGTGTTGCATTATGTTTTAAGAACTTTTGCAATGAAAGTATAAAATATCATCCTCATAGCCAGATTGAGTAAATAGTTCATGCATGCACTCTAGAAAATTCTCGTAACAACACAAATGCATGGTAATTGAAAAATAGTTGCTACTTTTAAATGAATTACATTTATGGCCAGTGTCTTACAAAATTTGATGTAGTTTATGCACATATCATATTTCATGCATTCAAAATGTTTCCAGGCAAAGTAAATGTTTTTAATAAATCATCCAATGATATAATTTCAGTTTAATTATGGGATAAAAATTTTCTAGATTTAAATGAAGACACAGTAACCAAACTCTGAGATATGCCCAGGTTCACCTACCCTTAGTGGATCGTCCCAAGGGAAACTATATATTGTGGTAACTAAGGAGTTAGGTCAGATGTTATGGGAAAAACAATCTGGAAAACTACATGGCATTGGTAATTGTGGTAGCAGAATTTGGTTTATATGTCATAATAGCTAACCCAGCGAACTTCATACCACCTAACAATCAATAAACAGTTTAGTTACACCGTTTATGGAGGGGGTTCTGATTTAAGTGGGGCTGTTCTGATTTAAATCATATTTGACTTGTTATGATAATATAAGGAAAAAAATTCAATTCAATAAAACTACAAAAAGAAGTATTATAATGGCTTGTCAGAAAGACATTTTTTTAACAATTTGGAAATTGAATTTGTTTAAACTCAAAGGGCATATCGGTTGGGATCATGGGAATCCTCGGAATGAGGACTTCCTCGTCGTTGAATTTTCCTTTGAGTATAGTTGGGTAAATTACATTTATCGTCAGTTTTTATGGATAGTTGGTGGCTTCGTCTTCGTTTGTTACACTGTCAATAGATTTGAATGAATACAGAGTACCTATGATTTGATTCTGAATTATGAAGTTTAAGTTATCCACATCTTTGTTCTTAACAGCCAAAATTGCTCGCTCACTCAACCAATTGTGATTTTTGTGGTTATCAATGATGTTCAGGAACACTTTGTTGATTAGCTCATCTTTCGATGAAACGAAATTGCAAAAATTCCGATGAAATGAAATCAATCCGCTGGATTCGTCGACAGGAACATGGCCATTACCGATAGTCAACAATTGCTTGGTGAAATCTTCAGCAGATGGATTGTTCAGCAATGCAAATCTCATGTTTGTAGTCAGTTGAAGTTTCTTCACATAGCACCACAGATTTGATGATTGGAGGCAAGCGTTTATTTCATCGGCAGCAGTCGATCTTGGAGTGACTGGTAATGTTTGGTGGAAATAGCCAGGCAGTAAAATCATTGCGCCACCAAAGCATCTCGAGGCATTGGGCAGAGATCTTTCATTGTCCAGTCAAGTGCTTCCAATGCGCGTTTGTGCACCATCGTGCATTCATCCCATGTGATGATTTTAGGTGCTGGTAAAATTTTGGCCATTGTGGACTGTTTTGAAATGTTACATGTCCATTGTTCAGAATTTTGTAGGTTTAATAGCAACTTTAACACTGAATGAGCCGTATGGCATCCTTCCAACAATGTGGCCACTATGCTGGAAGAAACAACTGCTACCACAATGCCCGATCTGGCACGAGCAGTGGTCAAAAGCAATGATATGAGGAGTGATGTCTTCTGACAGGTCACGTGGATTGGATGGGAAGCATGTCGAATGGATGATAGCAAATTATGTGTGTATCTGACTTTGAGATGCAGAAATAGTTGCTTCAGTCATTGTTGTGTCCCAAATAACAGGAAGCACGTCACCTTTCTTGTGACGTTGAAATTTCTATGATGAAGCGTTAAGATACAGTATTTTATGATATGATATTTTACGATACGATATTTTAATGGTTATTCTGCTATTCTGGGCTGAGTGGTATTGAAAAAACCAAACATCATTAAAATTGGTGCAGCTGTTCTCGAGTTGTAAATGGTGTAACTATCACGATTTACGACTTTGTTTTATTATATATATATATTGGTGTATATATATATATATATAGATGAAAGAATTTACTAATTACATCACCCCTTTATGCCAGTTGCTGCTAGTTCTTTTGTTTGTTCGAACCAATAATCACATATTAATAAAAATATTATCCAACAGACAGTTGCCCATTAAGTAAATTTAAATAGCCACAGGAAATACTAACATATACTGGTGTATGAAAATCAGGTCTATGATAGTGTTAGAATAACTAGGAATTTCACAAATGTTTAATTTGAACTAGATAATTGGCAGAAATGCTTTAGCAACTGGGAGCTCCTTAATATAACATGTATCTTTTGTATTTTACAAAAGTTTCCTTCACATTACGTAATTTAAAAAACAATTATAAAAAGGCTGAGTCAGTATCCCATAACTGATATTAAAAAATAGGTGAATACAAACAAAATGTGTTTATCTTTTTAAACGAATACAAAAAACAGTGTTCAACCCAAAGGTCAGCTTAGTAGGTGATGGTAGAGTTTACCCAGTACTAAGCCCAACGACATGCGAATATTCACTCATCAGGGAAGGGGGGGCCAGTTCCTTTCCCTGTGCCGGTAATGGTTTCCCAGGAAGATCTGGTACCCAAAAAATCACATAGCTTGTGTGGAGTTGTAGTTGCCCAGAGTGCCTTCCCTGAGAATCAAATCCAGGACCATGGGTCATTAGTTCAATGCTCTACCCCCTGGACTACCGCAATCCACTAATGGAATATTTTTTTAGTAATTAAAAAGATCAGCTGTAGCAGGGAGTACATTTGCCCCTCTCTTTCCACTTAAAAGTGAGATGTTATATGTTTGATTTATTCTACATTCAATGTAAAACAGGTCCTTGTAGTATCAATGAAAGGTGATGTTATGGAACACTGACTAAAAGCCAGTGTTATGAAATACCCAGTGTCATTTACGACTCCTTAAATAATGACTTGAAACATTCATCGCATAGTCAGCCGGTGCCTGCAATGCCATCTCATTATTATTCATGTATTTTATAGCCGCCTTACACTTTATTAAAATTTAGTACATGAATATGTCTATCCTCTAGCAATTGGAACAAAACATGGTCATTCAGTAGCTTATAAAAAAAATAATACATCTGTTTATTTGTGTCTAACATACAAGGTTCTAAGGTTTTGTAAAAGAGATCTTGTATATGTCTTGGTCAAGTGTCCCTGAACATATTTGTATGGAGTACCGTTGAATCCCCTCAAGGTTTTGATGTGGCAATCATAATAAGGTGATAATTGAATGGAGCTATTGTCTATTGTTGATATGACTAAAGAATAGTGTATTAACTTTTCGACAACTTTCTTTAATATCTTTGGAGAATTTAATTATAAATACTAACATTTGTTAGGCTTTTTTAACAATTGCTTATAATTATTGTCTGCAAAGGCATTTGACATTAGTAGAGTGGCTATTTAAGTGATGTTTGAACTTTAAAAACATTAATGAGGAAGAAAAGGGGAAACCGCCTCGAGTATTTAACTAAAGAAATGTGATGTGAGCTAAGTATTAAAATAAGCCCATTAAATTATGGGGCTGGGCCCACAGAGTTGTGTCATGCCCGGCCACGGGGGAGACCAAGTCTCTGCAACTGTCCTTGCACAGTCGAGGAGATGGCAGCAAAAAAGAAGAGGAATACCACCATGAAAATAGGGACTTTGATCATTAGGATAATGCTTAGGACAAGTAAGCTAGAAGATGGAGGGATGAAATATAGACATGTGAGAGGGAAAGATACCTGGGATTACTGGGCTGCTAGTTTCAGAATAATATTTTGAAGAGAGTCATGGTGGGGTAGCCATAGTACTGAATAGGTGACTGGGGAGTAGGTTTGAGAACATGGAACTGGTGAATGACAAGGTTATTACTAGCAGAAATCGGAATTGACCTGGTCAGTCTCATGGTAATTCAAGTGTAAATTGACAAGCAGTCATAGGGAGAAAGTGTAGATGTGTATCTTATCAGTTGGATGGAATGATTTTTGATGAACTTGGAAAAAAACACGAAAGAGTGAGTCCCGGAGAGGAATCATTTGATAGGTATGGGGGAATAGAATGAGCTGGTAAGCAAAGGAGGAGATGGGTGTGAGGTAGGAGAGAGGAATGACCACAGAGAGAAAAACTATACCATTTTGTAGGAGACACATTAATTATCACTATCTCATGGTATAAACACCACAAAAACATTGGTACACCTGGAAAATGCCAGCAGATAGATATATCACGTAGATCGGATGATTAGAGGTAAATTTACGAACAGCATGATCAGCTCTCATAGTTTACGAGGAGCAGATTTGGATTCTTATAAAAATTTAGAATCATGAAATGTTAGGTCGAAGAGAAAGAAAAATGGAAGGACTGAAAAGAAAATGGAACCCTGAGGACCCAACTAGGGTGAAAAGGAAGGAGTATTGGGAGGAAGTTGGCTGTAGTTAAAATTCTGAGGGAGAATAAAGGGGTATGCATATTTGTAGAAAGGTGGCAATATCTCAAATGAGGAGTAAAGAAAAGTGGCAAGTGAAACAATTGGAATGGTAAATAGAATGAAGGTTAGGGTGCCATGAATTACAGAAGATATGGTTAGGAAATTAGTTGAAAAAAGGAAATGGAAAAATGTGAACGCAGAGTAATGGATAAAAAAGTGCAAAGAGGTAAATAATAAACCTAGGGGAAAGGATACATGGTGGAAAGAGCAGCGCAAGGATTAGGAAAGTTTACAGAGGCAGGGAAAAATTGAAGCACTGTACAGAAAGATGAAGGAACTGTCAGCTTTTAAGAAAGGTAAATCCAGTTACACTGTTAAAAACACCAAGAGTAAAATATTAATCTAACAGAGGAGTATCGACAGGATGGAAAAAATATACAGAGTAACTAAATGATAAGGTGACATGCAAGTGAATTTGGATATAGAAAGAGAAATTGAGGTAGATAAGGATAGCTTAGGCCCAGGATTACTTAAATATCTGGTAGAAAAAGCATTAAAGGAGATGAAATATAAGAAGGCTTTGGGAATAGTTAACATACCTGCCAACCACTGAAGAATTTAGGAAAATGAGGTAGAAAGAGTTTTTTATGGGGTCATTATTAGCTTTTATGAGGGGGGAATTTGACTGAAAAACCTTGTTAGATCAGTATTGATAAACACCCCAAGGAAGATAAAAAGCAACAGTATATGAGGACTATAGGTTTGATTTTGTGCATGACAAAGGTATTACTTAGGATCACGAACAAAAGGATGAAAAAGGAAGGCCAAGATAAATATTCAAATTAAGAGACAAACTAGATTAAGTAGAATAGTTCATCTATTTAAGGTGTTTAATTAAAATTGGCAATTTTCCACAAAATAAAATTGTTTTATTAATACGACCGGTTTCAATGTAACTACATCATCTTCTGGTAACAGTCATTTCTCTTTTTCTACTATATATGCTGAAAAGCAAGTAAGGGGAGGGTAGTGGAAAATGGGAGAAAGAGGGAGGGGAGGTGTTTCACCACCCCTTTCTCCTCACCCACACCTTTTCTCCCCTCTCATATGTTGCCCACGTTCCACCTCCCCTCCCTCTTTCCCCCATTTTTCACTACCCTCCCCTTACTTGCTTTTCAGCATATATAGTAGACAAAGAGAAATGACTGATACCAGAAGATGATGTAGTTACATTGAAACTGGTTGTATTAATAAAACAATTTTATTTTGTGGAAAATTGCCAATTTTAATTAATCATGATATTCCACCATATCACGCCTGAAATGTCTCTTTTTATTTTAGGTGTGTTTTGGATGGGGGCAAGCAAAGTAGTGGGGACATTAAAGAATTATTGAATCAATTAAAGAAGCATTTATAAAGAGACAGAGGATGACAGGCACCTTTAATAAAGACCAATTGGAGGGAAGTTTTGTATAGCTCAGAAACTTAAACATTGAGGCAAGATGTAAGCAAAGATGGGAGTATTAATAAAAATTGGCAATTTTCCACAAAATAAAATTTTAACACGACCGGTTTCGATGTAACTACATCATCTTCTGGTGACAGTCATAACTCAGTGTCTAGTATGTATGCTGAAAAGCTAGTAAGGGGTGGGGGTTGGTGTGTAGTAGAAAATGGAGGATAGAGGGAGGGGAGGTGGAAGGACGCGTGAGTGACAAGGTGTGGGGGAGGAGAAAGGGGTGGGGAACACAAACAAGTCCGGAGAAAACCTTGTGGCTGGAGGGAGTGGGTGTCTCGTTGATCCCTCAGAGCGGTGCCATAGTCCTAGGGCCGTGGAGAAAGGGGATCAGATCTGGGTTTTCCCTCGGTCGTTGACTGGGCGCAAACGTGAGTTATGACTGTCTCCAGAAGATGATGTAGTTACATGGAAACCGGTCATATTAAAATTTTATTTTGTGGAAAATGACCAATTTTTATTAATCATGATATTCCACCATATCATGCCTGAAACGTCTCTTTTCATACAAAGATGAGAGGTTTTGTGGGTGAGGAGAACAAAAGAAAAGTTAAATGGGCAAAAAGGGAAACAAAAGATGAAGTTCTGGGAGTGGTAGGATGAGAGAGTAATCAACCCGGCCTATTGGGAGAAATTTGAAGGCAGGACAATGGGTGCAGGAGATACTGAGAGGCAATGAGAAGTTGAAAATGGTGATAGAGGGTAGGATGCTTGGCTCCATCATAGACCCTGGTGGCAGTGGGGTAATATGCTTGTCTGCAAACTGAGAAATTGCAGGCTCGATTCTCACCTAGGTAGGTTTTCCTCCAAAGAGAGCTTGGATATTTGTAATTATCTTGTAATGCTAAATTCTTGTTATAAAAATCCTATTTAAAGCCAAAAAATTAGACAATTTTTGGAATATCACTTTTTTTATTTTGCATTAATTAAAAAACAGCACTTTGGCCTTTACATCAGACGTTTAACAATTTTATAGAACAATAGAAAGAATTAATTAATTAAAAACAAAAGACAAAGGGGGAAAAAGAATTGACATTTTGGATGAAATTTAGGAATTTAGAAAATAGGCAGCTAAAGAATGAGTTATTGTAAAAAGGGGTTAAAGGTTAATTTGTGCCATCTAAGTTAGGACTTTGGAAGTACTCTACGGTGTTTTGCAAAGGCACATAAAAAATCTACCCTATCCTGGGGTGATATGGTTTATTATTGTAGTTTATTCACACATATTTGAATAATTATTGTATTTGTACTGCTTAGTATATTTTCAAAACTACAATGTGAACTTCAAGTTTAAGGGTATCACCAATATCATAAATAAGTAGCTTAAACAAAAAGGAGGCATCTTTATGGAACACCAGATGTGGATGCAGAGAACTAGCATCGTATCCATAGCATTGAAATGATTTAATTCTTATTAACTGCTTTTCACACAGATAATTTTGAAATAATCCAAATGTTCTCATTAAATCTGTATGATTGTAGTTTATCAATGGGAGATTTATTTGTAAGAGGATGGATACTGCATTACCTAGCAACAATAATGTGTTTGAAAAATAGACCTATACTATTTAGAACAATACTTTTGACTACTTTGTCAAGTGAGGTTGGATTGAGATAATCTTGTAATATTGAATGGTGATCTTAATTTGTGATTAAAAAATTAGTACCTATAACTTGACGATGTTTTAAAGTAGATACTTAGAAGTACTTCAGTGCTTAGCAGGTACTTAATGGTAAATACCAGTCAAAAAGAAAAGGGGAGATGCTGAACACACATACATACATATATATATATATATATACAAACACACAGATACAAAATATTCAACACACAGAAACATAAAGAAAGGAAACTCAGCCATTCTGATGAGATGATCGAGCCGTCGAAACGTCAATACATACTGTGAGTGTCCTTTCTTTATGTTTCATTGTGTTGGATATTTTTTGTCCACGTGTTTGTGCGTCGTTGGAGAGCGTCAATTTATACATATAATTTATATAATGAAATAATATTATATATATATATATATATATATATATATATATATATATATATAATATAATAAAAAATTATACATATACACGACAAGGAGAAGTAATTGAAATTTGAAAATTAAACAACTTAGCTTTTTCACTAAAAAATTTTTTATTATTCACAACCTAGGATTTGTTATGGAATAACATCATCAGGTAAAAATACAAGTCAAACACAGTACATATACATATCTCTGGGCGGAGGTGAAGAGAAGTTAGGAAAGAAAGGATTGGTTGAGCTAGGAAGAGGTGGGCTAAGAGTCTATGGTTGGAGGCGGAGGAGGATTGGTAATAGTGACAAATTAGTGGGCTGGGAGGAAAGAGGATCAATACAATTTTTCAAAGAGCCCGTCTGACATCGGATTAGTTGGCAGAGAAGTGGGGGAATGATTTATTGTGAATGGGGCAAATGGCACTGGGTAACTAGTCAGGTGACTAAGTAGCAGGCCGGGAGAAGTCCCTACATTGTTGAAAAGTTTTACTTCGTTTCTGATTAGTTCGCGGAGGGGTGAGGGGAAAAAACAATAACAGGGAACGTGAAATGTTATCCTTTTAAAAAATTTATAAGTGGAAAAGCCAAGTTGTTTCATTTTCAAATTTTAATATGAAGATTTTCCACCAAGTTACGCCAGAAACTGTTTTACTTAAGGAGAAGTAATATTAGGTCCAGGTCCTTTGTTTAAGTTTTAACTTGCATGCATAGTAATTATCATGGAAGGTGATTTTTGTTTACCTATTTGAATGAAGTGTCTCTCTCTTAAATTCAGATTATAGATTTTGTTAGAATATCATTTTGGTAGTTAATTACCAAGTGTTGGATGTTGAGTGTTTAAATGTTTTTGCATATTTAAATGAGCTGAATAGCTTAATCACATTGCCGACATTAAGTATTTGAAATACCTTCTGTATGGTTTTAAATGAAATGCCAAACCACGCATGGCATCACACAGGTACCTAATTTATGTAAGCACATGGCAATTTCTAATAATTCTATAAATTCCACTCTCTGTTATGAAGGTGCAGAGGTTGATTGATGAATCAAGTGAAAGGGTTTGCCTCATCCCTGGGAGAGGGAAAAGTGATGTTTGGATGACATTTTCATTTGTGGAAGTAGATGGAAGGAAGATGGAGCTAGCTCTTTGCAATTTATGTAACTCTGTAGTTACTTGGAAATCTAAAGATGGCACTAATGGACTACGGAAGCACTCCTGCAAGCAAATCAGGCTGACTCAACCACCTGAAAATCCACCTCAACGTACTTACAAAACTACCTCTCCAACTGTGCCACATGCAGATATTGAGGAGAGAGTGGCCATGATGTGTGGAATGGACCTTGTTCCAATCGATGTAATTAGTAGCCCAGGATTTATTAATTTAATTCAGTATGTGTATAACCTGGGTGCTAAAAGTGGTTTAGGTCTCAATGTGAAAGAATTTCTGCCAAATGAGAAATCTGTAGCCAGTAGAGTGGATGTAATTGCCATGATGGAGAAGGAAAACATAATAATGGAATTACAGTTGGTGAGTCTGATTAATCAAGTCTTTCATAAATTTGTTGATTTAGATCAAAGTATGCACGTTGACCTATTGCATACGTAAACAAGATCTATGTGCATTCAACTTTGTTGACATAATTTGTATTTTACTTTTAGTGCTCATCAGTTGGTGTGGGATTTGACTTATGGAATCACAGTTCTACTTTACAAGACTTTTTGACCATGTCCATACATTACATGCTTGAAACAGAGGATTCTTTAATTGTGAAAAATAGGGTTCTTCACACCTGTGAAGTTGAATGCAAGACGGAAGAATTTCTTAGAGAGACTTTGATATCTGTTCTTAAGGTAATAATTTGCAATTATATAATGAAATTTTATTTTATCAAACTGTTTAATAAGATATGAATATGATTACAGTACATCATCATGTTGGCATTATTGTTCAAAACAGTTTCACATCTTTTAATTCATTAACTATGTTGGTCGAGAGAATAATTAGACAAAAACTATAGGCTAGCTGTTAAAAGGTCAATACCAATGAAACCCAAAATATCCACTTCATTTATGATGTTCACTGTTAATTTTTGACACCATTACATTGAACCCTCTAATTAATTTCCTAGTTCCTTTGGATTAGCATTTTAAACATCCCTGACTCTCACTAAATGATAAAGAATACTCAAGTCAGGAGTTTATGGATCATTGCATAACAATTGAAGTAAGGTGGAATGTGGGGCAGATTGCAAGAAGATTCTACATATATTTGCATATAAAGATAAGAAGCTGTAAAATTTCAGATACATCTTCTTCCCTTTTTACGAAATATTTGCTGAACTGCAAACATAGTATCTATTGAATATGTTCCCAAAATACGACAGTACCTGCATCTAAATGATTTTCAACTGGGCCTAGGTAAATTTACAGCAAAAAATAGTCTTTAATATAATAGAAAAATTGATGCAAATATTGTTTTCATCCCAGAACTCAAGCCATACTTGTAAAACATTGCTAATAACTTACAAACAAGTCGCAAAGACAATCAATTACTGACTGCCCATTGCATAGATTCATGTTAGATTTGAGAATACAGAATATGCTAGGTTGATTCTGAAATGTGTTTTTTATTGCCTTATATCTATTCTTTTTGAGATTTTGAAAAGACTCAATGAAAGAATGAGTTGAGTGGAATTAATGATTGTATCACAGAAAATAGAGTAGATTGGCAGGACAGGAGACTTATCTCTAACGTGTACATGTCACAGATTGCTCAGGTGTAAATGGTTAATGTTGGGAAGGGAACATGACAAGGGTGTCCATGAACATCTGTGCTATTCTATGTATACATGTGTCCTGTATGTGGAGGAAATTGTGAAAGAGGCTTGGAAAAGACTAGAGATAGGAAGGAAAGTCGGTGGGGAATTCATAAAATCAGTTAGGTTTCCAGATGGCCAAGTTTTAGTTTGCCAGAGTGTCAACTGTTGGCAGACATTGTTGAGCACATTGGAAAATCAGTGCAATAGGTCTGAGAGGAGAATGAATGTAAATAAAACAAAGGTTATGCAGTTTTGTAGAAAGATAAAGACTAAGCTAAACAAATTAGATGGTTTCAGGCTCTACTTTGTGAAAATTCATTGCCACTGCTAAATAAAACAGTTTCTGGCGTAACTTGGTGGAAAATCTTGATATTGACGTTTTTTTTTAAATAAAACTCCACCCAGAGATATGTATATTTTCTGTGCTTGACTTGTGTTTTTACCTGATGATGTTATGTTATAACGAAACCTAGGTCGTGAGAATAAAAAGTTTCTATGGAAAAGCAAAGTGGTTTATTTTTAAAAAACGTCATTATTACTGATTAAGTAAACTTTGTATTTTTTCACAAAAACTTTATTACACTACCCGTGAGTGAGGGTAATGCCTAAGTATATAATTGAGTCTACACATTCAATTTTGGTGTTTCCAATGCAGTAGGCATTCGGATGGGAATTGCTCTTTTTCCAATTATTTATGACTGCGCATTTTTTAAAATTTAATTCTAATTGACAAGTGTCGCACTAGTATTGTATAGCATTAAAGTCATCTGACAAAGCTGCTGTGTCCTCCGGATCACAGATATCATTGTAAACCATTGCATCATCGGCAAATAAACGTATCGTACTAGTGACTATGGAGTCAATATCGTTAACGTAAACTAGGAATAAAAGAGGTCCAATAACACTTCCCTGGGGAACACTTGAAGTAACTTCTACTGCATTTGTGCTAATTCCCTCTATTACTACTCTTTGAACCTGACCATTCAAAAAGTCTTTAATCCAACCCTGGATATTTTTATCATGGAGCATGATTGAAAGGAAAACAAATGATGAAGTGCTAGGTACAGTGGGGGAGGATGGAGGATTGTTGGGGGAAATTCCAAAGGAGGCAGGAAAGATGGAATTAGAGCATTTTTGGTGAACAAGGAAGGGGAAGGATTAGGGTAGGCATGTTAGATGGAATGAAGAGAGTGAGGAAATTTGTGTAATTGAAGAGGGACTAATTGTAGTGCCCAATTTCAGATTTTGCTTTTTTTAGGATAAGCAAGTAGTTAAATATATATTGTAGTATAATTGTATAGGCTGCATCCATCAAAGCCTGCCTAAATCATTAGAATACCAATAATAATATCTCTTTGATGTTGCACCTTCTTGATCAAAATAAAACTAATTAGAGGAGATAATTAATCCCTTTCTTATATATTTTTGAAAATTACTTTATATAAAGTGTTCACCTGTAGAAAATGGTTGTTACAACTTTTGAAGTTGCCTATATTTGTGAATACAAATCACATTAGCTTTTACATCTTTTTTGAGGGGACTTGAACAATAACAAGGTGGTTTTGTGGCTTTATAAGATACCTATTATAACCCGTTATAATGTATAAGAGTTAACCCATCCATGATTGACCCATAATAAGGTTAAAAATAGTTTGAGGTTTATTTACAGATTTATGTACTCCCTCCACTTACACATTTTTATGTCACTTAGTAACTCCTAACTTCCATTTATGAATAAGTAGTTCTCTTTGAAGACTTAAAAATGTATTATGTATTCCAGTAAGACTTCATACAATTCATATAAAATTATTCAATTTAAAAATAATTGTTAGCATAGCCATTTTAGGTAACAATTATTTTGAGTACATGAGTTCCTTAATGCTTCAGCATATCATAACACTTTTTGAAAAAAAATTCTTTGCTTTCCTACTTCTCCAGTGGTAGCCATTTCTTTGACATGACAAATGACACTTCTTGTTCACATATGTACATACACTGGAAGAGGTTTTAGGAACAGTAAAAGGGAAGGAAAACCTCATCATAGTGGGTGATTGGAACGCTGTGGTTGGCGAGGGGCAAGAGGGAAGTAGCGTGGGATATTTCGGACTGGGAAAACGAAATGCCGCCGGAGAGAGACTGATAGAATTCTGCAATGAGAAAAACATGGCAGTGGTAAATACCATCTTCGATCAACATCCGAGAAGAAGATACACATGGAAGATGCCTGGAGACAACGGGCGATACCAAATAGACTACATCCTTGTCAGGAGGAGATACAAGAACCAAGTTAAGAAGTGTAAGAGTTACTCCGGCGCAGATATAAATAGTGATGACAGCCTCGTAATTATGGAAAGCAGACTACGATACTAGAAGATGAAGAAAGAGACACAACAACCCAGATGGAACACAAAAATACTGGAAGAAAAGAGCGCAAGGGAAAAGTTCACCGCTGCCATCGAAAGAGAAATAGAAGGAAATAATGGAAATACCAGTACAGACGATCGATGGAAAGAAATGAAAAACATAATTACCAAAGCTGCAGATGAGGTCCTTGTAATTAAGGTGGAAATATCCAGGAATCCATGGAAAACAGCTCAAATGAGAGATCTCATAGACGAAAGAAGAAAATACAAGAATCCAAGAAATGAGAGTGAAGAAGGCCTCTATAAACAGTTGCGGAACGAGGTAATACGAGAGTGCAAGAAGGCAAAGGAAGAATGGATAGAAAGTTGCCGCGAGGAAATAAATGACAACATGAAAAAGGGAAATAGCGAGATGGCTTATAAACCAGTGAAGAGGCAATTTGGAGAAAGGAAAACAAAATTGCAAAACATCCGAGCCGCTAATGGAAAAATACTAAAAGATGATGACGACATTGGGAAGAGATGGAAAAAATATATTGAAGTGCTCCATCAAGCTCCCAAACCACTAGGAGATGGCTTAATTAAAGATGAAAGCATGATAAGTAAAGACGATCGGGGCCCTCAGATACTAAGAAGTGAATTCGAGCGAGCCGTAGCATACCTGAGAAACAACAAGGCACCAGGATTTGAAAAAATTAATGCAGAAATAATCAAGGCACTCGGGGTCAAAGCGAAGGATACCCTCTTTGGAATAATCAAAGATAGCTACGACAGCGGAAAGATACCAGAAGACTTTGAGTAAACTATAATGATTGCAATACCAAAGAAACGGAAAACAGATAAATGCGAAGAACACAGAACATTGAGGCATCAAAAATCCTTACTCGGATAATTAGCCGAAGAATAGAAGGAAGGATAGAAGGAAACCTCTCAGAAAACCAATTCGGGTTCAGGGAAAACCGAGGAGCAAGAGAGGTAATTCTCAGCTTGAGAGTTCTGGCGGAAGAAATGAGACAAGTAAATAAGCCATTATACATGGCAGTCGTGGATTTGGAGAAGGCCTTCGACAGCGTCGAATGGAACAAGATGTTCAAGGTACTAGAAGCGCTTGGACTGGATTACAACGACTGAAAAATTATACCTATACAATAATCTATCTATACCATAACCTATACAAGAATCAGGTTACGAGAGTGCAAACGAAAAATGAGAGAAAAATAGAAGCCAAAATAAACAAAGGAGTGAGACAAAGGTGCAACCCCTCGCCAGCAATATTCAACGTATACCTGGAAGAGGCAATAAAAGAAACACAAGAATTGGATATCAAAGGAGTCGAGGTAAATGGAGAAGAAATCAACATGCTCCGGTTTTCAGATGACATTGCAGTAGTGGCGGAAACGCGAGAGGACCTACAAATAACTCTAAGTGCTATGAATCAAGTGCTGGGGGAATATAATATGAACATCAACAAGAAGAAAACTAAAATCCTCATGTGTGGAAGAGAGAAGCTAAATGCAGATATCACAATTTGTGGGATAAAACTAGAACAAGTAGAATCTTTCATCTACCTGGGCAACAGCATAACATGGGATGGAAGAAGTTCGACCGACATCAAGCGAAGAATAGCCCAAGCTAAGAACGCATTCATGAAGAAGAGGCAGTTACTATGTTCAAAGAACCTAAGCCTGGAAACAAGGAAACAATTCGTCAAGACTTTCGTGTGGAGCATGGCACTCTATGGTTCCGAGACTTGGAACATTGGAAAAGTGGAACGGCAAAGAATAGAAGCCTTTGAAAGATGGTTCTGGGGGAGAATGCTGGGATTAAATGGACAAAGTAAGGAACGAGGCATTAAATAGAAGAGCAGAAGAGGATAGGACCATATGGAGAACTCTACGGCTAAGAAGAAATACCTGTAGATGGATTGGACACACATTGAGGCACAATGGATTGATTAGGAATATAATAGAAGGAAAGATTACATGAGGAAGACCAAGAGACATGTACATAGGACAAATTAAGAAAGACGTAAAACAGAAAAGGTATCAGGGATTAAGGGAATTGACATTAAATGGAGGCGAATGGAGGGCTGCAATAAACCAATCCTAGGATTGAAAATACTGATGATGATGATTATTATTAGGTAATCTACCGGTTAAGGTAGGTTTTTGGATGGACACAACTATCAAATAAACATTTTGTAACTCCAAACAAAACCCAATCCAGCAACCTCGTCTACATCAGGTCCCTCTTCATCTCTGTGTACTTCTTTCCTCCCTTCATCCTGTCCAACATCCCTATCCTGTTCCTGCCCTTACCTCGCTTGCCCAACATTCTCCCTTCTATTACCCTCTTCAACATTCTACTACCGCTTAATACGCCTTTCATCCATTTTTCCTGCCTCCATAGGATTTCTCTCAACAAACCCCTCTCCTCACCCACCATCTCTAGTACTTCCTCATTTGTTTTCCTTTCGGTCCATTTAACCTTCTCCATTCTTCTCCACACCCACATTTCAAAAGCCTCCAATCTACATCTATCCTCCTGCTTCAGCGACCACATTTCCGTGCCGTACATAGCTACGCTCCATATCAGAGTTTTTACGAGTCTTGTCTTAACATACCTACTCAACGTCCCCGTCATCAACTCCCTCCTCCTTGAGAAAGCCTCCTTACCTAGCGCAATTCTTCTCCTTACGTCCCTACCACTTTGACCGTATTGGTCCAAAACACTTCCGAGATATGTAAACTGTTCTACCTACTCTATTTTTTCCCTGCCTATTTTAATATTTAGCTTAGCCTTTTTCTTTCTGGAAAATCACATAACCTTTGTTTTATTAATATTGATTCTCATCCCATATTTATCGCACTGAACCTCCAATTCACTCAACAATGCTTGCAACTCCTTGGCTGACTGAGCAACTAATGCTTGGTCATCAGCAAACCTAACCGATTTTACGAATTCCCCTCTGACTTGATGATGATGATATGTAAATAGTTATTCATGGAAGCCTAAATATCTCAAAAGTTATAAGATAAAGAGGCACGATTGAAAAATAATCTTGTAGCTCTTGAGGTGAATCTTCCAACACGTTTAAGAAGTTTTTCTCAAAATCAACTCCTTCGTACTAAAATGAGGGCTGAAATTCAGTTTAAGGTTAAGAAAATTGTGATTTTGGTACCCAATTGTTTTAATGAAGTTTAGTTCAGTCTTCAAGTTTTCACTCACCTACTTACAGAGAGTCTGCAAATAAAAAATCATGACTTAGAAACTATCTTCTTTTCAGCAAGGACTCCAACATGGCTCTTCGTGCTCTTCTGGCAGATTTCAGCCTTAAATTTCTCCAATGGGCAAGCATGAAAAAATCTGAAATTTAGTATTACAGAAGCTTTGCATGTACTCAACTCACACCTAAATTGTCAAATTTTAGATGCTACTGGATTGGTCGGAAAAAGGTAGTTCATATACAGGTTAAAATTGAGCAACATTTTAATTGTGAAGCAGGCAGAAAAGGTTTAACTTTACTTTTGGAATAAAATTTAATGTATTAACAGCTAAAATTAACATTACCATGATTTGTAATTTCCTTGCCAATTTTCCTAATCTTTGGGAAAAAAATGATTGAAAACTGTTATTGGAATCATTTTGGGGATTCCTATTGGCTAATCGAGTGTTTTATAAGATTGTTTTAAGAGGACTGCTAGATAGAGACTTCTGGTATAGAGTAGCCAAAGAGTTGATTATGTTGAACTCAGTGATAATGACAAAGTATTTGTTAGGGTATAGGTAAAAGCCTTACCAAATACACATGAATGCCACTCAAAAAGGTTTCTTCTGAAGTACAATTGTTTATGGCAATCTTTGTTGTTGTCTATTGAAATTCCACTCAAAGAAAAAATAATGAAGGGTTTCAATGTGCATCACCTAATAATAGCAAAGAGTGTCAAAAAACCAAATACCAGGAAAATCCATAAACCCAGCTTGTTTCCTTTTTACTTAAACAAGTTTTCATTTCTAGGGAGGATTACTCACCAGTATTCCAGGATGCACATTCTGATGTTCTTGTACTTGCTAAAGAAATTTTAGTGGTCACTTGTCATAGCTGCTCTCTTCTTGGAGTACAAACTCTTTCAAAACTTAGAGAGACTGAGTGCAGAAAATAACTAAGTGCCCTTGCTCATGAAAATTTACATCACACAAGGAGTTTAAAAGGGAATTGGGAGGTTGTTTTCAGAAACTATTGGAACTGAATAAGGCATATATTCCAATCATTGATGTAGGGAATACAATACCTTGATTGAAATGTTAAAAGAAAAATGCAAATTACCCAAAACCAATGCACAAATGTTCAAACCCATCGAATCATTGCATACCTGTTGATCCAGAAAAGAGATATGTGAAGATCTGAGGGTCTCCATTGAGTCACTAGAAACTTAGTGAAGGAAAGAGTATTTTGCCTTATTTTGAGGAAGGGAGCAGCTAAAAAACTGGATGAAGAATAAAGCGAATTGAACGAACTTGATGAAAACAGTGGGATGCTATTAGGAAGGATGGTGTGCATTTCAGTAATATTGAAGTGAAGGAATCAAGACGAAAACATTTGATTTTTACCTAACCTGAAGTACTCCCTGTTTAAAAGCAAGAATTCTGATTTCAAGATTGGTCTTTCCAAGTTTTACACTCTTCATCCAAGTGGTGCATTTTTGCTGGTCCCCAGTGTTTGTGTGTATCACCAAAATGTTAAAATGTCGTTGAAAGGGACAAGCTTTCAGTGATATGATGGGTGTATAGAAACCAAAATCAAACATTTAAAAGATACAATGTATGGAAACCTAGGCCAGTAGATAAAAACATATCGAGTGGACTTTACAGAGTGTTTACTTTTTCATCAGTCATGGAAGAATACTAGAAGTGATCCTGAAAACAGTTCATATCTTTTGCTTAAGATATGATAAATTCGGAAGGAATTCACAAACAATCAGATCAGTAAATTCAGCAGTTAATACATTAAATTTTATTCCAAAAGTACAGTTAAACCTTTTCTGCCTGTATGAGGCGAACGGTAACTACGGCCGGATGAAATAATGGGAAGAGTTGACCCCAGCCGTACTCTTATTTAATTTTATTACGTGTAATTGTCAGACCACTCTGCCGTAGAGGGAAACCTATCGTAAGTCTTGATTGGGTGTGAGTGATTGCGACTAATAAGGATCAAGGCTGCATAGCACATCCAAACTAGAGAGTGGGTGAATCTTTCCTTCAGTAGTAAGTACAATTTAATCTTTTCATTTTATTTTTATTTATTTCGTGCGACTGTTGGACCGCTAGCGTAGAGAGAAATCTCTCGTAAGTCCTGACTGAGTGTGAGTGATTGCGACTAGTAAGGATCAAGGCTGCATAGCACATCCAAACTAGAGAGTGGGTGAATCTTTCCTTCAGTAGTAAGTACAATTTAATCTTTTATTTCTTCTTTTTTATTTTTATTTTTTAATTTATAATTATTCCGCTAACTTATAACCTTTCTAACTTTTCTTCCTATCCACTGCCCACTTATAAGAGTACGGCTGGGGTCAACTCCTTCCATTATCTTTTCTGCCTGCTTCACAATTAAAATGTTGCTCAATTTTAACCTGTATATGAACTACCTTTTTCCGACCAATCCAGTAGCATCTAAAATTTGACAATTTAGGTGTGAGTTGAGTACATGCAAAGCTTCTGTAATACTAAATTTCAGATTTTTTCATGCTTGCCCATTGGAGAAATTTAAGGCTGAAATCTGCCAGAAGAGCACGAAGAGCCATGTTGGAGTCCTTGCTGAAAAGAAGATAGTTTCTAAGTCATGATTTTTTATTTGCAGACTCTCTGTAAGTAGGTGAGTGAAAACTTGAAGACTTTGCTGAATTTACATTAAAGCAATCAGGGACCAAAGTTACAATCATTTTAACCTTTACTAATATTTCAGCCTTTACTTCACTATGAAGGGATTAACTTAGAGGAAAACTTCTTAGACATGTTAGAAGGTTCACCTCAAGAGTTACAAGATTATTTTGCCATTTGGCATATCAAAGAAATGGCCACCACTGGGGAGGCATGATTTTGGTTAATACTAATGAAATTTCAGTCAACAAAAGTATCCATATTTTGCTGATAGAATTGAAATTTTTCTTTCAGCCAAATAAAAATCAAAGTGAAGCCTTATTCACTAGAGGAAATAAAAAAAGATATTTGAGTTGAAATATATATTTGAAAATAAGATATTTTTTAGAAAACCATTTTATCTTAAAAATAAAAATCAATTGGCTTGTTGGTGATATTGTTGCATGTCTAGTAATCATTCTACATGTATTCTTCATCAGGAATATGGAGTTCAAAGGAAAAATGTGTATGTTATTGGAAATGAAAATATCATAACACAAGCTTTTGTTAAAGAAAAGAGAGTTCACTGTGCTGGTACCAGTATAAATTCAACTCTAAGATCTGTATTTGATGATCTCAATGGTGAAGAATATCCCCAGCTGGTGAATTTATTACAGTCATGTCGGAAACTAGTATCATCCATCAGAAATGCAAGGTATGAGTTTTTTTCAATGTAAATACAAGTTTTTCTAAATTTAAGGAAAATCTATTTATCTGATTACATTTTTGGAAAATAGAACCTGATTGCTAAAATAATAGGAATGCTAACATTTTTATAGATTATTTGTGAACTTTAAGCATGCACTAAATCAAAGGAATAACATTTTTATAATTGTTTTTTCCAGCTCTTCAAACCTATCATATGTAGTCGAATACAAATGAATTTAAATGATGTTGTTTAGTTAGCTGTAGCCTACCAATCAGAGTTAAGTTGTGACAGACCCAACAAATGCTTACTTCATAAACTTACCCCAAACCTTAAAAGAGGGTCAGCTTTGTGAATCATGCTGATTTTCAATGTAAAGGTCATGTATCCTCCTCTGCTTCTATTTTCCCAGTCACCAAAAGGGAATTACTGAATGTTGCATTTAATCTCAAAAATAAGCAATCTACTGGAATTAATGATATTCCAGTCATGGTTATTAAAAATTTTAGAAGTGTAATTTATATAGTAAATGAGTCTTTCAGATAGAGAGTTCCCAGATTTGCTTAAAATATCTAAAAATAAGCTTCTGTTTGAAAAGGGAGAGAGGGAGCATGTTGGAATTATCGGGCAATGTCACTGCTGTCTTATTTCTCAAATATTATTTAACCTTAAATGAAAGAGAGACTGATCTCATTTTTAAAAAGTTTAAAAGGTTTAATTCAGCATAAAAGGGTTTCCAAGAGGGAAGAAGCACCAATTCTGCTTTTGCTGGTTTCATCAATAAAATTGTGAGAGGCTTAGATAATGAAGAACTCATTGTGATAATCTTTAATGATCTCTCAGAAGCCTTTTACTCTGTAGACCACCCTTTTTGCTGGAAAAATTAGAAAATTGTGGAGTCAGGGGAAAAGCAAATAGATGGTTCAAATCCTAACTTGGAAAGAGAAAGGAGGTAGTGAAGATAATAATGCTTACTGCAACAATATACGAAGCTTATCCATTACAAAATCAGTAAACTTTGGTGTGCTACAAGAAAGTATCCTAGATCTCACACTGTTCTTAATTTGTATAAATGATTTAACAACCTATGTAAAGAGTGATGAAATAATTCTTTATGCAGATGACACGGAATACTAAGTAACAAGAACAGTCCATTGCTGAAGAATACTGTTAATAATTTCCCAGCACTCTTGAGAGTGGTTCACAAAAAATGAGCTTACAATAAATTTTGAAAAAAAAAAAACAAATTATGTACAATTTAAAAAAAAGAAACCCCTGAAATGCATCTGTATATCATTGATAATCTTCTGAAGAAAGTAAGCAGTACCAACTCTTTCGGTTAAATAATTGATGAAAGCTTGAACTGGTATGAACATATTCCTATTCCCTAGGAAACCTAGCAAACATTGTAGATCAAACAGTTTTAAAAACAGCCTAATTTGGCAATTTCCAATCTCAAATGCATTATGGAATTATAATTTGGGGCCCTGGTATGGACAATGGGTGTTACTAAAGTATTCATCATTCAAAAAAGAGGCATTAGATTTTTGTCAAAATTCCGAAAAGAGAATCAGATAGACCTCATTTTATAAATCTTGAAATCTTACCTGCAGCCTGTTTGTGCATATATCATGCATGTGTGTATGCTCAAGAAAACGTGTATATTTAAAAAAAATCAGAGTATCCATTGCTATGCCACAAGACAAAGGAAGAAGGTGCATGTAATAATACAGCATTCCACATCTTTGTTTCCAAAAGGACCCCTTTATGCTCGCATTAAAATTTATAATCATTTACCCACAGGCATAAAATATAGCAAATCATGTCAGATGTTTAAATCTAGGTTGAAATCTTTTTTAATCAACAGTTGTTTTTATGATGCAAATGAGAATTTTTCAACAAGGTATGACAAGCTGTAGCCATTTATTTTTATTATAACCATGTATGTATACATGTTTTTGTTCTTTATATGGTATCCCATATTTTACCATTTTAAAATAACAAGTTGAAATAATAATAAATTAAATAAATAAAACTTCTACCAAGTTTCAAGAGCCTATCTGGACTATGCATTGCTGTACTCATAAACCCACTAGTACTGCACTAATCACCCACCCTACAATCTGGCATAACGATGAACTATAATTTGGTAATTTTGTGACTCCCTACATGCCTAACTTTTTCTGCCTACACTTAACCTTTTCTTCACTACCTCAGTCTTCAACATCCCTTTCATATCCAGATCCTCTCAACATCCCTAGAATCTAATGATAAGAGTTTGGTTTGCTAAATTGATCAGCAGACATAGAGTAAGTCAAATAGTTCAATAGAGACAAAACAAGCATGCATGAAACAAGAGCATGAGAACAAAATATCATGATTAAATGTGTTTTTAAAAGCTAATTGAAAAAATTTTGAATGTAATACCCTTCTTTTGAGAATTGTTTTAATTTTATCTTGAATACCTTTTTGCTTTGCATCATTTTGATATTTTGTGGAATTGTATTATAAATGGCAAAGGCACCATGATGGGTCCTTTTTGGTAGGACATATGGTTTTTACCAGGTATGTGCACATCACTTATCTATCTAGTATCATGGTGGGGATATTTTACATTAGGAGAAGATAGAGATGTATCTTCCCTGGCAAACAATGATCAGGAGCAGATATACAAAGGAGAGTGAGAACACCCAAAGATTGGAAGTTCTTTTCCAGGTATGCAGTGGTTAACCTGAAATGTAGCTTTTCCTGCTTGCTTTTGTTGACTGAAGGCCTTGCAGACATTATAGACATAGTCCCAATAATGAATGTCAGATTATGCTAGGAATGGACTTTGGTATAATACAGAAGTGTAAGGGTATCCATATTAATGACTCTGCCAATTCTACATGTCATGAAAATTTCCTCATGAGCAGTTGATGATTTTTGATATCAAGAGCGTTACTTAAGTCATAGAAGACTCCTTTGGTGCAAAGATTTTTGTCCACAGAGAGAAAATTTCATTGATGAAATCAAATGCTCCAGATAAGGTGGATTTTGGTTTTCATAAGTCTATTCTTAAGAGAAATTTAGAAGGTCAAAATATTCCAAGAAGTTTGCTAGATGGTTGTAGAATATCCTTTCAAATATCTTGGTGAAGACAGATATAATTAAAGTGGGGTGGTAATTGGCTGAATTTTCAGCAGAGCTTCTATTTAAGACAGGTTGCATGTGCAAACTTGGGGTTATGTGCAAGAGCAAATGCTATTTACCTTATTGATGCCTTAAGTACAGGCAAGGGTACATCATTTGGACCACATTCTGATGCACAATTTCATTTTATCAACATCTACTTATCCTTCCTTCTTTAAATTTTCCCCTCTCTCTTCCTCTGCCACGCCTCCTACATTTTATTATTTAAGAGCTTATTAAATTTGAAAAATTCACATTTAAATTGACAATTGTTAGGACATATAATGATTTACTTGGAGCCTATAAGCATTTCTAATTGAGTATTTATTCATTTGGATTCATAATAAAACATCACCCATAAACACAGTAATCAACCCGAAGGTCGGTTTGTTAGGTGATGATAGAGTTCACCGAGTATTAAGCCTGACGGCATGTGAAATTCAAACATCAGGGTAGGGGGGCCAGTTCCTTTCCCTGTGCCAGTTATGGTTTCCCAGGAAGATCTGGTACCTGAAAAATCACATAACTATATAAAGAATTGACTAGCTCTCTCCATTGGGCTGAATGGATCATTTTGGATGATAGTGTCCGCCAGTGAGCAAGTGAGATCATCTTCAAGAAAAAGAAGGTTTTCTCCAGGAAGCTAGTTGCCCTGACCCAAGACAAACACCCTTCGATGACAATGATGACCCCATGTGTTCAAAGACAGGTTAATTTTTCCAAACATTCATTCAAACCGGAAGAACTTAGTTTACTGAACAAAGGGCTGAAATATTGTCCGCATATTCCCATTTCGATTCAGAATTTGAAAATCTAGCAGTGGATTCAGATTTAGCCCTTTGGAAAGATGTCTCCGGTGCAAAAGAACACATAGCCTTACAGATTCAATCGTATGTTACCAACATGCCATCATTGAATAAAATTCTAAAAGATTCAAAAGACTACTAAGTCTTGTTGTCAATCAAAGACACGATTTTGAAAAAAGACCTTATTGTTTCCAAAGCAGACGAAGGTAATGTAATAGTTGTCCTGGAGAGAAGTGACTACATAAAGAAGTGTTAAGATTTCATCTCGAACAACAAAGCAATAGTTTAACTAAGGACCCCACACCTGAATATCAGGAAGTGTGCAAAGCTTCCATCAACTCATGGGAAGTGATAATAAGCCCCCAGGAGGAATGCAACCTAATAAAAATGAATCCATCAGTGCCCAGATATTTTGGTTTGCCAAAAATCCACCAACTCAGTGTAAGCAATCTGTGTAGCCGTGTTCCGATTTGGCCTATGATTTCCAATGCTTTGGCCCCTAACCACTTATGTTATTTTTTATATTATAAGTTAAATGTCTTGTTCAAAAATTTTTCCAAATTTTCCCCGAAATACGGAATAAAAAATTCACAAGAACTTGTGGAAGTCTTGTCTAAAGAAATAGAAACCCCTAAGTGCATAATGGTATCATTTGATGTCACAAATTTATTCCCCAATGTTCCAAGATCAGATGCTCAGAATCTTGCGGAAGTTAACCTTGTTAAAGCAAGGGTTCCAACCCTGATAACATTTGAATTGTGCTCCTCCTTAAAAGTGTGTGTAGAACAAAACAGTTTTGTGTTTAATGGCAAAATATGCCAACAACAAGACGGCTTAGCAATAGGCTCTCCGCTTTCCCTGCTACTAGCAGACATTTACGTGGACAATTTTGAGCAACTAATGTTTTCCTTAGAGAATCCCCTCATCAAAAATATCCTCTGCTGGCATAGATATGTTGATGACGTTTTCTGCATCTGGATGGGTTCTGACAGACAATTAGACAGTTTTTTTGAATTTCTTCAATTCCAGAGATAAACACATAAATTTTTTTGAGAAATTAGAAACAAATGGATTCCTCAACACTCTAGACTTGACTATCACAATTAAAAACAATTGATTTGATTTTTCTATTTTCAGTAAACAGTGTTATACAGACCATGTCATTACCCATAATTCTAGGCACTATTTCTCTCAAAAATTATTGGCCTTCCACGCCATTGTACACAGAGTATGTTCTATCCTCTTGTCCAAAGAGAGCACTCTTAAAGAACTAAACATCATTGAGTAAATTGCAGTGAACAATGGATATAGAGAAGAATTAATTGATAAACTTTACCATAAGAAACTATCCCATTTAGCCAAGTTAGCCATGTACAGTTCTCCCACATCTATAGAAAACCAGCCACAGTGGTGGAGATTCCCTTTTCTTGGCCACTTGTCATTAAAAGTGCAAAGAATCCTCCCAAAGGAAAAGGTGAGACCGGCCTTCTACAAGAAAACCAATTTAAGCAACATGTTATGCCACACGAAGGAACAAGTTGATCCCCTACACAAAAGTGGGGTGTACAAACTCCTTTACAGAGACTGCAACTGGATATACGTAGGGCAGACGGGGAGGAGATTTGAAACGAGAATAAAGGAGCACCAAGCATGCTTTAAAAATAACATCTCCACGAGACTCTTTACCAAAAACCTGAGAAATTGTGGCCACAGTAGCGATTTCACCCCCAAAATTCTGCACATTGAGAAGAAAGGCCACCGTCTCGATGCGCTGGAGCAATTACAATTGCTTCAGCACACGAATTACGGAGATGTTTTGACCAACAATTTTCTTTACCCTTCATGTTCCCCATTATTGTTTTTTCTCTCACCCCCTGCCAACTAACCTGAAACCAAGTAAAACTTTTTCAACTATGGAACAACTCCTCCCAGCCCACTACTTAGTTACCCAGTGCCGTTCTCCCCATTCCGACATCAGGCAGGCTTTTTGCAACATCATATTGATCCCCCCTCCTCCCAGACTGCTAATTATTTAATTGGTTTTTATCTTATCTAATTACTGCTAATTTGTCAATATCACCAATCTTCCTCCTCCGGCTCAAACCATAGACTTTTAGCCCCCCCCTCTTCCTAGCTCAACCAATCCTTTCTTTCCTAACTCCTCTTACCCTCCGCCCAGAGATATGCATATATACTGTGCTTGACTTGCATTTTCACTTGATGATTTTATACCATTATGAAACCTAGGTTGTGAGAATAAAAAATGTAAAGTGGAAAAGCCAAGTTGTTTAATTTTCAAATGTTACATAACTTTGGTGGAGCTACAGGTGCCCAGAGAGAGAGCCTTGCCCAGGAATCAAACCTGGGATCCTCCGGTCAGTAGTCCAATGCTCTGCCGCGACCCACTTGTATGGAATTATGAGTTAGTAATTTGTGCTTGTACCCACATAATTTATTAATGTAATAAAATTCCTCAAAATATAGCACAATTCTCAGTATGTTTATGAATTCTTCAAGTTTAATAAAAGTTGACTGTAGTGCTGTCTATTTCCCGAAAATAATTTACCTGAGGAAACTAATTATGTATTTTGTGTAATTTTTTATTTTTCCCTCTCTCTATATGTTCCTTTAAACTCCAAAACACAAGGCTTCCCTTTTCTGAGCACAGCAGAAAATTTAACCTGGTAATTGTACAAAATATATTGTGTTAATTAACCTGAATATAATTTCTGAATGTAAATTTAAATTTCAATTATCCATTTGTTTTTTAGGACGCAAAAAAATTTACTGGAAAATGAGGTATCAGTACAACTTGAGCACTCAAGGTGTTGGAATTCCACTTTCAACATGCTTCACTCAATTTCGCTTGCATTGCCCAAGTTAGAAAAGGTTTTTAGTGACTCGCATGAGGTGAGTCACTTGGATGGAACACTTTTGACAGAAGTAGTCAAACTTCTTAAACCATTTGATGAAGCAACTAAGTTACTCACTTGGAGCAACACCCCTACTTTACCTCTTGTGGTTCCAGCCAAAGTGAAACTTCAGAGGTGCTTAGAAGCCAAGGAAGAAGATTCTGAAATTATCAAGGAGGTAACTAATATATTCCTAATATACTCATGTTTATAAATATTAATTATTGTAATACTTGTATCAGTATATTATTGTACATGCTAGTATCAATCAATACATGCAGATGTCACCATAGAATGGAAGTGAAGCAAAGTGAATGCAAGCATAAATTTTGTAAAAAATTTGGAAAAAACTAATTGGTTTTAATCCTTTTAGTTGCTTTCATTTTAACATTATCAGCCATCTCCATTGGTTTTGTTGATAATATAGATTTTTGTACAATATTTAACTGTATGAATTTAATTCGTTTTCAGTTTTTGTAATAAGTTAGCATCTTAATATTTCAGCTGCAACTAACAGGTTCCTTTAGTAACTTGGATCCAAATTTCCATTCATTTTCAATTTCAGCTCAAGAAGAGACTGCTTCAGGCTTTGAATGATAATTTCCACATTGAAATGGTGCATTGTGTCGCCACCGTGCTACATCCAAAAATGAAGGGTTTTGTGAGACAGTACTTGGGGGAAAATACTTTTGAAGATATGAAAGAGCAGATCACTTGCATTCTCAATAAAATAAATGGACCAAAAATGAAAAAAGAGCCTGAACAACAAACCGAGAAGAAGCTTCAGCTAGAAGAGGACCAGAGTGAGTTCTTGGCTGAAGTGATGAATGACTATGTGGCTAGAGACAGTGATGATGATGATGATGATGAGCAGGGAGAACTCAGTTTCTACCTAAACAGCAAGTATTCGACTCGCTTTGGTGATCCTCTAAATTACTGGAAACAAAATGCTTCTCTGTGCCCAAACCTTTTCAAAGTTGCCACATCTGTGTTAGCAATTCCTGCATCAGGTACATCATGTCAGATGTATACAACAGAGACAGGAAGGAAAATTTATGCCAGAAGAAGCTGTTTCAGTAGTGATTCAATCAATAACATCCTTTTTATCCACGGTGCAATGAAATGCTGAAACATCTTTTGTGCATACAGAGAGAGACTGCAGTGCAATAAGCATAATTCAGTGTTAATCTAATGAAGTTGTTTATTCTTATTTACCAGATATCTAGATAAACCACTCAAGTACTAGTAGGGATTTTTATTTTGGACATTTTTAAAGAGCAGTTTGATTTGTCCTAGAGCTTTTTCTCAAAGATAGTTTTCAGGTACATCAATGCCAAAAATTTTTAAATGTATATAAATCACTATTCTTTAACCTTTAAATGTGTGTTCATATGGTTGCTTATTCCAAAAGAGTTATTATGAGCCCCAAAGAGGTTTCCAGAGATTTCAGAAGTCTCATCTGCATTGCATGTCATGTGCTATTAAAGAGAAACATAAAATGCTTTATTCAATAATGTTAAAACCATAAACTTCTCCTCACTCAATGATTTAGGTGTCATCATTTGATCTAAATTGTTAGTACTTAAAAGTTACAAAGCACAAAAATACCCAATGAGTGGCAACACTAATGTTTGCCATACATGTACAGCCTGTACCTTGAAGCAAAAATGACTAGTTAGTTCATCATGCATTGTGTTGATATTAGAAACTGGTAAAATGTCAATGTATCCACTGTTTTTTATGCAATGTTAAAAACATCAGAGAATGATAAATGTCAATTTACTATGTATATAAAATTTCCACTTATTACTATTTAAAAAACATAAAATCGTTACATTGATTTTAGTCAGCACAGTGGAATTAACTTAATGATAATGAGAAAAAAATATCTGAAATGAAAATTCATTAAAAATGTTCATATCTTCCTTCTGTATTATTAGAATAGTGTTCATGTCTGGATATGGATATTCATGTATGTATCTGTGGATATCCATGCTAACATTATCATCATGTCATGGGAGTATAGAGTGTAGATTAGGACTCAAGACCTCCACTTCCTTATCACATCTGTCTTCTTAATTGTCTCTTATGTGAGCCATAAATTCCAATCCTTTTTCTGTTTACCATTCTTAATATTTTGTTCTCGGGATACAATATCCTGTTTAAGAGATTCACACCTTTCTTCTTCTGTATCCATCCTATTTTCATCATTCAAGAATACCAAATTTTTGTATCCCTTCCTTTTGATCCCAAGATCTTAGTTAGGTCACACAGGGTTGATGAAATGCTAGATTGCTCCAATGTGTTCAAGATGGTATCAGTGACATAAGAAGAGCTTGAGAGGTAGTTTTTCCTTCAGTAATGCTACTTCTTGGCATAATACCAGAATGTATCTCTTAACTCTCATAAGAACCAAGTTCATTAGGCAACTGTTTGGGGGAGGGAGGGGGATCAAGATGGTGCAGTGGCTAGAGTACTGGCTTCCCACCCAGAAGGCCCAAGTTTGACTCCTGTAGATGGCAGATCTTTTTCAGTGTTAACCTTCCTTGAGGTGCTTTATGGAGAGCACTTTGAAAGAGTATGCCATCGATTGGACGGGACATTAAGCCGTGAAGCCCTTGGCACATTTTATTCAGAGTAGGCAAATGCCGATGCCTGGTTTTTCTGCATCCTTCCTCCTTTCCCTGCATCCTTCCTCCTTTCCCATTCATCCCTGATGGTGCAAATAACCTCCTCTACTGTTGGTCACCTTTCCTGAAGCTACTACTACTATGAAAACTGTCACAACAAATAAAAAACATGAAGAAGACAAAACAATATTTATCTCTTGAGATGAACTTATTGCTGGGTAAACACAGAAGAAAAAGGCATCCAAAGGTAAGAAGACACCCAAAGATAAGAAGAATACCAGGGATTATGTAAAATTTGTGGTCTCCCACTAAAATGGAAAGACCTGACAACTCTGTTTAAAAAGGTTTACATTAACTGTTAAAAATTTCATTTGTCTAATATACTGCCCATAGTGTTTACATAATCCAATTTCATAATTCTATCTCCTCTGAGGGTGAAAAAGTTAAACTTTACACTTTCAGGCTTCACTTTGTGGAAAATGGATGTGAAAAATTGAAAACATATTGTCATAAAATAAGGTCATGTTGTTACTCTGTGGTATTGTTTAAACTCATAAAATTTTCATTCTTAGGACATGCCTCAGCTTATCTAGGCAATTGAGTATGACTTAAAATCAGGAAACTAATACCTAGTTTTTTTTACTTTCTCCATACATAGTGTAAGTATTGTTGTCATAAAAAATTTTTACTTTGAGATTTTAGTGAAAATACAGTGAGACGTGTCCAAGGGGACCACCGAAGATTTCTATAAAAAGTGGGCTTTAAGGCAGGCAGTACTTTTATGGGATTGAAACGGTATAGTGAAAAGATTAAATAATCCATGTAAAGTTTTGGCTTGTAAATATGAATACGGGCCTCATTCTTCATAATAAATATCCTGGCATTGTGAGGAATCTGAAAAAATGTCCCTTTTTCAGAACAAACTTTGTGAAGATCTCATAAAATACATGTTTTACTCCATTTATGAATTTTATGAATAACTTTAATTTGCCTCTATCATTTATTATGTGCCCTATAAATCCTTTAGCAAAATAAATGATTTTATTTATGAAATTTCAGAATATCATTATTGAATTTTCATTATTATTTCATTTCATGCATACATTTCTAACATAATCATATATGAAATCAAAATTAGATGTTTGTATGAAACCTGATAAGTATATAATAAGTTCTTATAAACGTGTGGAGTACAAGTTTACAAAGTGCATATGATAAATGTGTAAAATTTCTGATACATCATCTGAAACACATTCCAGAAACAGCCATTTAAAATATAACACTATATCCTTCAATGATTGGTGACACTGACCATTTCCAATCAGTAACTTTATGATAGTGCTAATTCTCTCTCTCAGCATGCCTCTCTTTAAAAAACAATTATCCTCAAATTTTGTAATCACGCATTACAAACACAGAATATGAATATTTAGAATGCCTCTACAGCCTAGGTCAATCATTAACACCCAAGTTTTCACTATAGCAGCAATATTTTCGACAATTTCTTAACTTATCGGAAAAACAATCAGGATTATTTTTGCAATAGCTTTTGAAAACCATTTAATCTATAATTGGCTAATGACTTCATGTTTCATTTCTTTCCTTCTTTTTCTCTTCCCTAAAAATGGAGGAGATTTTTAATTCCAAAGCGTTAAAAAATTGTTTTTACACACTTTTAATTACTAGCAATTTTCCTTTACTGAGGTATCATATTTTGCCTGATCACTTGGGGCAGGTGTATTTCACATGAAGGGATCCAATCCGCCTGGTCAATGTCACACTGACTGGTGGCTATCTAATGGAGGTTAAAATGGGAAGCCATTATTCAAGACATGAGCATGTGGTGCTATGGGAATAACCTTATTCTCAATGAAACAAAAACTCAGGCCATGATATTCTCTGCTAAAACCTGCCATGCTGATAAAAGTACTTCTCAGCATATGTCAAACCACTGTAAAGTTATTAATGACTATAAATTTTTGGGATTATATTTTGATAAATACCTGAAATGGGACCTGCACATCACAAATCTAAGCAAAAAATTAAATTCTGTGTACTATCTTCTCTCTATTCTGAAACATACTGTTAGTATGGATGTTTTAAAAACACTCTACTATGGTCTTTTTTATTCTCTTGTATCATACGGTATCATAATCTGGGGAAGCGGGTCATCAACTAAGTTAAATAAAATATTTATTATTCAAAAGAAATTTCTTAGGTCCATGTGCAATAAACCTTATAGAGCCCACTGCAAACCTCTCTTTCAAAGCCTTGGCATCTTAACAGTCCCTAGTGTTTTTATTTATAATTCGGCAAGTTTTGTAAAAAAGAACATGGGTCTATTCCCATCAAACAATGGTACTCACGCCTATGAGACCAGGACAAAAAATCATCTGTGTGTAGTGTCTGCTAGCATGACAATGATGACCAAGGGACCTCGTTCTCTTTGTATCAAAATATTCAACAGGCTTCCCATTAGTTTAAAAAATGTGAAATCACTCTCTATTTTTAAAAATAAATCATTTATGTACTTAAATGAAAAATGTTTTTACAGTGTGAATGACAGCTTAAATTCTGGGTAATTCTGAATTCTATATTGTGTAAATTCTTAATTATGTTTGTGTAATTTTATTTTTTTCTGGCTAGTAATCCAGTTACTATGCTTCTTGACGTTCCCTATACGATTACGTAATTGTATGATATTCTGTACCATACTATGTATTTGTCAATTGGGAAATAAATTACTGTTATTATGGTGCTATGGAGTGTAATTGATTAATGCTTGTAAAAAGTGGTGGTCATGGAAGGTGGCCCTTAGAACTGGCTGCCCTTAACATGTTTTGAGGTCCCCTCAACATGTGACCATTTTCTGAGAATGATGTGGTTAATAAGTTTTTATGGGCATGATAACTTGAATATTATTAACCTTAGCAGCTTGAACTTAATATTTACTATCATATTAAGACTAGATGAGCTTCTTTTGGCCAAATTCCCTCAATTGGAAGTACAAATTTCAACCTTTCTGCAACATAACAATGTCACTACTGTGAAAATACAGCACCACCCCAAAAAAAAACATTTAAATAGATAAGGAGATTTGAGAACTAATAATTAAAATTGATATACTGAATTTCTGTGATGCCATTTTTTCCTGTTTAGTTGCAATTTTTTTCTCATTCCAATATGAAAGAATTGAGTTATTAATGTGACTTAAGAAACTATACAGACAAAGGAGGACATTTTCTCATTTACTTCTGCTAACACTCAAACGTTCAATGTTTATTTGTCCTTTTGAATTTGGCCACCATTAAAACAACATTTTTGGTGCTGACTCATTTTCCTTTTTATGTCAAATATTGAATCCATTGCTACCAGAAAGAAGAGAGTTTTACAGAAAAACTATGTTTGAGAATCAATTGTAAGAGATGATTTTAAAACTATCCCAATATCAATGGATATCAAAACGCAAAAATATATTAGGAAAAAAAGGTTGGAAATCAGGGAAATTTTTGAGAATTTAACATTTTATTTTCTGTTGCTACAATGAAGAAAAAATGAAAACTACTTTTAATAACCAATTGAAAAATGGAAAAAATATTTGGTATTAATGCCAGTGTTATTTTAAAATTAGTTGAGGAGGGTCAGTAAAGTATTTTTAAAAATACTCACTTAGAAGCTTGGATTCACACAGGTCTAAGGCAATATCCCTCTCTTTTAACACTCCTAAGTTGAAATGGAAGTCTGACAGGAGCACTTTCATTTTCTCTTCTAGATTATTAATGATGGTATCTCTCTGGTCAGTGCTCATACTAGACAGCAAAAGCCTTTCCCTTTGTTTAAGGCTAGGAATACAAGTTGAAATTTCTTCATTTTTGGTGCTATTTTCAAAATTATTATTATTATACATCCCTATATTCATGATACTCTGTAAAAACATAAGATGTATGTCAGAAATAACATAACACAGAAAAATAGGCCATATTAGGACGACAGTAGCATGATGAAACAAAGATGTAGTTTGAGTGGAAACTTTGCTGTTAATTATCTATTGTTCACGAGGGTAGATACGTGGAATTTCTCTGGACCAAATTTAGATGTCATATTTACTATGCCTATTGTCAAGGAAAACGAGACAACTGGCCAATCATTTAAATATTAATGTTATAATAGCTGCATATGATACCAATTATTATTTTATTCACTGCTGTAATTTATGGCACAAGTTAAATACTGAGAAAATGATAAATTTCTGAAAGACATCCATTGACATCAAAAACTGGAAACACAATTGGAATGTATTTTTTAAAAAAAACCCTCCCCATACAATCTTGACGTGGTGAAAGGAATTGTACTGTTCCTCTGAACCACCAAGTCTAACTGGTTGGAGCATGTTAATTGCTCCTTGTAACCAAATAGATTGAAGATAAGAGCCAGACAAAAGGTAGTATCCACAGTGTCTGTTCCTCAGTGAGGTGGCTGCAATGGCATCTGACCCCAGTGTGGCAGCCATTTGAGTGATGGAGTAACTTTAAAAACACTGCATGAAGGAGACAATGAGAAACCACCTCAAATGTTATTCCAATAAATAACAATGACAAAATTATTAGAATGAGTTAAGGCATCTGTTGGACTTGGCTCAATGGGCCATGTGCCATGTTCGTTATTTTATGAAATCCTTGCAAAGTGAAATTGACAGCAGCAGCCCAGAAGAGGACTGAACCAGTTAGAATAGGGATTTGAAATGTCAAAACAATGTTGAAAACAGGAAAATTAAAAAAATATAAAATGAGAGATGGAGAGAGGGAATATGTTAAGATATTTTATGGCTCTGTTCAATGAGAAGAATGAAAGCAGGGATTGATGAAGAGATAATTGCAGAGTAATATACAGCAAAGAGGAAGAGAGTCGGCGAGGGGTGGCAATAATATTGAATAAAAAGGTAGGAAGAAGCTTAGTAAACATAGAGCAAGTGATTGATAGAATATTATAGTATAAATAAAAGCTGAACCAATGAACTAGCTTGGTCATTGTTCAAGTAAACCTGCCACCAAGCAATCATAAGGGGGAAGAAGTCGATAGGGAATGTGATCAGTTAGAGGACAAGTTAGAAATTTTTTAGACTGAGGAGGTCACAGTAATTGGGAAATGGGAAGAATGCGTAACCTAAGATGTGGAGGAAATTGAGTACAGAGACATATAGTGAGAATGTTAAGAAAAAATTAGCCGAAAATTCCATATCAAGGGTGAATTTGTGTGGTGTGGAAACATGGTCATTTAAGCTAGATGTTAGGTACAAATCAGAAGCTTTGAAAATGTGAATGTGGAGAAGGATGGAAAAAGTGAAATGAGCGGTAAGGAAAACATTCAAAGGAGTACAAAAGTTGGTGGGGGTCAAGGGAATTGTTGGGAAAAATTCAAAAGCAGGAAAGATGGATGCAGAGATTTTGATTGGCCATGGGATGTTGAAGATTGTGATAGAGGGTAATGCATGTTTCATGTCATTTCTGCAGAATAAAAAATAAACCCGTTATTCAAACTTAGTCTTGAGCACATGCCAAACACCCGAGAACAGAAATGTACAAGTTGTCCAAAACTTATTCACAATCCAAAAAAATGCATAGACAAAATCTTTAAAAATATAAAGGCGTGATACAAGATTACCTTTCTTTCGACCAAAATTGCAAACACAATTACATTCAATGTGACCAAATAGTTACGCCTCATAACTACGACATAGGTACATCAACATAGATGAATAGAACTATCTATTAAATAAATATTCTTGAAATTAAACCTTACCAAAATTTTCAAAAAAAGCGTCCAGTTCCTATTGATACTGATTGATGTATAGATGCATTTTTTTGTTTTTTTTATATGACATCTTATATTTTACCATTTTGAAATAACGAGATGAAATATTAATAAATAAAATTGAAATTATTGGTGACGTACAATTTGCAAGTTATTTTTCAATATTTGATAGAATTAAAAATTAATGTTAAATTAAAAAAATCTCGTGAGGACCAATTTTTTCTTCACTTATAAAGACACTGCACGGAGTGTTGGTGCCGTTGGCATGAAATTCATATCTGCCACCTTCACGTTTGCGCCAAACCAGCGACGTTAGCGGATTTCCTTAAAAACTATTTCAAATATTATATGTTAGATTTGGAAAAAATTATATTATGCTTTTAAGTATCCATAAAACTATTGCTGTAACATATATTACATATAGAAAATCACTAAATTAGAAGAGTGATAATTTAAAATGTTCTCTCTCTGTGGATATTTGGTATTTAAATAAAACTGTTAAAACAAGTTACCATCGTTGCATCTGCCAATCAGGTTAAGCATTTTGAAAGTTTGCCTCACGCGGGACGTACCATTGATAACCGTTTTGTATGGATATCTTTAAAGTAGTGTGAAAAGATGGATAGTGGTTCTAATTTTGTGTCTGTTTTTAAAATTAATGGAAGACCTCTTCTTCCTCCTGCAGTAAGTAAATATTTTTTTAATGCTGCCATGACACAATAAACCATATTGTGCATATTTGGCTATTTATGGTAAGCGTTACAAGTTTGTTGTCTGTCAAATTTGTTATTAAATTCTGGCTGTTATAGTAAGGTATGCTATAATGTTGTATTATTATTAGAATGCCATGACATCCTTGATAATATGGCTAATATAACCGTCGCCGCTGGCTTTCCAATTTCACTGGGTTGTCAATAGTACTTCGTCTCCTAGTAGTGGAATCATTGCGTTTTGTTTTGTCCGTCAAGGTTAAATGAAACTTTCAGAAAAGTAAATGGTGTTTGAAAATTTTATTAATATGAGTAATTGGGCTGTTTTTTACGTATTTTAGAACAGCTTCAATAGTGAGTAATTTTATTGATTTTTATGAAAGGTGGACGTTTCTTTCATAAATGTTGGTGATTTAATTTTTATTTAGAGCAGCTGTAAATCTACTTTTGATAGCAATTCCAGGGCAATACGTCAGCATCTTATGCCAGTGCTCGCATTGGGCTTTTTGGAAATTAAAGCTACAAAGTAGTGACAATTGTGGGAACTGGTGGAGATGGTTTTGACGTCAGTTCCAATAGCTTTCTAAGTTGGTTATTTATTCCCCATTCTTTCTGTTTGTCGCCAAGTATGTCTTGATTTTCCTCCATTTCCACTATTTTGTTTTTCTTCTCTTTGTTATTTACACTGGGCTTCCATGGAGTTTTGACATATAACTCCATAAAGTTGGGGACCAACAGTACCATGCTGATGAGTCAAACCTTTAGCCTTTGTTTATCTCCTCCCTTTAGTTACTAGCCTTCCTAATGTTTTCTGAAACAAGACTGCAGCTATACTAACGTATTTCTTATATATTTTTATTTTGTTAAAACTTTGGTAGAATGGCTCATACAGGGCATTTAATCAATTTTCTTGGAATCATAGTAATCCATGTAGTTCTTTTCCAATAATTTGAACATTTTGTCCCACTGGGCATTGTTTAGAGCAATTCGTTCATAACTGAAGATGGGTCCAGAAAGATACAGGAAAATAACTCACTTCTTCATTTTCACCGTTATTTTAGAGAAAATTACTCCCCCACTAAACCTGACCATACTCAAGGCACATAATCTGTTATTTCATCATATTAAACCTCCAGAGAGAGAGTTACTTTAAGAATTTCGCTTTTGCCACTTTATGAAAAAGTTTTGTTGTAACTTCAGTTTCACTGGATGAAATATGAGGTATAAAACTGCTGGGTCTCCCCAATTGGTCTTGCATCCAGAGAACAACTTTTAATTACCCTTTCTACCTCCACAAGTTTCTGATTTATGCAGTAAATACAGGTATACTGAATTTTCAGGATAGTTACTGAGACCCTGTTGAAAAACTATATTTGAATCATTATTAATTAATTCATTTTATTGCCTCTGAAAGCTTGCCTGAGCATAAAGATGTTTGACAGTCTCTCCTTGTCATTTATCAATTCTTTCCTACTCTAAAATGCTGTCTGCACTTCCCCTTAGAATATCAATGTGAGTAGGTAAAAAATCTGTTGTCTTCACAGCATTTTTTATAAAATGTGGTTATCTATTTATTTGATTATAAATGCAGGAGATTGATATAAATGCTTGTTTATTTTAAAATGGTCCTGAAGATGTTCTTTCATTCTCTGGAATAAAAATTATGACTATTTCATTTGTTAATACTGGTGCCATTTTCTCAAAATGAATACCAGATCATTGTAAACCTGTATATTCAAATTTATATTCCTTTAAACAAATTTTTGCATCTTAAAATTGAAGATGTAATTTGTCAATTAAGTGTTTTTACGGAATGGATCACTTTGTTGATATTCACTCACACACACTTTTAAAAAGTGTGAAATTTACATGCTGGTAATGGAGCACGGTTGTTAAATTGGCTTCTGATATTCTCTGTACTGTTTTTACTTTTTATAAAAAATTGAATTGCCATTATTATTTGATATTTTCAAGAAAGTCAATTGTTTAAAGTGGGTGTTAGAATTTTAATTTAATTTTGCGACTAAGTATTTGAAACTGGGTTAGTTCTTTATTTATTGCACATAACCTAAATGCAAATATTGGGAGTACTTTGGAAAGAAAAACAAAAAATCCAATGCATTATATGTTATTTAATTATGATGTAAAGAAATATATAAAACTGGAAACAACATGCACTATATCAAAAGTGAACCAGAGGATTAGACACTGGGTAGTTTGAAAAGTCCATAGACAGTCGGAGAGATGACACCGCTGGTGATATTGAAGTTATTTTCAGTTAGCATCTCTGGAAGGGATGCATACCAAGTTGCAACCAGATCCACTTAGTGTTGAGCATGCATTAGATTCCAGCAAGTCAAGTGATTTCCAAAGAAATGGCTTTTTTCCAGAGTTGGAATAATCACATTATTTGGAATGGATCAATAAACCAGAGCTTTAATTTTTGGTTAGACTTTACAAACTCCCATTGTAAAAGAGATTTGTCAAAGATAACTGGATTATTTTAATTAAATATTCGATATTTTTTTCTAAATATACTAATATGAGTGGTATGACAAAAAACAATTTATTCTGGGAAGATTATAAATCATAATACCGTAGAAAATTTTCATTTGCATATATATATATATATATATATGCAAAATAAGCCTTATTTCAGGAAAGAGCCTATGTGCCATTAGTGTCATTCTTGCTAGTGGACTGTGATATAGTGAGTTAGTTCTAACAAAATCCCCAAAATGAATGGTTAATTTTTGTGTAAGCATTGTAATTCCAGATTAATTCCAGCAGAATTGGGCAAGAAAAAATTGTTAACTTATATAAAAAGTGACTGCTTGAGAATGGTGAGAAGAGAAGAAGATAAGTGTTCAAATCAGTCTTTGGATAAATTATAAATCTGAAACAATTTAGTTCCCATTCAATCTTATGAGGGAAAGGATAAATAAATCTCCTCCAAATCATTTCTAGCAGATTGTTTTTTTATTAGGTAATCTACCGTTTAAGGTAGGTTTTTGGATGGACACAACTATCAAATAAACATTTTGTGACTCCCCACCTATCAAACTAATCTATATCAAGCAGATTGTTATGATGTGCATAATTTGGTGACAATATGCATACTCTAATATTGGCAAAACAAGTTATAAAAATCATCTTAAGGATGGATGTATTGTAAAAGTCAGAATGCAAAATCCCAGAATTCGATATGGTCACTTACAAATCCCAAATTGAAAAAGTAATATTGGTATTTTAATATCTCTCCCAGAGCTTTGATTTGATTGCATACTCTAGCTAATTGGGTCACGGTAGTCCAGGGGGTAAAGCATTGGACTACTGACTGGAGGACCTGGGTTTGATTCCTGTGCAAGGCTCTTGGGGCACCCTTAGCTCCACCAAAGCTGTCTCATTTTTTGGGTACCAGATCTTAGTAGGAAACCATAACCAGCACAGCGAAAGGAACTGGACCCCCCACCCTGATGTGTGGTTTTCACACACTGTATGGGGCTTAGTACTGGGTGAACTCTACCATCACCTACCCAACCTTCGGGTTGATTACTGTGTTGTGGGTCATGGTAGTCTGGGGTTAGAGCATTGGATTACTGACCGGAGGGCTTGGATTTTATTTTCAGTCAAGCCTCTCTGGGCACCCTCAGCTCCACCCAAGCTTGGTGCTTTTTGGGTACCAGATCTTCTTGGGAAATCATATTCGGCACAGCGAAAGGAATTTGCGCCCCTAACCTGATGTGTGAATTTCACATGCTGTTGAGCATAGTACTGGGTTAATGTGACCAGCACCTACCAAACTAACCTTAGGGTTGATTACTATGTTTACTGCTAATGGCTAATTATACCTTCATTATTGTGTAAGGAAAAATTCTGGTTTTACGATGATGATATGTAATTCGTTATTACTTCTTAAATTTATTACTCATATTGTTATCATAGTTATTTATACTGCTTTGGATTCTGAGCATCCTCTGTTAAATCGAGTCAACAGTTGATTTATAGATCATCACACATGTATCAAATGCGGCTCTACATGCAATTATTAATATTACAGATGACACCCAGAAGACGGAAAGAGATGCACGAATACAAGATGAAAGCATTGGCTGTAGAGCAAAGGCTGAAAGATAAAAAGAAAGGTGAGAGAAAGTTGTAAAGTTCGAGTGGATTATTTTATATCATAGTTTTATAATGAAAATGTGAATTTTTAGTGAAGGAAATATTCAGTTGATAGACTAAATTATATTTGTTATTCATATTTCAAATTATCATGTTACCAAGTCTGTCAATATGGCACCATATAATCAGTGATGTGCTTAATGTTAATATTACACAAGCCAGTGTAGATTTAAGGAAATAAATCAATTGAATAAAACAGACTTTTAATAATCAAACCACTTTACTTTTCCACATAAACTTTTTAATTTTTACAACCCAGGTTTCGTTATAGCATAACATCATCAAGTAAAGTGGTTTGATTATTAAAAGTCAGTATGAAGATTTTCCACCAAGTTACGCCAGAAACTTTTATTGAATAAAACAGGTTTGGAACATGGGCATACTCATTAATGTTATTTTAATGTTGGTATTAGGGGTCAAACTATGTTCAAGGCAAATGGTTTATCCTTGTGTATCTCTAATGTTTTTATACGTATCTGGATAAATAACAATTTTTATATTAATAAATCACTATCAAATGTAATATTAATCCAAAAATAAGTATCATATTTGTCTTTACATGATTCTAAAAACTAATTTCTAACCATTTTTATTTCATGTCGAAACAAGTTTCCCATAAAGCCTCCTGTTGAAAACTAGCTTTATTGTACTAAGTTCTATTTTGTGTAGTGTAATGGAGTGATAGAATTGAGCCAGCTGCTGAAATATTATAATATTGATATTTCTGGCACTGTTCAGAGGATTAATTGGGATCATTCATAGCTTAAGCATGCATATTTTGTTTATTAAATAATGCATAACAATTTTAACTAATTCAATTCTAGATTGACATCATTAATTGATGTTGTTTTTTTCTTTCCTATACCAATTGTTTTTATGGAATATATGATTATAGAAAATGTAAAAATGTACTCGATCCTTTTAACTGTCCTGAAATTGTTTTAAGATGTTTCTCAGTTGATTTATTTTTCTTTCCCATGCTCATTTTTTGTGATGTGAAACCTTCACTTAATTTTTATTGCTACCATTATAAATTTAAAATGCTTTTTTTCATTTCTGATATCTCGCCTTGATATTAAATATTATATCTGTCTGTTGTTTGAAGTCTTCAAGTCTCACTAGCTTTGCACATTATGGATAGTACTGTCAATATTTTGTTTGATAAAAGCAATCTTTTGCAGGACAAAGAAAATATCCAGGTATTTTGGTGCACAATGATGAAGATGGAAACAAAGAAAACAAGAAAATAGAAAGTATATATGCCGGCAATACTGATGATTCCATATTTGATGGCAGATATCTTACAAAATCTGTGCTTTCAGAGAGAGAATCTTTCAAAGAAATCCCACAGTTCCTCCAGAAAAGTATAGAAAAGAACTCAACCATAGTGTGTGACCTACCAAATTATGGAGACTGTCAAGAAGAAGCATACAGTGTTGCTCCCACTGAGAGCACAGATCTCCATCCATATATGAATTCATCTCTGGAGGATGAAATGTGCTCATCTGAAGCCAACTGTGGTGCTGAATGTGGCTCCTCACCAAAATATGCTGAAGATTCAACTGATTGTGACACTGTGGAGTACAACTGTAATAGTGAAGAGAATATGGAAAGAAGCTTTATCAAAAATGCACCAATATGTGAATCCACAGACCTCAATGTTCGTAGTTTTTCCAGTGAGATAGCGAACATTATTGACACCACAACAGTGGTATGCCATTTGGATTCTCAGTTAACTCACGATGTAATTGCAGCTGAAACAAATGATTTGGCCAGTCCTTGTACGTGCTCTATATTTAATGAGGGTGAAGTGGAAGCCAATGCTAAAGATATTAAAAATGATGAAGCTGGATGTAATTACTCTTCTTTTCCTTCATCACCCTCACCAAATGAATCTATACTGGCAAATGAGAGTAATGTAGATAATGGAGTAACTGGAATCTCCAATAAAACTTATGCTTTGAGTGATTGTTTTCGGTTGCAGAGTCCGCCTGTTCGTTTAATAAGGACAGCATCTTTTACTTTGGAGACACCTAGCCCTCTGCTCATTGCTAACATTGAACAGTTCACCATTGATGCTCCCGGAGACACTAATTGTCCCTCAATTGTTGCAGAAAGCAATATAGTCTACAATCAAGCTAATAATTGTGCAGATATGATTACTGAATGTATTTCTTCTGAGAACCGGAAGTCACTGCATTTATCCAGCTCAAAAAATGAGATTGACAAATATAAAAGCAAAGGAACAAAGGCAAGTGTTGTTAAGAAGACAAGGGAGGCATCAGTTGAGCATTCAAAAAGAGAACCAATTAAAGGCAGTATAGCAAGAGTCACTGTATTTGACAGGCTGGCAGCAGATGCTGCAAAAAAAGTTGAAGAGAGAAGGAAATTGAACAAGAAAAGTAATGCTGAAGTTTTTAAGATCCCAAAGAAAGTAGCAAAGGCAGCCAGTAAAAGAATGCGATCCTCTGTATCAGCCTCCAACCTGAGAATATCCTTGAGTGGTGCTCATAGAAGCAGGTATTTTTTTTAATATTTATTAGGTATATGGGTAACATTTAGAGTGCTAAGCTTTTTCCCTCATAAGCTACTCATTCAGTGCTTGGTAGTTTGGGGCATTTATCTAAATTACCCCAGTGAGCATGATGTTGAGAAGTTGAAGTTTCACTGCGTGTTTTAATAATATACATATTTTGTGAAAAATAAGTGATAAAAATATTCAAGTAAAAAAAATTGTCTTCAGTTAAAAATGGGCACAATAGAATAACATAAAAGCATCACTTTTTGAATAGGATAATAGGAGTAAGGTTCATTCAAACAAAATGCAATGTATTGGAACATCAGTTGCTTATGCTACACATATATGGCAATTAAGTTATAAAAACAAATTTTCTAAGCACTTTTATTTTCTCTTGCATATTTTTTTGTGTAATGCCCTCCCATTTGATTCCTTTATGGGAAAAATGTAAAACATGATTAATATTTAGTTCAAACTTCTGAGATGAATACTAGTTCTCAAAGCAAGGCTGTCTATTGTATTTTTATCTCTTGTACCGCTCTCGTGAATTGCTGTTTAGCAGACTGATCTTCAATAAATGGAAGAACGGCTGGCTTCTGTTGAGGGTAGTATTCCACTGATGCACGAGATGTGAAGCACAGTAGAATGAAAGCTATAAGATGGATGGGTATTACCTTGCGTATATGAGAGATCACTGGATGGTAAATCAGTCAAAGACGTTTTCTCCTCAGCATTATGTAGAGCCATTTAATATTGAAAATAAAATACCCATTACATTTTGAATACTGCATCTGTTGGCTCTTCTTTCTGACTGTATAGATGTGCCATACAAACTTGTAATATACAAACTTTCTGAGCTGAAAAATAATCATGGTATGCCATTGCAATACCCAGAAATAAATTAATTGTAGCTTTTATTTACATATGGTAAAGAGCTAAAAAAATTTTGTTTAGGTACAATTCAATTCATGGGACTAAATGTAATTCCCCACCACCTTCTTCCCACATCTCTCTTGGTCTGTTTTTTTTACCTGAGAACCACGCATGTTTTTAAAGGTGAACTAGTTTTGCATGCTTCTGAAGTGATATGTTTTGGAAAGTGACAGCCTGTCAATTGTGCTGGAGTTACCTTTTCTGACTTCTTACCACTCCCCCCCCCCTCCCCCCCCCCCGCTTTATCACTTGCAAATCTTTCCACTATTACCTGCATGGGGGAGTGGGGATATTTAGCAATCAACTCAACTTAATTATATTTAGTTGATTAGTCAGTGTATTTAAAAATTACACCATAAGGATTGAAAAAAGGTTTCACTGTGCAAATATTTTATTAATTCTACTCCAGCTAAAATGCTTTTTAATGCTCCAAGTGAAAAAATTACAAGCAAATGCTTTTTGTCATCCAGCATACTCTGGGCTAAGTATTTAACATATAATTCTGAAAAACTTAATATTTTGAAAAGTTAAAATGTTAATATCAATTAATAAGACTGATGAATTTCATTTTCTCCCCAAGAGATATTTTAGCGCTATTGCATCTTGTTGCATAGTTGATAGGGAAATAGGACACCAGTAAACCTAAGGCACTTAGAATTTGTTGACATTAATATTTAGCCTGTCAAAAAATATGTTGAAAGTGCCCTTGTAAAAATTCTTCTATTTTTCCAGTACTAAATAGATACTGGCAGATCTTTGAACTAAAAAAGAAACCCATGCTTTTTCTGCTATCATTATAATTTGATCAGAATTGATCTTTTGATGGCGATAAGCGGCACACAATGATTAAGACATGTATTCCTTGCAAAATAATTGTTTTAGTTTTCCTTAAATTCATTTGGTACATTAGCTGCTTTAGCATCATATTAAATTTGTCATGATAAGTTTTTTATTCAATCCTCAAGGTGATCTTTCGAAACCATTTATTTCATCATAGGCTTTTAAACTGAAGTAATTTAAAAGTAGTATTACATTTATTGAATAACATTCCTCATTAAAAACAGTATTTAATCTTGTCAAAAAGATATTAAAAATAGTGAAAGTAAGAAAAAGTAGATGTTAGGGTAAGAAATCCAAATGTGCTACACATTAAGTGGGTTCATTGAGTTCACAGATGATGATATTTAACAGCTCAAGGAGTTGTCATTATTTCCAGTCTTCCTCCATATTATATAAATATTATTATTATATTATAAATATTTTCACTAGGCAATGACCAAAGCAGATGTGTATTATCAGAAGTTAATAATCTTCTATTTGTCTGTATTAATTGTGGTACAATTATTACAGAGAAGCAGTTTCAGTTAACGGTTTAGGGATTAATGTTGAATTTATTTGATTATGTAATGCTTTGATTAAACTGATTCATAGCAAATGAAAAGGGCACATAATTGTACCAAAGTTGCCTGTCAGCTATATAGTACCTAAGTTGGCTATGATGGAAAATCATATTCACCCATCACCAGAATTATCTAGAACTTAGAATTTACTTAAACATGCTTCAAAATTGCTGTTTTATAAAAAAAAATTGTATGCAAAAAAAGACTAAGTTCTTTTTCAAAGAATAATTTTTATGTTTGAAAAAAATTCTGATTGCAACACCAATTGTATCTGTCCAATGAGTAGCAGCATTAAACGGGGAAAATCTGCAGAATCTGCAATGGAAGGCAGGCAAATACTGGCTTACCTATTTGGATACCTAATAGGATTGTAAATGCCATTATTGTCGCCATACTATAAGTTAGAGTATCATATGGTGAAACTTATAATTTAGACCTTCTAGCAGTGTGGAATATTCAAAATTATTTTTACTATGGATATCCGACAAAGTCACACCTGACACTATGTAGTCAATTTAATCTTGATCAACTGCGTGAAAGTGAATAAATGACAAGGAGCATTGCTTAAGCCATCATGATGAACTGGCAATTCTGCCCTTGCTGCGACAAGTTCAAATCATAAACTTGTCAAAACTGATCCAAGTCGAGCAAGCAAAGAGATTTGATTGGTGATAACGGTTGTCTGGAAATGTCCATTTATAGAGTCACCTTCATTAGACAGCTTGAAGAGCTGATTACAGGTCCCTCTGTGTGTTTTTAAACTGATTTCAGTGTCCTCTTTTGTAGATACTTAAGATAGACGCTGAAGTAGGTGGTGGTTTAAATAATTAAGATTGCCTTCATGCGTATGTGCAACAGATTTTGCTATTTTCATTTTCTACAGCTTGATATTGATGTTTATTTTAGATCTGATACCTTGGCCTCCAAGCGTTCTAACTCAGAAGTCAATGTTTCCAGTGTCCATGTAAAAAGTGTTACCAGTACTTTTAAAAAACAAAATATGTTGGCTCAAGTGGTGTCAAAACCTCTTCTTCGAAAGCCTGGGGTGATGAATGCGAGGACTTCTATGAGTAACAATGTAGGCCCTGTGGTAAATATTCCAGAAGATATGAAGACTCCACTCTATGTTGAAAAAGGTAGATATATGTATGTGCAAAAGGTACATAGACATTTGTTTATAATGCTAGCTAAATTTGCATGTGCTATGTTGTATGTCATACAACTGGAAAACTGTCTTTTTCCTGTGGAATGTATCTTGTTTTACAATTGAAATTGAATCCTAGAAATAAGTAATTTTATCATGAAAATTGAATATATAAGGTTGTAAGAATATGAATATTTTTTCACATTCAGATTGATCTCTCTGTATTTTTTATTAATCTGGACTGTAAATTCCATGGGATGAATTTCAAAATTTTTGTAGGAAACTTAGTGCTTTTTGCTATTTTTATTTTATGGTACATAATTTCTTTTTTTCAGATTTATGGTTGTCTGACAGCTCAGATAAATGTGCATTAGCCAAACCGACAACTCATGACATTTTCACAGCAATCCCCAGTTCCTCCAATGATGTTCATAAAATTGAAGCAACCCACACAAAAAGAGTTATATATTCTGTCCAAACAAGTCCCATATCTCCACCTCTTCCACCTGAGTCAAATGAGCTTGCAGTCACTGGGAGAGGATGTGCTGACAATGAAATTACAGCATTGCAGGGAGGCGGAAGGCAGAGGCGACGTTGGTCTGTAGGCTGGAGTGGTTGGGTATCATCTACTGTGGAGCAGCAACCTGAGTCAGATTCACAGGAGAGTGATATAGAAGTTTGCATCAGTGATGGGCCATTGAAACCTGATTGTGAAGAGTTGGAAGTGTCAGCGGCAGAATTGGAACCCAATTTGCATGATGTGTGCATTCATACATCAGTGGGAAGTATAACTGTGCCTTTGCATGAGGTCCAGAAAAGCCAAGTCAGCCATGAAAATAATGATGAAACAGAATTGCTATCTCCTGATACAGTGAAGAGCCAAGAGAAAATAACTAATTTGGAAACACTTTTCCTGGAAAATGTTATCTCAAATAGTCCTCTAAGTAACAGCTGTGGCATGAATGATGACAGTGTCCAGAGATTTTCAGATGATAAGATGAGAGAGTCATTGGTAAATACACCTAAAGAAGCTTCTTGCATCATTACTCACAAAGTTACACCCATGTCTGAGAGATACAGGGAAGGTTCTGTGCTTTTGACCAACTCGGATAACCTTTCTAGTGATAACTCTGTGTCTTGTAGTGAAATAGTCGTGCAGCCTGTAAAAATTCTACCCTCTCTTGAAAAAACATTAAACTTAATGCCTGATTCTCCTGTTGGTACCTTAGGTATTAAGGAAACTGCTTTGAAACTCCTAGGATGTTTAGTTGAGGAGCAAGATAAAGCAATGGCAAAACTTCTTGATGATCAAAGACAACAAGCTGAGAAAATGAAGGAACAATTTAAAGTACAGCAGAAATGCCTTGTTGAGAGGGTGGCTAATTTGGTTACCTCTCTTTCCACACCTCAAAGCAGAAAATCCAAAATCCCACACCAAAAACATGGTGAGGAAAATATACCTGCCCCTGAAGAAAATGTGATCATATTAAAAACCCCTCCAATATGGGACCAACATTTATCAGTTCCTCGGCCCATAACCCCTCTGACAGTATCAAGAATTCCTATTGGTTCTGGAAACCATATCTCTCCTCCTTGTTTATCTCAACCAGAATTGTCACCACAACTCAGACTTGATGATATTTTAGTTGCTAAATCTTCAAAAGACATTGTGAATGAGCTGGAAAGCCAATTAATTAAATTTTCTCAAAAAGAAGATTTGCCTTTGGTAGAAAATAGTTGTTGCCAAATGTGCCTTTCAGTTCAAAGTAACTGTAGATGTTCTCAAGAGGAAAGTAATTGCTCTTCAACTATTAGAGAGGAAATAACTACTTTGTCTGTTGGTTCTTTGGACAATGTGACTGTTACGGCCAGTGGTGGAGGTGTTTGTGATACAGATAAATGCAGTACAATTAAAGATAAAATAGTATGCTCAAGTTCACCTTTTCAGGACCAAAATGATTCTAACCTGATCCATTCTTCAGTAAAATGCGAGAAAAATGTGTCTTTGAGTCTTTCTTCGGTGAAAACAGATTCTGCACTTCAGGATGGAGTTTTAGATTTGTCTGAAATTCTGGATATGGAAACTGGACGCAAAGGTGGGAACACTAGGGGCCAAAATTCACCCTGTAGTATTGACAAGAGTAAAGGGAACTTTGAAGGAATGCATAGCAGTCCTATCTTGCCCACAGCACATTCAGTAAAAACCGTAGATCCCAATCCGGCAGTCAGCCCTAAGGAAAATTTATCATTATATCGGCAAATTTATGAGCAAGACTTAC